>JNFW01000002.1:63108-591618 GCA_002564245.1 Saccharomycopsis fermentans
TTTTTTTTTTTTTTTTTTTTTTTTTTTTTTTTTTCTATTAGTGAAACTATTTTTCACTCTTCTCTATATTGAGCAGGTCTACAATACACTAATAATTTCTCTTTGCTCTGTACAGAAAACCCAGAGGCTCTCCCCCATTAGCAGCTACGTTCTTTTTCTTCTTAATGTGGTTGAAATTAATCTGCGGAAAAAGTATGTACAGATGTTAATTTATTGGACCCACGCTTTTTTTCTTTCAAAAATGTGCGAATGACGCAAAATTTGCAACTCTTAAGAATCTGGTGAATATTCGAAATCTGAAATATTTTGCTTTTCAATAACGTTTGAGACAAGTGTCACGTGCATGTATCTGCCCTGAGTTATTGCACGTGGTAGTTCTAGCATACTATTAACAATTTGGACATTACAAACCCCCATATAGCTTCTACAGAATATCAAGCAAACCATTTAGAACAATTAAACATATCTATATATATATATATATATATATATATATAGATAACCAGAAAACCGATAATTTCTCGCGCATTTAAGCTTCAACAAACTAGCCAAGATGATTGTAATCAAAAAAAGAAAAGAAAAAAGTGTGAAAAGGTTCGTACTCGAGTTCTCGGCCCCCCACTCTAGATCGAGTATTTCGCGAACACCTTTCTCAACTGGTTTTTCACAGAGTATTTTTGACTGTCTACAAAACTGCCAATTGCTACCTTGATAGCTCTATCGATATCGTAAGCCGAGACAAACTCCGCCAATCTCATTCTGGCAAAGGCCTCACTTAATCTAATAATGGCTTCTAAATGTCTAATGGTGATGGCCATTGACCCTGTTGCCAAAGACTCTCTTCTCAAGTCAGCGTACAACCGCGTAACCTTATCGTTATCCATCTGGTTCAATTTGGGTTTGATATTCTTGGAAAAATGAATATACTTTACCAAAAGATCTTGGTCAATGGTTCCAAACTTGCTGTAATAAGAGTCACCTCCAATTGTATTACCCCCCATTGTTTCGTCTTCATCGACATCCATACCTTTTTCTCTCATTTCTTCATCTGCTTCTTTAGAATCAAGCGAGTTCAAATGAGAAGAAAGTACGAATTTTGCTAATCTTTCGTCGTTGGCAGGATTGACCAAATCACGCACCACACAAACAACATCAAATCTAGACAAAATTGGAGTAGTTAATGCGACGTTATCCAGAAGTGGAATAGTGCTATTATATCTTCCCCCAATAGGATTTGCAGCTGCAACAACAGCACATCTGGCTTGCAAAGTGGTCACAATACCAGCCTTAGAGATAGAAATAGACTGTTGTTCCATGGCTTCATGAATAGAAGTACGATCTCTATCATGCATTTTATCGAATTCATCAATGATACATGTACCTTTATCAGCCAAAACCAATGCACCACCTTCTAACACCCATTCATTTGTAATTGGATCCTTACGTACAGAAGCCGTTAAACCAACACCAGAAGCACCTTGACCAGTAGCATACACTGCTCTATGAGCAGTCTTTTCAACATATTTCAAAATTTGAGACTTGGCAGTACCTGGATCACCAATTAGTAAAATATTTATATCACCACGAATGGAATGTTTTCCATTAATATCCTTCGAGACTCCGCCAAAAAGCGATGCTGCTATGGCTGTCTTAATATTACGGTGACCGTATATCGAAGGTGCGATAGAATTGATAATTTTATCAATAATATTTCTCTCAAGAGACAATTTTCTAAACTGAAGTTCTTCTTCTTCAGTGTAATTAAATATTTCTAATCTATTATTACCTCCACTATTATTAGTACTACCATCAACTTTAATAGAGTTGGCCTCAATAACAGTAGCAAAAACAGGAAATCCATTTTTAGCATTCAAATTACCATCGTAGGAATTTCTATATATACCTGTGACTTCCACGTTTTGACCTGGTTGAACAGTATCTACTAAATCGCCCAACAAAATAACGTCTCTTTTTCTTGGTAATCTACCAGCAGGAATGGATCCAGGCGACTCTTGCATCAGGACTCTTTGAAAATTTCTGTAAAGTGTTTTCTCTGTATTGATCTTGAACCCAGATTTGGAACGGCAATTCGGACAATAAGAAATTTTGATCTCGACATTTGATTCCTGGAAATATGGACCTAAAACTTGACCACATTTAAGACAATCAAATTTCACATACTTTAACTGAGGGAAAACACCTGTTCTTCTAGTGACTACTCCGGAAACTCTAATTAACGAATTCAAATGGGACTCACGTAGTTCTCTTAATGTAAAATTATTAGGGAAATAGTTCACGATTCGCACAGTAATATCTGTATGAATATTTTTATAATCAGGATAATGCAATAAAACTGCATCCATGGCCGCATTATTGAAGATTTTCAAAATCTCAGTAGGACAAGTAGACAAGAATAAAGAGATAATAGGCTTCAGTTCAGCTAAATCTGCGAAATCCACTTCTAAAGATTCACTATTAACCTCACCTAACAATAAGATTTTTGAACCGTAAACGGACTTTCCTTCAGCATTCGTGAATTCTTGCAAGAAGGATTTTAATTCACGACCTATAGATCTTAAAACTGCTACTTCTTGAATCCATTCCTGAATACTTGGAGCTTTAATATCTGCTAAAGCATCCAACGACATTTCTTCATTCAATGGATCCATCTCTTCGTCTCCATCCTGATCTTCGTTATCTGAAAGACCAAAATCATCGTATCTATTTCTTCTTCTTTGTATTGGTAAACCATATTGATCTAATTCTTGCTCAGCCTGATCGTCCTCATCTTCAAGAAACGCCTGACCACGGGCCCTTGACTGTTGAATCAATCTATCTCTAGCATCTAATACTTTATCTACACGTCTTCTCTCTGATAAATCCATATCTCTGACATCTGCATCATCTATATCTGAGGAAGCATATCTATCTTGTGAAGCAATAGCTACATAATCTTTCTGCATATTTTTTTCATCGAATAAATCCACGTCATCAGCTTGTTCATCTAGATCATCTATATCGTTGTTCTCGTCAGGAATCTCCTCATTGACGAATCCATCGCTGTTACCTTGACTTTCATCAAAGGGCTCGAATGGTAAAGAAGTTGTTAAGTCATCTCTCTGTGATGATTGAGGATTACTGCTGTTATTATTCCCATCGTCTTCTTGATGAGTTCTCTTTCTGGATGACATGGCTACTTATTTCGTTACTTAGTTCTATTTGAGATACTGTGCTTCTCTGTAATTTTATCTTCAATTGATAATTGTAACTTCTTGAAACTGTAATACTTTTTGGATATAAGTGCTTATGTTCGTGTGGACTATCAATCTTGAACTACTAGCGGTCTCAACTGCGATACATCTATTAATAGTTGATAGTCCAAATGATTTTCAATTTTCCCTTTTTTGTGTTGCAAAATTTCTTTATTTGAGAGTCCTGAGAACCTCGTTTAAGGCTACAAAATTTTCTATAAACAATTTCAAGCGCACACGCGTCCGAAAAAAAAATGTTATCTATGAAAAGTCCAAAATTACCTAATCTGGTAATCTACACGCAAACAGTAATCTTGAAATATGTGACGCGTATTCTGCTTTTTGATTGCAACTAGGCGACGTCAAAAATTGACAGTTCTACGATCAAAATCGTCTGAGCGCAATGTAAATAGAAATGAACTGGTTTGTCAAGACAAGGCGATATAATTCAAAATTAAAAAATAATGTTTAAACAAATGAATGCATTAAAAAGACAAGCCACCCTAGCCTCGACGAAAATAAACTAAATCTTCAAAGCAAAGATACCAGAGATGAAACTTTTTAAAATGCTTTACAACATTAGAGTACGCCTTTGTAAAATAGTAAAAAATGCGTAAAGGGATATATTGTTCACAATTTTTAGCTGTATATACTCAGCAATTGACATTTGACGCTGTAAATTAGAAACCTTAGTAGACAAACAACTTGCTGGCCTCAAGACCCACAAATATGTAGCAAAAAGGTACGTGGGGCTCTTAAGTGTATAAAATTTCAGATTTTTCAAAGATACAGTGTCACTACAATCAATAAGCAATAATCCTGAGACAAAATTCTATAATGTTAAGTTATGTATATATATATATATATATATATATGTATATATGTTCACATATAATACATTGTGTCATTTTTCTATTCAGTCCAACCTAAAGAAGTCAATTCTTCTCTAACCTTATCCTCAGTAGAGATTTTCAAAATTTGGGTGTTTTCCAAGTTCTCACCCAGAGCCTGTTTCATTTTTAAAGTTTCGATCGCTCTTAGTTTTTTCAACAAATTACGAATTTTCTTTTCCTCAATACTAAACACGCCTCCAACAACCGAGCCAGTGTTGGAAGTTGGAACAGTGATCTGTGGAGCAGGCAGAGAGGCAGTATCAGCAGCAGCAGCAGCAACAACAGGAGTTACGGTTGTGGTTGTTGTTGATTGGGCAGCTCTTCTTGCTTCCCTTTTTCTTCTATTTTTAGATGCCAGCTTGCTTTCTGCTGTGACTGGAACTGGGGCACCAGGGATTGTTTTCGGTTGGACCAGAGGTTTGAAAGTCGCACCTGGAGGAGCAAACGCAGGCGTAGCTCCTACAACAGAAGAGGAGCCTGCTGGCTTATTACGCTGGTGTGGAGGTCTGTATGCTCCCTTAGGTTTGCTACTTGTTGAGGAATCAGATGATGATGAATTGTTACCTGACGAAATCTTGGCTCTTTTCATTTCCCAATCAATCACAGATTGATGGCATTTAACATCTGCAGGCTTCTCTAACTGTCTTAATGCTGGAAATTTGTCTACTGCAGAAGGTCTCCAGTCAACACTTAATAATTCCTTGAATTCTTCCAAATACACAAGTTTTCCGGTAGCATGCCAAATACGAATTGCATTATCAACACGTAATCTTGGTGATGTAGTTCCTGTAAGGATGAATCTGCCACAAGGGGACCAAGATACACAAGATGTGTTTGAAGCATTAAAAGTCGATACAAGTTTGAAAGGAGTTGGAGAAGAGGCTCGATCATATATGTCAACGGTACCCTGAAGGTTACCAAATCCCGCACAAAGAATGAATCTAGCATGAGGAGAATATAAAATTGTATTGTAAGCTTTTGGAGGAAGTTGATGGATACGCTGGCCTCTTGCATCAAAAAATGATGTGGAAGAAGGCATGTAGCCATACACTACCGCAAATTCACGAGAGTTAGGAGACCAGCAAGTGTCATAGATTGGACCTTCCTTATCTAAAGCGATACGGCCACTTTTCGAGGTTGCTTGATGTGGATTTATGCTTAACAAATAAAGAGAAGATTCTCCATAATAAGATTTGTTTGAAGAATCAACATCAGTAGAAGCAAGAGCAAGCACCGAGGTACCAAGTGAATTCCATTTGAATGAACAACGTTCAGCTTTGAAAAAATTTGACTGGTGCAAAGGCTGCTTGAAACCAGCAGGAGAAACGTTAAATAATTTGACAGATGCTGGAATGCCTGCTTTTTCAGGGACAAAAATAGCAATAGATGGATTGTTTCCTGGAGAAATGCTGTATGTGGAGATATTGTCGGCAGCAAGCGAAAAAGAAGGCTTGTCAAAGTTTATCAATGGTTGATCCAGTTGTTGGAGGTATTTGGAAAGGTCATAAAAGCGAACTTGGTTAGGGTACAACTTTGCCATCACTTTTTCATCTTTTGTGAATTGAGGTTTCCAGTTAGCTTGAATTTTACTTGTGAACTCAGCAATGATACTGTTTGATGCAATATGAACGATTTTGACGTTCTTAGACCAAAGAACGTTGTTTGAAGATTCCTCGATGGATTTTGTAGGTTTCAACCAGCAGCATAAATATGTACCGTTTGGAGAAAAAGAGACCTCGAAGGTGTCCTTGAAGTCTAGCTCGAGGGCTACCTTACCATTGCTGTAGGTGTCGACAATTGTGACTTTGTCCGGCTGTGTGTATGCAAAGTATTTACCGTCGCCCGGGGAGTAGGTTGTACATTTCAAACTAGATTCAAACTGTTTTGGGTATTCAGGTAAGAAAGAATACTCTGGGTTTGCTACAGAGCGAAGACCAAGCAGTCTAGGGGTTCTGAAGTAGAACTGTTTAGTGACAGCGGTAGCGGACATTATGCCTGGAGAGATTAGATTTTGCAGTCAATCTTAGATGGTTCCTGATTGCAGCGATCAAATCAATGGTTCTCTTCAGGACTTGAAAGATGCAAGAAACAGTGCTGAAATACACGCAAAAACAAGTCTCGATAGAATATGTTAAAATGGACAAAACTGAAAAAAAAAATGTAGAAAAAAAAATCGAGAGAAAAGAAAAAAAAAAAAAAAGAAAAAAAAATACACCAGTAGTAGCGTAGGGTAGGGACAGTCAGGAAGCCAGAGTGAGATAATTCTGGTGGGCTGCGGATTGGTCTGCAGACTTTGTCAGCAACCTTGTCTGTGGGGGAGCTGGAGCAAGGGCAGGCGGTTGATAAATTTCTGGAAATGCTGGCAGCTAGGCTCCGGCTGATTTTATTGCGAGCGATAAGCACGATCCTTTCCAGGGACTGGTTAGTTTTATATTTTTTCATACAAGTTTGATAGGTTTCTGGCCTGCAGTAGCCACTGGGCGGGACGGCTCGCCAGACAACTGGGCACCAGCAGAAAAGTCAGGCAGGCGGACCACTATGTAGGAGGGACACCCACGGGCTTTTGGCAGGCTGGTTTTTTTTCCAACCCACCGAGCGTAGTCACATTTTGCGACTGATTGCGCTTATTGAAGAAATACTTTTTCGTCCACAGTTCCCTGGATAAGAGTCTTTGGGGGCTGCTGCTTAAATCAATGGGGGGCATAGTGCAGGCCTCACTAGCATCAGTTGGAAAAATTTTCATGGGCCTCATACCAAAGATTCGTGCGCTCCACTGCTCTTGTTGAACACGTTGAGGACATTACTTAGCATTTTTCCAGATGAATTTCAGAGATTGGTCCTAGGAACCCCACAAACAGGCCAATTTTGACCTGGTTTCGTAGGAAACTCCAAGAAACAACAGCGAGTCTTCATACAATTTTTGTATCTTAGTTGAGGCTTGATTTTGTCACTTTTTGTCACTTTTTGTGAAACAAATTTTTTTAAAAAATTACCATGTACTATAAACCTTTTTTTCATCTATCTGGGCAATGAATTTCAAGAAAAAAAACTTTTCCCGCGATTATTACACATTTCTCTACAAAAGCCACGATTCTTGACTTGTTTGGAGTAGCTATGGCTATTGTTGAAACCGACTGATGATGGTTTATCTCAACAACAACATGAATCACCTGGAGAGATGGTCCTCCTTGAGAACCAATCATGCTTCTGAGTGCTTTTATCAACATTTTTCTATTTTTCAGGCTTATTTGTGCATCGTCCCTCTTAGAAGCTTTTCTTTCGCTGATACAGCTCATCTCATTGATAAAATCAACCAAATACATCTGCTTAACCGAGTAGTTCAACACAACATACAGCACATACACACCATATAACCCACGCCCGCCAAGCCTCATCCTCTAGTTTTGCACAAGAGAACAGGAGAATTAACGTACCTCGGGATCCAGAAATACAGTTTCTGAATATAAATTCGCAACCACCACTCAAAAAAATGGCCGACGAGTCTCTTGACGATTTGTTCGTGAAACTAGAAAAATCCACCACCAACGCATCAGCAACTCCCGTCAATTCTTCCAAGAATGACAATGAGCTCACGTTTGATGACATAGTGGAAGCAACAAAGGACGAGCCACAGTCGTTTCTCAAAAGTATCCAGCATTACAACTCCTTAAAATCAAATACAAACCAGGCTATAAAGCTTTTGGACAACACCCCCGCTAGCAATACCAGCTCGAAAAATGAAACACTTGTCCTGGAAATACCCACAAAAGAGAAAAAATTATCGAAAAAACAAGCCCGCGAGGCCCGCGAGATCACCTCTGGTGATAAATGGTTCAACATGCCAAAAGCGAATCGCAATGATCCTCAAATCAAGAAAGACCTTTTAATAATTCAGCAGAGAGCCGTTCTTGACCCGAAAAGACACTATAAAAAAGATAAATGGACTGCACCAAAGTATTTCCAAGTGGGCACTGTCATTGAAGATAAGCTGGAATTCTTCAGTGCTAGATTAAAAAAGAAGGAAAGACAACAAACCTTGTTGCAGGAGGTCTTGTATGACAAAGATTCGAGCAAATACTTTAAGCGTAAGTATTCAGAGATACAGGATCAGAAATCAAAGGTGGTTAAGTATAAATCCAAGAAGAAATTTGGCTATAAAAAATAGTTATCAATAAATCAAAGCACTCCTTGTCCCCACTCTTTTTTTTTTTTTTTTTGTTTCTCAGCTTAATGGTTCTTTATCTTTGTTATTCTTTTCAGTTCTAATATATCAAGCATAATGTGTATATATCATCTGTTATTTTTTGTGATATTTTATCAATATATTGAGGTATTAGATAACCTATAGTTTTCATATTAAAAACGTGATATCCACGTGATACGTAATTTGTTTACTTTTTTTTTCTCTTATTCTTGCAAATTTGGCTAACATAGCATATTAGTTTTTATCCTACCAGAACAGTGTCACATAATGTTACTATGCTGTTTAATTGAGAACAAAATCAACGAGTTTGCAGTAATAACGTCCTCAAGCTGGAGCAGGAGAATTGAATAGAAGAAGATCTGAAGAGTCTCTCTAGTTTTGTTAATTTTTTCACCAGAAGTTGTGTTAACCAAGCATAGGTCAATATGCCTGCAAACGAAAATTACAGCAATTCTTTATTGGATGAAAACATTCTCGACAAACAACCTGATGTGGGGTTGGAAGATGACGAGGATGAACTAGATGATGAAGAAGAAGACAACAATAACTCAAATAACCAGAATAACAATGGCGAAGTTGATGATGAGAACGATGATGATCTTGTTGACGATAATGATGACGACGATGACGATGATGACGATGATGACGATGACGATGACAATGATGATGACGATCAAGATGATGATCAAGAAGCGGAAGATGATGATGATGACGATGACGATGACGATGATGAAGTAAGTGATGAGGAGGATGACGAAGAGGACGATGATGAGCAACAGGAACAGCAAAACCAAGGAGAAAATGAAAATGAGAATGATTCAGAAAAAGCGTCATCCAAAAATACAAATAAACTCAAAAGATCTATATCAGTAAATTCAACTAACCAGGATTCGGAAATAACGAAGAAAATAAAACCAGAACAGAGAAATAAAGAATCAATTGAGCTTACGTCGTCTACAGAGTCTAAAGAGTACGCTAATAACAAAGGCAAAACAATACCAATCGAAGATGAATTGAAAGAATCTGAAACCAACAAATCAGAATCAAAGAATAATAAAGATTCCGTCACCAACGATCAAAAGCATGAATCATCATCCAAAGACGGGGATGAGAATGCCAATTCTTTATCTACCTTGAACGAAGATTCAAATGGTAAATCACATGAAGATGATAATGGAGACGACATGAACCTCGGAGAAAAACAAGTGAATGGCAAAGCAACTGAAACTCATGAGATCGATGAAAACACTCGCAAATCTTCGGCAGAACAAACCCTGGATGAACCTTCGAAAACGCAGGCTTCAGATGAACCTGAAAATGAAGAGGAACAGACGAAACAAGTAATATTGACTGACGAACAACGTCGTACAAGAATAATCAAAAGATCACGAGAAGCAGTGAATTATGATATCATTCCAAATGCAGCTATTCCTTACGCGTCTGCTGTTCATTGTCTTACCACATCTTCTGGTTGTCGCTGGCTTTTCACTGGAGGTGAAGATGGTTTTATTAGAAAATATGATATGATTGCCACGTTGGATGGAGCTTCCCCACTAACAGTTGCGCAAAAACATTCTATGGTTATTGATTCAGTCAATAATGGTGGCGCTATCGCTTCTTATTGGGAAAACGAGCAGCCAATAAGAAAATCTTCACTAAAACTGATAAATTCAAAAAAGTATAGTACATTGAATGCCATGCTAAATGATACTTATGAACCAAAGGTATCTCCAGTATATTCATTAGCAGTTCAGCTGCAGCTGTTATGGTTATTGCTGGGCTTGAAAAGCGGAGGAATTGCTCTTCATTCCTTGCGTCATAAGGAAGGTACAATTCATGCTTATTTAGATAAGCACACTGATACAGTAAGTGCGTTGACATTGGGGGATAATGAAACCAAATTATTGAGTGGCTCTTGGGATAAAAAAATATATCAATGGGACCTTAATACAGGTGTCGCTGTACAAGAATTTGGAAACTCTACTGGTCAAGTAGCAGCTATACAATACAGACCGCATAGTAGTTACAAGATTGTGTTTCCGGAAGACGAAGAAGAAAACAATAATGAAGATGATGATTATGATTCTTTATTCGGATCAGATGAGGATGAAGAAAGAAATGATGCAAGCACAGCTAGCAAGAGCGATTTGAAGCCGAATGAAATCAAGGAGGAAAAGGAAACAGTAACTGCTGATAAAGAAAAAACAAAGTCAGATGACACAAATGAACAACAAGATCAGGACTCATTTATTTTCCTTTCTGCACACATTAATGGTCATATTCAAATACATGATACAAGAGTAGGTGCTGTTGATAATCATGGTAAAAAACCAATGATATCGATAGCTCCGCCCCCTGGTACGCCACCATGGTGCACTTCTGCTACTTGGTGTAATGAGGGTATGAAAATATATACTGGACGCAGAAACCATTGCGTGGAAGAGTTTGATATCAAAATGCCTCACAAAAAAATTAATGATATTCAGGTTAGCAATGTTGTGAGAACCTTAAAATTTCCAGCATTGCTGGGATCAGTTTTCAATGTTACTATGATGCCTAACAATAGGCATTTGCTCTGTGGATCAAATGATAACATCCGTTTATATGATTTGAAACACAGCAGCGTGACCAAAGGTAATAGTTCGAACGGAAGTAGCAGTAGCGCAGCGTCTGTGCCTTTTCAAATTATTGCAGGGCACCATGGAGGTGTCATAAGTGATTTGTATGTAGATCCAACAGGAAGATTTATGGTCAGTGCTAGCGGTGACCGTGGCTGGTGGCTGGGTCCTCCAACTGAAATCGTTCTACTTTACGAAGTTAAGTCTTTGCTTACATAGACTGTTAGATGTATTACCGCGTGAAATTCTAATGTTTATCACCAAAAATACAATGGATACTGGCTACCATACTGTAGTATTTGAATTCTTTGATTATATCATAGAAAGGATGTTTACGTAAAACTTATAAAATTTGAGACTTCATATTTTTGGATGACACATTCCCGATTTATGATTCTCATCTTATAAAAATAGATAACGAAAGAAAGAAATGCCTTAAATAATCTTTGGAGTGGATAAACCAGCCAGAAATTTTCTACCAAATTGATAAACCAAATCTCCAACAGTAACCTTCAATGCATTTGAATCTGGGCTCATAAATTTTAAATTCAAACCAAAGTATTTAAGATTATGGTTCACCTCTAAAAGAGATGAATTCCAATAATATCCCAATACAATAGACAAAATTCCAATGATGAAACTGATTGCTACCATTGTTTTCTTGCCCATTAAAGTATACTTCTCAAATCTTGCATGTCTATTTATTCTATCGATCATTGTTCTAGGGATCCGAAGTTTTGGATTCATGATTTCTTCTTCTGCTAAGAGCTTTTCTTGTGGATGTGCTTGTATTTCTTTTTCCCAAACCTCAAATCTTTCATGAAAAGAACTTTTCAGGTTTACTTGCTTTTGAAGTAGCGTACAAGAATGAGGAAGTATGTCGATCACCAAATTATTGTCAATAGATTCTGAAGATATTATCAATTCCTTTTCTTTTCGAAGCTTTTTTGATAATGGTATTCTAGTTCTCAAGCTGTCAGTATAACAAAATAATACATTGAGGTTGTTTTCTGGACTTTCGTACTCTGTTTTATCTATTAGAATTGTATTTATACCTGATGCATCAGACAAATCTGTAGCGAGAAATTCCTCCATTATACTGCTCAATTTTAAAGTTAGTACATCTGTATCAACCACTTTTATATCTGAGCACTCGATTCTTCTATATTGTAAATTATTTGATGGAATAACATTATTGGTAGAAAATAATGAGCCAGACATAGGGGAAGAAGAGAATAAATGTTTTTCATCATTCAAGACACTATTTGAAATTGATGTGGATGAGGAACTCAATGATATATCCTCGAAACAAGATATTGTAGGAGAACATGCATCTTTCTCACCGTAGTCTTCGAATTTGTTGTTATTGATTTCATTGTTGTCAACATCATCATCTATATTATGATAACTTTTGTAAAGTGCTTTCAATACATTTTGTTTCATCAATAAAAGTGTCGCTGCATACAAATAAAGAGATTCCCATGTAGCATTACCATTAAATAAAAGATATTCCCATATATGATTTATCTTTTCTGTGTCCTTAATATCATGTGTAAAAAATGTGATAATTGCTGATAGCAGAAAATGAGGAGGTACTGATCGCAAAATACGATAATATTGAGGATCTTCTTTGTATATGATGTATAGAATGATGTGAATTATGTTTAAACTTGGATTGATAGTTTTTGTCATAAAATCACGCAAGTACATCAAAGAGAATACCTTTAAAAATCTGTAAGATTTTCCCAAATCAGCATCAAATACCAAAATGACTTGACTTGCAACCTCATGAAAACCTTGATAATAGTGATACTCTGGATTTAAATGGAAAAAAATAAACAATAGATTACGCAAGGAGGCCCGTAGGGAGTCAATATTGAGATTCGAGTCCTGGATATTTGTGAACGATCTATCTACATCTTTTTGAATTTGGGACTTGTAACATGTGTTGATATCAAAATTCTTTCCATCAAAATTCGCGAATTGATTTGCCTGCTTATACAAACAACTAACTTCAGAAGACGAAAATTCTGCGCCCGAATCATTGTGATTTAATCCAAGCAACCACATCCAAATTTTCGATCTGAAGTCGCGGTCAGTGAGTCCATTATACTTGTAGATTGACAATTTCAAATGCTTATATGCAGACTTCCAGTCTTCTTTTGTTTGATGAATTGGCAAGTCTTCGAATTGGATTAACAAAGTTTTTGCGTGGGAAATGACCTCCATTGCCTCTGATTGGCAGAGGTCTAGGGATTCATCTAAGCTGTTCTTGGAAATTGAAGGGTCAAGAGTGCCATCCAGCCTTGAATATTGGCAGTATGTGCCTGTGGACAGGATACTTGAAGGGAAAGTCATAGCTGAACAGACTTGCTCAGATTAAGGGAGTAGGGGGCAGGAATTATTAGCGGCTATTTGTGGAATGTTTTGGAATTGATTTCAAATAGCTGAAAGGAAGCAAACAGATGGGTACCACAGCTGGATATTGTGTGGGAATTTCAAGAATTTGCAGGTTTGGGAACTGTTTCTGAGCTTCGAAAACTTGTAAAAATGTCCTCTTGTATGGCTGAAATGCTGACAGGTATAGCTTGGGAAAAGTAGTAGAGTGTCTTTTCAAGTTTGCGGGAAAGCGTTCTCAAATCGTGGGAGAGTCAACTACTGTCTGGCTGTGTGTCGCGGGTTGTCTAGTTCTAGATCGAAAGGTTTTCTGTATTTTTGCTATGTTCTGGTTGGCACATTCGATCCCAGGCTGTTCTGGATACTCTAAATCTACTGGGGTTTTAGTGGTTTGAAAGCAAGAATTCTTTATTTAATTGGTATTTTTCATTCAATCGCGATTGTGGATATGCTGATAATGCCAAAATTGCCCTTGAATTCTGTACGAGAATACAAAATTCAGAGCTATTTTTTGAAATGACAGGTTAAAAAAGCAATTGAAAAAAAAAAGAAACAAAGATAACAATTAAAAAAAAAATTAAATATTTACTAATTTAATATCGTGTGGGGGCACGGATCTGTTTTTCTCCCTGGAAGCAGCGCAGCCCTGTCCGGTTTTCTAGCGCCTAAATTTGATAGGCCTTTCAAAACAGCCGCCCGGAACCTTTCGGTTCAGCGTCTTCTTGGCCTCTCTCGAGCCCCCATTTTTTATTCTGGGGGCCAAAATCTTGGTTGATCCAGGTGACACCTTGATAAATTTGATAAACTTTCAAACAAAAACCAAAAAATCTCTCCATAGTAAACCTGCAAAACTGATAAAAGCTTTCCGAAACACCCGAAAAATGAATTGGAAGCTGTCAATAATAATGCTCGTGTTATGAGAGAGTATCTTTGAAATTTAGAATTTGAATAACTTGCTTGATTCTTGTATAGCGGGAACTTGTCTGGGGCTGCATGATTAAGAGCCAGGGATAGACACAGAGAATTAGCAAGCGATAAATATGTCTGTCACGTGATATGAACGTGATATGTAAAATCAAAATAGTACCAGATATAGTCTAGTATCATTGAACTTTTTGTATTTACAGCTATCAGTTTCTCTATCAGCGACGCTGTCAGTTTTACTACCAGTAATCAATCAATCAATGGGTTTCCAACCTGATAGAATTTACAAAAAAAAAAAAAACAGTAGCAATTGAGATGTTTAGCGAAAGATACATATAGTGAAACATAGAATGAAAACATTGAATGGAAGCATAGAATGAAGGCCAAAATGCAGAACTAGTCCTGGTATATACAGAAACCAGCAGCATAAACATGTTATTTATCAGCACTAATACCTTGCCAACTAAATACAAAAACTTGCAAGCTCTCGACTGAATGAGATTACTCTGCCATCTGCACCTCGTTTTCCTCTATTCCTTGAACCTTGTTTTCTGAGACAACATTCGTCTCTTGTGAATCGACCTCCATGTCTTTCTGGTTCCCAGTTGTGTTGATAGTCATTTTTTTTGTCTTAATGTGGTCCTTATTCTTTGGCAAGTCAATATATGGGGCAATTCCATTCTGCAATACTCCCGCATTCTCCGAGTTCTTCTTCAAGTACTTCTCTAGGTCATTTCCTGCAGCAGCGTCGGCCTCCATCTGTGTGTATGGTCCCTCCTTGATCAACTTCAATCTTCTTTTATGAATTTTTGACCGACGATGCCCAAGTAATGCTGTTTCATTCTGAAAATATTTTGCGCATTCAATGCAGTAATGCTGTCCCATTCCAGGCAAATCTTCATTTAACGGCTGGTTCTTGTACTTGGTGATAGAATCCGTGCTCGAAAGATCTGTGAACACTTGATCAATATTCTTAGTCCGACGCTTGGTCTTGAATCTCATCGTTGTAAGCTTTCCCATTTTTTCCTGAGTACCAATGTTTTAGTGTATATTTCGTATTTCTTATCCCGTGCGATCTAACCCAATAACTGTATTTTCCAATATCAAAACAGTTAAATATATATATAGTAGTTAATCCTGTCAAAAAATTCCAGCAAAAACTCTGTTTACAGAAGTTGTTTTATAACATAGAAATAAAAATTTTATGTGTATTTCATATATACATATTTTTTTTTTTTTAGAAATACTTATGCTCATCTTGCAGATCATCGCTGTACAAAGTCAACCAAGTATTTTTGATGCAAACTGATAAAAATAAAAAAAAAATTGAGAATATAATTAAAATATTTTTTTATCGCGTGATATTCACGTGAATGTCACCTTGTCGTAAATTTCTCAGGTATCCAGTTTGTAGCACATCTCTTCAAGATCATCATACTCGAAGTTAGGAACTTTATCATTTGCATCTTATATATCTCTGATTTTATTTGGTTGTTATTGTAGAAACTAAGTGTTGTGATGTTGAATTTGTCAAATCTTGATCTAAAATACTTGACTGAATTACATATCGCAACCCTAAGTTCTTCTTCAACAATTTCCTCTTTAGTATCTAGAATTAAAAGCGAAATGTATTTATGTCTATATACCTGTCAAAAGTAATATTTGTTTCGAACGAATACAACAAAGCAAAGATATAAAAAAAGGATCAGCAACTTTATTTGACTTCATCAACCTTCTGAGCGTGAATCTTAGCATATCTACCACTTGGATCTTCATGACAACCCCAGTCAGCTTTTGGAATCCATCTCATGACGGTAGAAGCTGCAGCCTTTGACTGAAACAATTCATCGAATTTCAATCTGTAGAAATAAGCTTCCTTTGTGGTTGGAATGTCTTCACCCCAGTGTGGTTTAGGGTTAGCCATTTGTTCATCAGTGATGGTAGCATTAGCGGTGTCTTTCAAAGCATCAATCCATGAGTAACCGACACCGTCTGAAAATTGTTCCTTTTGTCTCCAAAGAATTTCATCAGGCAAGTATGGTTTAGCACCTGGTTCATCAGATGTGTCAAAGGCTTTACGCAAGATATATTTCTCGATACGTCCAGCACTTGGATCAATCATCTTTTCCTTAGGATCAATGTTCAATGTAAGATCAAGGAATTTCTTGTCCAAGAATGGAACACGAGCTTCCAAACCCCAAGCCATTGTAGACTTGTTAGCTCTAAGACAATCGGACAAATGTAAGTTCTTGACACGCTTGACACATTCGGTATGGAATTCTTCTGCAGATGGAGCAGAAGCAAAATACAAGTAACCACCAAAGATTTCATCAGAACCTTCACCAGACAACACCATTTTGACACCTTGAGCCTTGATTTTTCTAGAAAGAAGATACATTGGGGTAGATGCACGGATTGTGGTGACATCGTAAGTTTCTAAGTGGTAAATGACATCGCTGAGGGCATCAATACCTTCATCGATAGTAAAGGTGAATTCATGATGAATGGTTCCGATAAATTTAGCTACTTTACGAGCAGCGATTAAATCTGGAGCATTTGGCAAACCAATGGCGTAAGAGTGGACCTTACCCCAGCCGGAGGAGTGTAAGTTACCCAACTCATCGACACCTGCAAGGGAATCGTTGCCTGTTGAGCTGACTGCAGAGGCCTTTGCGGCTTCTCTAGAAGCAATGGAGGCGATCAAGGAGGAGTCTAAACCACCGGAAAGCAAGACACCAAATGGAACTTCGGACATCAATCTTTGTCTGACGGACAATTCTAAGGCATGTCTCAATTGTAAGTAATCAACTGGGGTTCTTGGGATCTTGGTTTCATCCCACCAGGATGGGTTGAAGTATCTTGTGATTTCCCCGCTGACAGAGTCGTAGACGTGGCCAGGAGGGAATGCGATGATGTCATCACAATCGTCAGTGAGACACTTCAATTCTGAGGCAAACCACACGGTTTTAGGGTTCTTGGAGGACTTACCCATGTACATGGTGACAACACCAATAGGGTCTCTAGCAGCAATGACACGGTCAGTCTTGCTGTCGTGTAAGACAAAGGCAAACATACCGTCTAAGTAGTTAGGGGCACCAAGGCCGTATTTCTGGAACAATGGGATGATAGGTTCGCAATCACTGGCGGTCTTGAAGTTGTATTCTGGAAACTGGTCTCTGAGGGCAATGTGGTTGTAGATTTCCCCGTTGACGGCCAAGGTCAAGGTTTCGTCATCGTTGGTCAAAGGCTGGGCCCCGGTGGAGACACCAACAATGGAGAGACGTTCGTGGCAGAAAATGGAGTTGTTTTTGATCACATTGCCGCTCCAGTCTGGGCCTCTGTGTCTGATTCTCTTGGAGAGCTTCAAGGCCTGTGGCTTGTAGGCGAGAATATCTGGGTGGTTGTAAACAGCGAAAATTCCACACATATTGGCGCTTTTTAGTAAGGATGTGCGTGTGTGTGTGTGTGTGTTGGGCTAGTGGGGAATGTGTGTTCTGGGGGTTCTGGCCTGGATTTGCTGGGAAAAGAGAACAACTGCTGAATATTCGAGGATAGCTAGCTTATATATAGCATTTGTGTTAGTCATAGGTTATTTTTTTTTTATGGCTAATTTTCCGTGGTAATCTTTTTTCTTCATCAGTGTTCAAATGCTATTTTTCAACTGCGATTTTTCATGTAATTTTTCAAAAAGACTCATTCTGAGCTTATCTATGCAGAGATTCTAAAATTTTCTGGTCCATTATAGAAGAAAAAAAGAGTCATTTTCGGGCTCATTTTTTCATCCGTTCGTTGGCTGGAGATTTTGATTCAGAGCAAAGAAAAAGCCGTTGACACCCTAACTCCAAAAACCCTGAAACCAAATTGTGATCACGTGTTTTGCAAGTGAATGTCCCTCTATCAATTTTTGGCACGTGCTTTGCACGTGAGCTACATTTGGTAGCTGGCTGCTAGTTACCACCATCAAACTCATTGGCTAACCCATTGCACTACAGTATTAATATAACAGTACCCCCAATCAACGGCCCAGTGTAGTTTCAATAATCAAATAGAAATTTTCTATCATCATTTTGTAAGAGAATGTTAGACATCAACTGAAATCAAACGTAAAATAAAATGTTTTAAAAAATATATATTAAAGAAAATTTAGTTTAAAACAAAAAACATCTCCCAAATAGTGTCTCTGTAAAACACAAAAATCAACACACAATGCCCAGGGAACGGATTCTAATTCTCTCCTCTGTTTTCTCCCACAATCTGGCAAAGAATATACTTTTGTTTTCAATTTTCAGACCTAAATTTCAGAAAACGCCAAAAAGTTCTACACATGTTCTACAACAAACTGATTCTCAGCTTCCCTCACCAGACAATCCCACAAAAACATAAAATTACCAACAAAAAAAAATCATAAATAAAATCAAAGCTCTTTCAGAATCAACCAACATCTGACAAACTTACAAGTCTCCGTGACCCTTATCTGATATCGTTCAGATCCAGTGTCCACTTGCGCACGTGATCGTCGCGGTCAGTAATATTGAACATATCTTTTTTTGTACGAATTTACATTCATCCTCCACTTCCAACCACTCTTCTGGTGTCCCACTCCTCTTTCCTAGCTCACAGTTAATCTCTCTTAGCTCACAATCATTCTCTCCTAGCCCACAATCATTTTTCCCCCGCTGAACCACCCAATATGCTAGGCAACCTTTATGCGTCATTCTCGTCCCCCAACCTCGCCCTTCTCTCGTCTTCTTCCAATGACCAGAACTCCAAGTCCTACCGCTCACGCGTACCGTCCCAAACGTCTCCCGTTGCATACTCCTCATCATACTTCTCTAAAAATTCTAGCGCAGGCCTTCATCTTCGGCACTCTGCCGTAGGCGAGTATGAAGACATTCTCAAACGTAAAAGCAATCCCAACAGCTCATACAGTATCTCTGATATTCTTGCCCGTGAATCAGATGTTATCATCAGTAATAAAATCACCCCAAAGACAGAATATAACGGGTTCGCAGTGCATCTTCTAAGTTTATGTCTACTCATAGTCTGGCTTGCTTGGGCATTGATCCCTAAATCTGCTTTCAACTCCATTGGTATATACTATTATCCTGATAGATGGTGGCAGTTAGCTATCTCCGCGTATGTCTTGGTCGTCATGATCTACATATACGTCGGGCTTGCATTGTACAATACAGAAATGAAAACTGCTCCTCTAGATGACATTAGAAATGTCGTCGATGAGCATTCCGTTATGGCACCTAATTCTACATCAAATGACAGCGTTTGTGATGAAAGATATTTGTGGAACCCCACAAACGGGGTCTGGGATTTGCCTATATCCATGGTTTCAAAAGTTTTATATTCAGATTATCAGGATCAGGACATCAAACAGTTATCAGAGACAAATTTTTGATTAGCTTCTTAGTGGCATTCTCATTGCAGTAGAGCAATTCAGAAACAACAAAAATTAGAGTGATCATACTATATGGCTGGCTCCATATATATAACGACAACACTGGTCCCAGAATAAACAAGTATCATGATGAATTTACGAAATAAAAAGAGAAATGGAAAGCACTGTCTATTACGTATCTGCTTATTAATATATATATATGTAAGAATGTGGATCACGTAAGATCTTAAAGCAAACGCAAGAAACGGAATGGATAACCTGGAGACTTCTTGGCGAATATGTTGAATAAAATGCTGTAACTTAAAAATAAGGCTAATGATACAACTATCACACTGATCATTCTAACCTTTGGATTGCTGATTTTTGGTATTTTTGTAATTAAAACCACACATAGAATAGCCATGACACCATACACAGAACTGACAAAGTTGGTTTCAATACCATATTGGTTCTGCTGACCCTCTAAGAAAAAATCGTATGGACCACTGTAACCCATGTATGGACTATCTCTAATACTGTTGAACATATAACCCGAGATCAAAAGAAGAATGGCTACTACAGAGGCCAAAGACCACAATATCTTTGATTTTGCGATTTCAAACAAGGTGTCTCTGAATTTTATGGACACAGCAATGGTGATGAATATGGTAATGGCAGTCAATGCCAATTGCTCGTAATTCACCGGGATTTTGAGCTCTATACTTCTGCCAGTTTCTTGCTCAATGAATTGAATTAAACCCTGCATGTTATCACCATTGAGGAAAGGATACTCGATAAATCCTGTTTCGAGTTTAGTAGAGTCATTGGTAGGCTTGTAGAGATACAATTTTGGAATTTGTTGAAGCTGGTATCTGTCAAAGATCTTTCTTCTGTTGTCGTTGAAGTCTGCCTTGGCGAAAAACAACCCGTCATTTTCAGGATGGTCTTGCACCCAGCTGTTGGCGACGGTAGAGTACTCAGGATCGAAAGCCCTACACAAGGTGCAGCCGACCTGGGACAACGATGTGGCAGTCAACAAAACTGCTACGTAGTAGTCACGAGGCCCGTCGAGCAATTTCTCAAAGTTCCCATTTGTCACGTCGATAATCGATTTCTTTTGTTTGGCACGTATCTTGGAGGCTGCAGAGCCTTTTGCTGCGAGCACACTGGTGGCATTGAGCACAGAGCACAACACCAACGTCAAAAATGTTAGGAATTTCATCTTGGTCTTGTTTACTGTCTGATTCTTCCGAGTATCTGAAAAAGAGCTCTATTTTCTGGAATATCCAAACACTGCGTCCTCAAGATTCGTGTTCAATTGATAGATCTCTGATTGGATACCTTTTTTCGGGGATATCTGGCGATGTTCCTAAGGTGTTAGAAGATTCTACACCTGTTTGATCGCTGTTAAGCCTTCGGTGTTCATATACTGAAATTTTGGATATGGGCTATGCAGACAAAAATTGTTGTTTTTCATTTTGAAATCTATCCGGCAAAAACTCAAAAACCGGGACGGCACTAGACGACACGGCAAAAAGGAAATACCGTATGCCATTTCCTGGTAGACGGATCAGAATACAGTCCGGATTGGGTCCGGAATGTTTCCCGTGATTTTTCAGTTTTTCAGTTTTTTTTTTTTTTTAATTTTTCTCTCAATTGTAAGTGATTTCTTGCTGTTATTAACGAGTCCTTGTAGGAGATGAACCCATTAAGGTAAATGGCTACACTGTTACTTGGCTGACACGAAACGATCTAAATTGGAAAAACCTTCTGTATCTTATCGAGCATTTCTTAGAGTATATTCTAGAAAAATCTTGAACAAACAGAAACAGTGGAGCCAGAATATTGGAAAAGGGTATAAAAAGAACAATCCATCATTGATTGAGCCAGACGCGCAGCAAAACCAACAAGTACCAACAAGTACCAACAAGCACAGAAAATTTCAAGCAAACATGGTCCAAATAAGCGAAGTAAAGGATAAAAGAGAGTCGAGAACCGCTACACATACCCACATAAACGGTCTTGGGTTGGATGAATACGGTAATGCCAAGGTGCAAGACAGTTTCATTGGTCAAAAGGAGGCCAGAGAGGCCTGCGGGATCATTGTTGACTTGATCAAGGCGAAGAAGATGAGTGGAAAGGCCATTCTACTTGCTGGAGGTCCTGGAACCGGTAAAACCGCGTTGGCCTTGGCTATATCTCAGGAATTGGGTCCTAAGGTGCCATTCTGCCCAATTGTAGGTAGTGAAATTTTCAGCAACGAGGTTAAAAAAACAGAGTCTTTAATGGAAAATTTCAGACGTGCCATCGGTCTACGTATCAAGGAAACCAAAGAAGTTTATGAAGGTGAAGTCACCGATCTCACACCTGAGGAAGTCGAAAATAATTTAGGTGCAGGCAGCGCCTACGGCAAAACTATATCACATGTCGTTGTTGGACTCAAGAGTGCCAAAGGTACAAAGACTCTTAGATTAGATCCTTCCATCTACGAATCCATTCAGAAGGAAAAAGTTGCCATTGGTGATGTCATTTACATCGAAGCCAACACAGGAGCTGTAAAACGTGTTGGAAGATCCGATGTATATGCAACAGAATTCGATTTGGAAGCAGAGCAGTATGTACCATTGCCAAAGGGTGATGTCCATAAGAAAAAGGAAATCGTGCAAGATGTCACCCTTCATGACTTGGATGTCGCTAACGCCAGACCTCAAGGTGGTCAGGACGTGCTATCTATCATGGGTCAACTATTGAAGCCTAAGAAAACAGAAATCACAGAGAAATTAAGAACAGAGGTCAACAAAGTCGTACAAAAATACATTGATCAAGGTGTCGCCGAGTTAGTTCCTGGTGTCTTGTTCATTGATGAAGTCAATATGCTCGATATTGAGGTGTTTACTTATTTGAACAAGGCCCTCGAATCTTCAATTGCACCAATTGTAATCTTAGCTTCCAACAGAGGTATGACTACTATCAGAGGCACAGAATCGTTTGGACCAGGTGGTGAGCAGGAAGCTATAGTTGCTCCACATGGTATTCCAACAGACTTGATTGATAGATTGTTGATTGTAAGAACATTGCCATACAGCACAGCAGAAATTAAGTCCATTATTAGTCAAAGAGCAGCTACAGAGTCTCTTGTGCTCAGTGAGGAGGCATTAAAATTGTTAGCTCAGTACGGTACCGAAGTCTCTTTGAGATATTCGTTGCAATTGTTATCTCCTTCCAGCATCTTATGCCAGACCAATGGTCACACTGAGATTGGTGAGAATGATGTCAAGGAGGCCCAAACTTTATTCATCGATGCCAAAAGAAGTACAAAGGTTTTAGAAACTGGTAAAGGGTATCTTTGAGTCACATCCCGCGATTATTGTTACACTAGTTTGAAATTTATGTAAAAAATGAAACGAGATTTATACTATAAGAGTTTGGAAAATGGGTCGCAGCAGACAATTGTTTTCAGTTTTATGTATTTGTATACTACGTGATGGTTAAAGAATGCATTAGAGATATTAAGCTTATATATTGCTGTAGAATGTAACCTTCAATTTGCAATTTATTGTGATGCTATAACCTGTCTATAGCTTAGTATGTCATAGAGTTCTTGTTCAACATTATATGTGTCATTAGACGAATTAGAGGCCATCGGTGTGTCCGAGTGCGCATAATATACTTCATGTATATACTAGCCAGCCAGCCGGCCAGTAAGCAAGGAAAGCTACTACACAATCATACGTTGAGATAACCTATCTTGTAAACCATCAAAGCCTTATATGAATCTCACGAAAGCTGATGTTGAACCTATAAGCTCATAAACAAATCGATCAGTTTTTACATCTTCTGGCAATAAGTAAGAAGTGTCTCACAATATTGGCTTCGAAAGGAATTGAATCAAATAACGGGAAAAAAAAGTGACAGGTTTCAGTATTTGACTTCTATTCCCTCAACCTGCCAGCAACAATGTCCATGTTGGAATCGATATCAAGGTTTTTCAGCGAGCTATTTCGCTATAGAAAGACTTCATTTACATTGCTTGCCGTGTTAACGTATGCTTTGTGCATATTTATTGACTTTTATGCTGAATATTCTTCCTTGCAAATTCCATATCCTGAGCCTGCTCCTCTCTCGTCAGCCTGGTCCTGTTTGCAAAAAATCTCCTTTGCTCCTCATCCATACACTTCGCATTTCAACGATGTGATTTTCGAGGAATTGAATGCAACAGTATCAGATATAGTTTCGAAAAGTCCGGATAGATTCGAGGTTTCTACCGATTTATACAATACGACCTTATTCAAGCAACAGGACGTCTTCAATTCCGCTAGTACAGACGCAAGAATAATTTATTTCGAGCCTAATAATGTCATAGTAAAAATTAAAGGGACAGAACCTAAATTGGGCGCCATTTTAGTTAGTGCACACTATGACTCTGTCCCAACAAGTTATGGTACAACCGATGATGGGATGGGAATTGCATCCATGGTTGGTGTTTTAACTCACTTTGCTAATCCAGAAACCAAGGCCCCACTTCGTGATATTATTTTGAATTTCAATAACGATGAAGAATTTGGTCTCTTGGGTGCTACCACATTTATAGGTGATTCTACAGAAGGTAATCCTGGTCACCCATGGGCCAAAAATGTAAAATATTTCATTAATTTAGAAGGTACAGGTGCTGGTGGAAGATCAATTCTTTTCCGTGCAACTGACTTTGCTATGGCTTCATTTTATTCTGACGTTCCATCTCCTTTTGCTTCTCTGGTTTTTCAACAAGGATTCAATAGTAGATTTGTGTCAAGTGAAACTGACTATAAGGTTTATCTACAACAAGGACTTCGTGGTGTAGATATTGCTTTCTACAGACCAAGATCATTATATCACACATACAGAGATAGTATTTTATGGACGACAAAAAGTTGCTTGTATCATATGTTATCAAATTGTATTGCAATGACAGATCTGATGGCTAATGATAACTCTATTGAGACAATGACCGACAATAATTCAATGGATCAGCCGGTTTTCTTTGACATTTTTGGTAAAATATTTGTGGTTTTCCCATTGAATGCTCTTTACCATTTGAACATTGTAAGTGTTACTGTTCTTCCTATTATAACAATAATTTTACTAAGCTTTGTTCGTTATAGGATTGTCACTTTAAGTGAAATTCTAAAGACTTGTTTTGCTGCAGGTATAGCGATTATATCAATGAATTTTGTGGCAGATTATGTTTTACAAATCAATCCTATGATTGTGTCATTAAATTATAATATTGTGTTGCTTGTTTTGACAAGTATCACATTGTTGATTATCGCCAAGATAATGCAATTGTGGAAAGTCACTTTTGGAGGAGGAAGCGATGAAAAATTAGGAGTAATACTTATTCTATCATTTGCTCTTTGGATAATTAACATCATTTGTACTGCAAGAGAGGCTCAACCTAGTTTTGCTACTGGGGAATGGATTTTCTCACTCATTTATCTTGTATTTGGAATTACTGCTATTTACGGTATCTTCAATCATTTACTATGTGGACCTTCTTCTTTCAAGCGTACCCATGTGGTGAAGTACGTTCCTATGTATGTTCAGAATGATGGATTTGTTGACAGTGAACAGCAACAGCAGAGTGAGGATGAGGTTAGTGATAGTGACAGCCAAGGTGATGAATCAGAGGATCTGGAAAATCAAAATGAGCAGACACCATTGATTACAATCAACAAAAAAATAGTAAATACTGAGACAAGCGAGGATGATAATTTGTCATATGATTGGTCGATCGAATTTGTTTTCATAGTACCTATTTGCGTGTATTTCATTTACACGAACACTCATTCATTGCTTCAAGGTATCTATGAAAACTCTCATTCGGGATATATAGCTACTGAAAAGGTTTTCAGTTTTATAAAACTTTCATCCATCGGATTAGCTTTACCATTAATTCCGTTTGCATCGAGGCTCAACTATTTCGCACGTATTGCACTTTTGATTACAGCAATTACTGGTGTGCTTATCTCAATCACAGTATTCCCACTTACTTTTGACAACCCTTTGAACGCAAGTGTTTATCAGGATATTGATGGGTTGTTTCGTGTTCGTGGCGTAGAGGGATATATCTACGATGTTTTATCTGATTTACCTTCTATAAAATCCAATGATATTGCTGTGGATTGTGGTTCTGATGTTTATGGGACTAAAGGAATGGAAACATGCAGTTTCCAGTCACCGTTTAAACCAACTATGTACGATTCTGTTTCTGAGAAACAGATCTCTGGCTCTAAGAGTCTAATGAACATTACAGTGATTGAGAGTGATAGCGCTGGAAAGTCACCGTACGAACCAAGATCTGCAAGATTGTTGTTGGATATTAGAGAAAACAGACATTGCACGATAACCTTTGACGGAAAGTCGAACAAATCCGCTAAGAAGAGATCTCCAGTGCGTATGGTATCTGTTGTTCACGGAGACCTGAATACCAATAGCAGTAGAGCATTTGTTTATAGCAGTGGTTTCAATAATGGATATAATTTAGACAAACAGGGAACAGAGCATTTCAAGTGGACCAAGGGAATCGATCTGTTGCAGCTTCACAAGCTCTCGTGGGACGAGCCTCGGGTGATTGAGTTGCAATGGATTCCTTTGTTTTTGGAGGACGACGAAATCGAGGAGGATGCCAAAAATGCAGTGGACAGCAGCTTGAAAGTGAACGTGGAGTGCTACTGGAGCGAATACGGCAACGAATACGGCTCTGTGCAGGCATACGAGGAGTTGTTGCAGTACAGCCCTAGATACATGGTGTACACCAAGACGTATCCGGGCTTGGTGATGGGCAGGGCCAGTGTGCAGCTTTGAGGGCCCAAGACTGAGATCTGACGCTCCTAGTTCTCTACAGGGTTTTTCAGTTCGTAACGATGTTTTTTCTTTCTTTTTATTTCTGTTCTTTTCTCAGCAATGCAAGTAGTGTTTTTTTTTGAAAAAGGTTTACTAATGTATATTTGACATTGTGGTACACATTGATATCAAGAGTTGGCCAGTATGGGCCAGGATGTTGGATAAATAAGAATTTGACATATTACAGGTCACGTGGGAATATCGAGGGCATATTACAGCACGTGCAGAGATTTTTTTTATAATCCACAAAACTCGAAAAAATCTTCCAATTGTGGATTTCTACAAAAACAACATTTTTCGCAGAAACAGCGGCTTTTTCCCAAAGATTTTCTCTCGGATTTCCCAAAAAGAAAATAAGAAAGAAAAAAAAAGAAAAATCGTGAATTAATAATACAGAATAACAGTTTTTTCCAACTTACAGCTGCGAAGCTTTCAGCCGGGTAAATTATAAGTCTTTCTGTATTAATAATTATTTTTCAAAAGCATCATAAAAAAAGATTGAAAAAACCAAATATTTAGAGATAGCTCCTAAAAAAAAAAAATATAGCAAAAAGTTTCAATCTGAGAACTGATACTACAATCTATCACTTCTACTGATTCAGGATATTGATCGATATTAGTAACTATAATCATTAACTATAATCAAATAATCAAAAATGGCTAGAAGAGTATGTGGATATTGATATTTAACAAGTATTTGGAGAACCAAGGAGTGCAGTTTGGGTCAGACATGGATTTTGAGACTGGAATCGTGGAGCTGATTTGCCAGAGCATCTCTGGCGTCGCCAGACCACCACCAGAATAGTCAAGCAGGGAAATATTTCACGGCAGCGAATCAGCCAGCTGGTCGCAATCTGCTGGACTGTCTAGGACTGGGGCTTGTCCTGCCATTCAGAAGCCTTCCAGTTTGATTTTTTCCCGCCTCCGTCTCAAGTTAAGCAGATACCAGGACCCAGAGGAGCAACAAATCTTCCCCCTTCCAAAGCGCAATCAACCAATGCAGAAATCGTTATTCGAATCAGCCCGTGCAATTTCCCTGTCTCGATCAGTAATGCCCAAACTCCTTGACTTCACAGACAAACAGTTTTACTAACAATGTTTTTTTTATAGCCAGCTAGATGTTACAGATACTGTAAGAACAAGCCTTACCCAAAATCTAGATACAACAGAGGTGTCCCAGATGCTAAGGTCAGAATTTTCGATTTAGGTAGAAAGAAGGCCACTGTTGATGAATTCCCATTATGTATTCACTTGGTCTCTAACGAATTAGAACAATTGTCCTCTGAAGCTTTGGAAGCTGCCCGTATTTGTGCTAACAAGTACATCACCAAGGTCTCCGGTAGAGATGCTTTCCACTTGAGAATCAGAGTTCACCCATTCCACGTCTTAAGAATCAACAAGATGTTGTCTTGTGCCGGTGCCGATAGATTGCAACAAGGTATGAGAGGTGCTTGGGGTAAACCACACGGTTTGGCTGCCAGAGTTGACATTGGTCAAATTATCTTCTCTGTCAGAACCAAGGACAGCAACAAGGACGTTGCTATTGAAGGTTTGAGAAGAGCTAGATACAAGTTCCCAGGTCAACAAAAGATCATTATCTCTAAGAAATGGGGTTTCACCAGTTTGAACAGAGAAGAATACTTGAACAGAGTTAACGCTAACGAAGTCAAGGATGATGGTTCTTTCGTCAAGTTCCTTTCCAAGAAGGGTTCTTTGGAAAAGAACTTCAAGGAGTTCCCAGATTACTTCTTGTCTGCTTAAGTTCTTCGCTAGTTTAATATCCCGTCATATCTTTCTTATGTTGATTAGTTGTCATTTCTCTTAATTATATAGATTGATTGATAATATACTACTCTTTGGTTGAATTTGTTAACAAGCTTACGTACATGTAGAAAGTATATATAAATTCCAGAAGTTTGCGAGAGAATATAGAAAGAGAAAAAATATAAATATATATACAACAAAGATGTATAAAAAAACGTTGCCCAAAAACCTCACATCATCAATCTAACATATGCCAAAATCAAAGCAAAAGTACCAGTACAGACACCGATCAACCATTGCATGACTTGGGTTTTGACACTGTCTATCTGCATTTTCATATTACTGATCTCCTGATCTATTCTGGTATCAGTCTCTTTGATGTGTAAGTTGTGCATTGAGCTTTCCTCTCTAATTCTACCTTTTTCTAAACTTAGATCCAATCTGACACCTGCTTCAGTCTTATTGATCTCTTCTCTGAGTTTGGTTCTCAATTTTTCCAAATTGAGTTTAATTTTTTCGTATTCGTTGTTCATTTTGTTGTACTCTGATCTGTCCAATGACTGCAACTGGCCTTTCAACTTCACAAAGTCCACCTTCTGCTTATACAGCAACGTGCCAAGTGTTTCTTTTGTCGCGTAGGTGTTGGACAAATTCTGGATACCGTTGTCCATGGAGGATGAGATGGTCTTCACTATTGTGTCCGCTTGTTCCTTAGTGAACAAGTCGTTTTTTTCCAAGTCTTCCTTGAATTTCCGTGTGTCGAATGCTATAACTTCATTCTTGAATATTCCGGTGGTATGCAACACTCTAACATTTCTGCGTAGAAGCGACTTGCTAAGATTGCTGGAATGTATCACACTGTTGAACATGTTATTTGATTGGGGTTCACTTTTCTAGGGTATTTTCGTTAGATTAGCGCTTCGAAGACAGTTCCAATGTTGTCAAAAACCTTTTAGCTGTTCCAGGGTTATATATATTTGTAAATTTAAGTATTAATATTCGCTGTTTGAGGCTACTGTTTGATTTATTGTCAATGTATTTCTCAGAGATCAGTGTAGATTTAATGGCAAAGTATAGTACAGGGAAAGGTTACTTTAATCGTAGCAAATATTGAGATAGAAAAAAATGTATTGAGAGATTAATTTGTGCCGGTCCGGGTGGGAGGATCACATGCCACAAATTTCCCATCAGGTATATTTGTCATTCTATCAAACATACGTTAACAACTACAACTCAAAGACGTTAAAGAGATCACTACAACTACAAATCACGCTTCATCCAAGGTATTCAAAGAGTCACTATCTGCTGCTCCTCTGTTTTACTCGCTCGTTTGCTTTTCGTGTTTGTTTTTTCTTTTTTTTTCTTGATTCTTTGATGAGCAAATCATTGATATCAGCAAACACTCTCAGATTTTTGACTCTTGGAAGAGACCCGCTCAGAAACTCCTTCGGAAACCTACTCAGGAGCACAGCCAGAACAGCGTTTTGGCAACCTTACAGCAAATTTGGCAATAATTATAGAAGCTTTTCCAGTACAAGAATGGGCTCTGTAATCGTTTGGATAGACTGTGAGATGACAGGATTAAATGTCTTCGAGGACACCATCATCGAGATTTGCTGTATCATAACCGACGGCAAGCTCAATATTCTTGACAGAGACGGCTTTGAGTCTGTGATTCACAAACCAAAGTCTGTCATGGATAACATGAATGAATGGTGTATTCAGCATCACGGAGAATCAGGATTGACCAAGAAAGTGCTTGAGAGCGACGAAACGGAATGCTCTTTGACAAATGTGCAGGATCGTTTATTGAAGTACATCAAGAAGTATTGTCCAGTCAAGAATTATGCTGTGATGGCTGGGAATACTATCCACATGGACAAGTTTTTCATGACCCGAGAATTTCCTGAGGTTATTGACCATTTGAAATACCGTGTCATCGATGTCAGCTCTTTTGAAGAGGTATGTAGAAGAATGAGCCCTAATGCTGCTAGGTATCAACCGAAAAAGACCCATGCACACACCGCAAAAAGCGATATTTTGGAAAGCATAGCGCAACTCCAATGGTTCAGTAGACATTACTTGAAGTCAGACAGAGAGTTTGCCAGAGATTATTTTAAATAACTTTGATTGTGTTTCTTTTGGCAATAAATGCATATATAATTGGACTAAGTTAAATTTTTAATTTATGTAATACATTCTAAATGAAAACAGACGAAAGGCAATGGGTATTATTATAGGAAATCAAATATATGTATATAAATCTAAAAGGAGAGCGGTAGAAGATATAAGACGGGCCCGAAAGCAGAAAAGAAAGAAGTTACATGTAAAATGAGAGATGCTGAAATGATTGGGGTGATGCAAAGGAGTGAGGGGTGGGAGATTTGGGGAAACAATCAACAAGGTTGGTTGAAGTCATGTGTACTGGATCACCTAGATTGTAATCAAAGCAGCAACAGCAGAGATGGTGAGCATGAGGAAGACTTTTTTCTTCAAATCGCTGCCAGAGACGTGAGCGGCTCCATTTTGGGAGTTCAGGACGGTTTGGTAGGAATCGTAGCTGCCATCTCCTGCGGATGCACTAATGGTAGTGCTGGCACTGTGGGCTGTGGCAGAAGGAATTCCTTCGTTTGGGTCGTACGACAGCGAGGTCTGCAAGGTAGTTTCGTTGCCCAGAGGTGTGGTTGCAGCGACGTATATGTCTGAGGAGTTGTAGCTCTGGATGGTGACAAAGGATGCTGACTGTGTGGAGATCAAGCTGTTGCTGATCTGGTCTGTGAGGCCCGAAAGACCTGCTAATCCGCTGGACGAGACGTCGAAGACGCGTAAGTCTGTGTAGTAGTGGACAGAGAGCGACATTTTTTAATTAGCAGCAAGAGAAGGAGACACCTGGAAGGTTATATGTGTTTCTAACGAGGGGAGATAAGTTGAAAAGTGATAGTGGTTTGATTTAGTGGATGCAGGAAGAAAGAAGGAAAAAGTTTCTGGAAGGCAGTAGTAATTCAGGGACAGAAATAGCATCTTATTTATATTTTTTTTTTAAAACAATTTCTGTCTGTGTGGATGACTGGAATCAGTCGTTGGCTTACCCATCTTGCATTAGTTTGTAGGTAAAAGCTTAATTATTGCTTTTTTTTCAACAGAGAAGCTTTTATTGTGGATGAAACCCCCGACAGGTCAGGTACCGAGATGCAGGTCCTTCGATGTGTTCCTAGATCTGCAAGGTGCTGCAAAGTCCTGATATCCGTTTTGGGTTTTTTTTTCATCCAATTGCGTCAGAGCAGATATTGTGCCTGGGTGATGTAAGTCTGATACTAGCACAAAATGAGAAAACAATATGGATTGGCAGAACGTGCAGAAACTGAAGGATGTTTTTTGTATTAATATTGTGGTGACACGTTGGTATAATTTTTTGCTAGTGTAGGTCGGCGTGGAAGAGTGAGAGTGTTGCTTGAAAAGATTTGAATCATTAATAAACAGTTGAGTTACCAAGTTGTTAGAAAATTTGTAGGAGATTTTAAAATTTGTGGGAAAAAACAGTGTTTGGCAACTGAAAAAGAGGAAAAAATTCTGAATAATTCAGGAACGAGATTTTGCTAAGATTTGCGGATAACTGCGAGTTGGCAGCGATAATAACTTTGTCTGAAACGAGTCTCTAAATGTTTGATTGTTTGCGGAACTTATTAGGGGATAATCAGCAAAATTCACAAATTAATGTAGTAACAAAGATTACTAATTGGTGCTAGTGGGCTGCCTTTAAGCTGTGTGCAGATATTTAGTATTGTTCGATCGCGGGTTATGAACGCTACAGCAGGATCCCTTTATTGTGTTGTTTGAGTGCCCAACAAACTCCACTAATTGGCAGCCAGCATTTTTTCATTTTTCTACCTTATTATTCTAGGTTGTTTCTTTTGTTTAGTAAATTATTCGCCTTTGATGCTCTATTGTGTGGACGCAGGTGCCGACGTATTTTGCCGCATCACGATAAATCGCTATTGTCTAACGTTCAGCTAAGCGCTACTACTGCACATCCTGTTTTTATGACGTAAATCGCCCTAAACAACCACACTTTGAGGTAAGCCAGCTCACAACTAACACCAAAAAGAGGTTAATGCTTTCAGTCAGCTTGTGAGCGATTAAACCTTGTTTGCTTTCTATTATTTTTTGAATTTTTTTTTTATGTAGTACTTATCAAACTGGCCGGTTACTTCGCCCCACAAATTCCAAGTCTAGACTCAGCTACTGGCCTCGACTGCCTATCCTTGATGTCCCAGTGGTTTTCCCGTACGTAACTTTCGGTTGATTGATGTGCTGGTTTCTCAACAAAGAGCTACAATTTGCTACACATCAACAATCAGAAAAATCAGAACAATACAAACAATCAGAACAACTAGAACAATAAGAACAATCACAAAAAAGTCACAAAATCGTCACAAAACAACAATAGCTCCTAAAAAGGGCACAAATACGAAAACAGAAAGGAAAACTCAGCATTATGGATAGCTTTATCATGGAATGCTCAAAATGATCTCATAGACGTTCTAGGCCCGAGGTCTATAAAGAAAACTAATTGTATGGATACTTTTTCTTTTTCTATTTTGAGCCAGAAAGAGAATTTTACTGATTAGTCACGTGTATTTTGAGAGGGCAGATAGATCATGTGACAAATATGCATATTTTTCGAAAAACTTTCAATCGTTTACTTTTTTCTTCGTCGGTGAAAAATTACAAAATAAGCACTCGAGACTAGAAATTTTGGGAAGCGTTGGTGTGTGGGTTTAAGAGGGTAAATCTCATTGCCGGATTTCAAAAACATAAGAAAAAAAAAATTAATCTCATCAGCTGTGAAAGTAAAATTGAGTGAAAAAAAAATTGAGTGAAAAAAAAAGTATATGGTGAAAAGAAGAATATAGCGAAACCTGTTCCTGTATTGTACCACCATAAGCATATTGAGCAGATCAACTAAAACCAAACTACTATTCAAAATGGGTGCCTACAAATACTTGGAAGAATTACAAAGAAAGAAGCAATCTGATGTCTTGAGATTTTTGCACAGAGTCAGATGTTGGGAATACAGACAAAAGAACGTTATCCACAGAGCCTCTAGACCATCTAGACCAGACAAGGCTAGAAGATTAGGATACAAGGCCAAGCAAGGTTTCGTCATCTACAGAATCAGAGTCAGAAGAGGTGGCAGAAAGAGACCAGTTAGAAAGGGTGCTACTTACGGTAAGCCAACCAACCAGGGTGTTAACCAATTGAAATACCAAAAGGCTTTGAGACAAACTGCTGAAGAAAGAGTTGGAAGAAAGGCTGCCAACTTGAGAGTCTTGAACTCCTACTGGGTTAACCAAGATTCCACCTACAAGTACTTTGAAGTCATTTTGGTTGATCCTCAACACAAGGCCATCACAAGAGATGCCAGATACAACTGGATCGCCAGCCCAGTCCACAAACACAGAGAAGCCAGAGGTCTTACCGGTGTCGGAAAGAAATCCAGAGGTATCAACAAGGGTCACTTGTACAACAACACCAAGTCTGGTCGTCGTCACATCTGGAAGAAGCACAACACTTTGTCCTTGTGGAGATACAGAAAATAAGCGGCTCGTTGCTGATTTTTGGTCTTTGTCTGATTGTTGGTTATTCCAGCTATTGGTTTATCCATTTATTGGTGTTTGACCTTTTTTGAGTATTTTCCATTTGTATAGATTGAATATATGCTAATGCTAGTATTTATGTATTATAATTGTCCTGGGCACACATAGTCTTGAGGGGGGCATCGAAAATCCGCCAAGCCGGAACGGTATCCAAATGTTTGCGGCCAAACCGAAACGGTAAAAAGAGTTTCCGTCGCCACTACGTACCGGGTTATGTGCCCGAAACATTTATCATTGCTCATAACCTTAAGAACCATTGTTTCATAACCATATTGACACATTACACGTGACCGGGATCTTCATTTTTTTTTTCCCTTTTTACCTTAGACAGGAAATTCTTGAGTTCTTTGCTCGTTACGGCCCTTTTTGTAGTTTTTTTCTTTTTCTCTTCTCAAAAGTATCCACAGGCAAACAATCATCTGTAGCGCAGAAAGAAGAAAAAAAAAAAAAAAAAAAAGAATATTAGTCAACCGCATAAGCTGATTCTTAAGCAGCCCCAACGACTACATAGCACCCATCGATAACCCTCCAACACACTGCTTGGCTGCTAAGTTCTTCTCCAGAACGCCTATTATCGAATTTTGCCCCTAAATAACGTCTACGTCCCACGCGACTGCCAACCAAGAACCCTCCCCAGAAATGTCCGCTGCTCAACACCAGAAAACAGCTATTGTTTCTGTCTACGACAAAACAGGATTGTTGGATCTTGTCAAAGGCCTCACCAAAAACAACGTCAGAATCCTCGCCTCCGGCGGTACCGCAAGATTGATCAGAGAGTCCGGGTTCCCCGTAGAAGACGTCTCATCAATCACCCACGCCCCAGAGATTTTGGGCGGAAGAGTCAAGACTTTGCATCCTGCTGTACACGGTGGTATCTTGTCCAGAAACATCGAGACCGATGAAGCTGACTTGAAGGCCCAGGGCATCGACAAAATCGATTTCGTCGTTTGCAACTTGTACCCCTTCAAAGAAACCGTCAAAAAGGTTCTTGTCACCATTCCAGAAGCCGTTGAAGAAATCGATATCGGTGGTGTCACCCTTTTGAGAGCTGCTGCCAAGAACCACGCAAGAGTCACCATCTTGAGTGATCCTAACGACTACGCTGGCTTCTTGAAAGAATTGGACTCTGGCGAAATCTCAGCCGCAAGCAGAAACACTTATGCCTTAAAAGCCTTTGAACATACCGCAGATTACGATGCTGCCATCTCTGATTTCTTCAGAAAGAAGTACTCTGAAGGTGTATCCCAATTGACCCTCAGATATGGTGCCAACCCTCATCAAAAACCAGCACAAGCTTACGTCAAAGAAGGTAAATTGCCTTTTGAAGTCATCAACGGTTCTCCAGGTTACATCAACTTGTTAGATGCCCTCAATTCCTGGCCATTAGTCAAAGAATTGAGCGCTTCTTTGAATTTGCCTGCTGCTGCTTCCTTCAAACACGTCTCTCCAGCAGGTGCTGCTGTCGGTATCCCATTGACTGATGTAGAGAAAAAGATTTACTTTGTTGATGACATTGAAAATTTGTCTCCTTTAGCTAATGCCTACGCAAGAGCCAGAGGTGCTGACAGAATGTCATCCTTTGGTGACTTCATTGCTTTATCCAACATTGTTGACTATCCAACCGCAAAGATTATTTCCAGAGAAGTAAGTGATGGTGTCATTGCTCCTGGCTATGAACCAGAAGCTTTGGAATTATTGAAAAAGAAAAAGAACGGTAAATACTGTATCTTGAAGGTTGATCCAAATTACAAACCTGAGACTCTTGAAAAGAGAGAAGTTTACGGTATCACTTTAGAACAAAAGAGAAACGATGCCATCATCAGCCCTGACAGTTTCAAAGAAATTGTCTCAGAAAACAAAGACTTGAGCCAGCAATCTATTGTTGATTTGATTGTTGCTACTATTTCTTTAAAATACACTCAATCAAACTCTGTGATTTACGCCAAAAACGGTATGACCATTGGTTTGGGTGCTGGTCAGCAATCCAGAATCCATTGTACCAGATTGGCTGGTGACAAGGCTGATAACTGGTGGTTCAGACAACATCCTAAGGTTTTGGGATTCAAGTGGAAGAAGGGTACAAAGAGACCAGAAAAGTCTAACGCAATTGACTTATATGTTTCTAACCAAGTCCCAACTTCTGAGCCAGAAAAATCAGAATGGGAATCCAAATTCGAAGAAATCCCAACTCCATTAACTGAAAGTGAAAGAAAAGAATGGTTAAGCAAGTTAGATAATGTCGCTTTATCTTCCGATGCTTTCTTCCCATTCCCAGATAACGTTCACAGAGCTGTCAGATCTGGTGTCAAATATATCGCTGCACCAACTGGTTCAGTCATGGACCAAGTTGTTTTTGACACAGCTGACTCTTACGGTTTGGTTTACGTTGAAAACCCAATCCGTTTGTTCCATCATTAATCTTGCTCTTTTTACGACAGTTTCTTTGCATCAGAAATAATTCTTAGACAGTCACACTTTTGTTTTATAGTGTATCTCTGATATATTGTAATGTCAACTAATATACATACATTTTATATTTTTAGTAGGATCTTTTTAGCTGCTATTCATTGTAATGCCCAGACACCAAAAAAAATAACATGGAATCCACAGTAGGTCATGATTCAGAAAGTGTTCATGTATATCGAAAGCACGGATATCTTCTGTCTGAATACTGGTGTCTACGAGCTTAAAAAAAGAAGCCAAGAAAGAATAATCTCTCAAGGATACATTGCTATTCTCTTTCTTTTATTTAATTTTGTCTTTATCTCTCTTTTCTGTGCATTTGCTTTTGAATAAGCCATACTGGCTAACAAAATGTAAAAATAGATATGTTAAACGGTGAAATAATAGTTGAGCAAACGCTTAGAAAAGATTCATGTAGGAGAAAGGTATTTCGAAGTTTAATGCATGCATCCTGCGTGGCCCCGTATCTCAGTATTGCCAAATATTGTCACTAAAAAAAATTCAACATGAGGCATCAAAAGCAGAACACCCACAAAATTAACTATTTATAACTTTAATTCTTACTTGAAAACCCCCGAATAACATCCCCTTGAAAATTCGGAATTTTTTTGTGAACATTATATATGGAATGTATTTCCCGCAAATATCATGTTGTAAGATAGACACCAACTACCTCTAATCTTTTTGTATGATTTATTAGTTTTAATTTTGTATTTCAAAATCACTATCATTAAATTCATAATAATTCGTTTGAACTCACCTCTATTCACTCATTTCCCTTAAAAAGGTATCAAACGTTTAAAAATATTCTGCTTTCCAAATAAGCTATATTTTTTTTGAATTTACAAGATTATATCAAGAATGAAATTAGATTACCTTTTCATTAGCACTTTATTGTTGAACATTGCAGCAGCTGCCCAACACAAGCACGAGAAAAGAGACGCGCAGGTGACAGTTGTCCATACAAATGTTGAAGTTGTCCAAGTCGATCAAGTTGTCACTGTATATGAAGATGGCTCCACCGCTGGTGTTCAAGATATCACACAATACACTTCGCTGAGTAATGATGTTACAACCATTAATCCTGTCACTTCCTCTACTGCATCATCAGAAGCTGCTTCATCCTCTTCCTCCATTGCCGTTCAAAATAAGAAGGTGTCAAATTCAGCTTCGGCCAGTTCCTCTTCTACTACAGCTACTGCTACTGGTTCCGCTTCCGCTTCTGCAGCTGCTTCCACTGGTTCGTCATCTTCAAGTAGCATATCTTCGGGCTCAGGTTCTGCAGGAAGCTTGGGGATTGCATACACACCATATGCCAATAGCGGACAATGTAAGTCTGCTGATGAAGTTAAAAGCGACATTTCCAAATTGTCTGGCTACAATATTATCAGAATGTACAATGTGGACTGTAATGGTGTCCAAAATGTATTGTCTGCAATGGGTAGCAATCAAAAATTATTTGCAGGTCTCTACACCCTTTCCACAGTAACTGACGAAGTGTCTAGCTTGAACCAACAACTTAAAGCCGCTGGCAAGGACTGGAGTGTTGTTGATACCGTTAGTGTTGGTAATGAATTAGTGAATACTAATGCTGCTACTACTTCCCAGATCAAAGATGCCGTTACAAAAGCCAAGAGTGCATTGAGTGCTCTTGGTTACACTGGTCCTGTTGTCAGTGTTGACACCTTCACAGCTGTTATCAACCATCCAGAACTTTGCAAATACTCTGATTATGTTGCTGTTAATTGTCATCCATATTTTGATGGTAACGTGCTTGCCAAGGATTCAGGAGACTTTATTGTCAAGCAAATTAAGCAAATTCAAAAAAAGTGTGGTACCGACAAAGAGGTGGTAATTACAGAGACTGGCTGGCCAAATGGTGGTAATTCTAACGGAAAAGCAGTTCCAAGTGTTGAAAACCAAAAGGCTGCATTGGAATCGATCAAATCTAAGGTAGGAGACAAGGTATTCTTGTTCTCTGTTTACAACGACAAATGGAAGTCACCAGGAATGTATAATGTTGAGCAAAATTGGGGTATCTACGGTGAAAGTCCAAATTAGAGCATACATTCCGATTTTGAGTTTCTCAATTGATTTCAGTCATTTGGCATACCGTCTTTCAGCTATCTCTTATTGGTTATTTTACATTCGCTTGATCTTAGAAGCAATTTTTCAATTCTTTTCCTCTCATAAATTTACACTATCTATATATATTTTTTAATCATCTTTTCTGTAAGCTTTGCATCGTGAGATTATTGTGAATTTTTTTTGGCTTTTTGTGGATAAGAAGCATTCAATCTTTAATTTAGCAGATATCCCTGTTATTCAAGACTAATCTTATTTAAACTTCTACAGGGAAATGAAACAATTGGCTGGGTTCCTTATAACTCGCTTTCACAAGCTTTAAAACAAGAAAGAATCGTTGTAAACATTATAATCATTCTATACAATAGGCTGTTTCTCATTAATCGGACCGAGGCCATAGATAAATTTCCTATCAGAAAAGGAAATTGTTTCTCGCATCTAAATATCACAGTATCAAAAAAAAAAAAAAAAAGGGGAGAAATCACTCCTATGCCATAAACGTAAGAACAACATGAATTCGATATTACGGCTCTACTATCTTACGAACACTTCAGAAGCAACATAAAAAGGCAGCAAGATCCGCTTTTAAGAATTTGTGTTTCAAATATAAAGTTGCTTGAACGAAATTTGCTGGCTCTCACTGACTCACTGTTTCCTGTTTGTTTTGTCCTGCATTTTTCTAAATTCAGCCTTTGATATTTGGTTGCTACAATTTTAAAACAGCAGAAAACAAGAACCCCCCCCGTATAAATAGCATAAAAATTGGAAACACAGACCAAAATGTCGTTGTCACCATTCGAGAAAGCCATTACAGGGTCAGTTGCCTCGGTGATTGCAAACTCTGTGGTGTATCCATTGGACCTTTCGAAGACGTTGATCCAGTCACAGCCAAACACGAAAAACTATACCAAAGAGCAAGTGAGAAACGACCCAGAATTATACTCGAGCACAATTGATTGTTTGACAAAAATTTACAAGAAAAAAGGATTGGAAGGATGGTACCTAGGGATTGTGTCCTCGTTGGCGTCGACAGCGTCGAGCAATTTCGCATACTTCTTCTGGTATGCAATGATCCGCAAAGTCTACGAAACTAAGATTTCCAAAAAGCAAAAGAGCACTTTCGTAGAACTATCGCTAGGTGCGATCGCAGGTGCGTTGTCACAGCTCCTTATCATGCCAATATCCACAGTATCAACCAAACAGCAAACCGAATCAAAAAAAATGAGCTTTTTTCAAACTGCTAAAAATATAATAAATTCGCCAGACGGTGTGTGCGGCCTTTGGAGTGGATTGAAAGTCTCCTTAGTGTTAACTGCAAATCCATCCATCACATATGGTACTTTTGAAAGACTAAGATCTATTTTGTTTTCAGGAAAGCAACTTTTGTCTCCAATTGAATCGTTTTCCATGGGTGTTTTCAGTAAATTAATAGCTACCGTAATAACAATGCCACTAATTGTTTCGAAGGTCATGATTCAAAGAAAAGAGGTCCTTATTAGCAAAAAGGTGCGTGATCCAGAAACAGGTAAAACAAAAATGGTGAAGGAAGTGAAATCCTTTTCCTCGTTTCAAGAAGCCTTGCTTTTTATCTACAAAAATGAAGGCATCTTCGGTTTGTGGAGAGGTTTATTACCTCAAATTTCTAAGGCAGTGATCGTACAAGGTTTCTTATTCATGTTTAAGGAACAGCTAGAAAAAGTATTGATTGTTCTCTTCCAGTTATTAAGAAGTAAAAAGAGAAAACTCTCTATCAAATAAATACTAATAAATATACTATTTCTATTCAATTATTAATCAATTTTAATGTTCTATTTTTCATTCCATGTAGTTATCAGCAAACAATAGAAAACAAAAAATTTAAGAGAAATTGACGCGTTTTTCACCAAATCGATTGAATTGTATACAATAATCAGTAAGTATTGCCAAAAAAAAAAAAAAAATGAAAATCTCTATGTTCTGAAAATAATTTTGAAATACACAGATATTTAATCATAAAATTGAATAAAAATAAAGGATACTCGTTTAGCTTGTTCCAAAAAATCTCAAACATAAATAATCAATAGTTTCAGCAACGGTTATTGTCGAGACAATCTTTCTTGCTTGTTAAGCAGAGAAATTTCCTCGTTATAAGAATCACTGTTTACGTTAACTGACATAGTTGATTCGAAAGAGATAACTAAGTTGTATAGTCATTAGTTCCTTATTCTATCTTTGTTCTATTATATTCTATTTCAGTACCCTCTTTACAAGGGAAATTCCCTTCTATTAATAGTTTTACTATGATGGATCCCGTTGTAACAGTGAGTCAGTACGTATTACTGGCTCAACAATCATTGTCTGAAGTCCATTTCCTAGAACGAGGCCGATGAGCGAAGCCATTTCTTTGCGTACTATATGAAAACCTATGTGGCCAATGTCTATGAAAAAAGTTTAAATGACAATTTTAAAAATTTTCAATACTTTCCGCATTATTGCAAATAACACAAGAATTAAAATCATCGAAATAATCGGAAAAAATATTCATTGGAAGTAATATGTCTCATTAATTACAATCACCTCATATTCCAGCTTAAAAAAAGAAAATAATATCTGGCAACGTGTCCGAGCGGTTAAGGAGAAAGATTAGAAATCTTTTGGGCTTTGCCCGCGCAGGTTCGAGTCCTGCCGTTGTCGTTATTTTTTTTTTTTTTTGCTATTTTATATATCACATATATCTCACTCAGTGATAATTATTCTATGTAAATAACTTTTCACGATGCAAATGATGGATCGTAATTGGAGATAAAAATTGTGGACAAAATATTTAAGAATCAATAAGGTTGTTTTCAATTCTACTATCCAGAAAGCAAAGAGAATAGCGCTACGAAAACTGTTGTATCAGATAAATTATGAGCTCAAAAGATTTAATAAGTCATCTTGTCCCGGTTGCTGTTTACAAAAAAAAGCAGAATGACGAGCTGGTAGAAGTTCGTATCACACCTGGTGAGGGACCACACTCCACAAATGGAAAAACTACCGGCCCAAGCGAATATGTAATAAATGCTGGTATGGAGGAAGATCAGGACAAGAGTTCAGATCCCACAGATACCAATTTAGGATCAATGAGAGCAGAATTGACCAGTTTACAGGATAAGATCAATATATTTCTCACCGAAGAAATGAAGAAAACTAATGTGGAAGAAAAGGACGTTGATATAGAAAAAATAGTTGCAGATGTTGAAAGTGAAGATGAAAGCTAGTATGCGATGCGTATCGTCAAGACTGCCAACAAATAATTTGATTAGAGCAGCATGTTGATAGCCGTACAGCGTGCTCTTGAAATCCATATAGATAATGATATACAATGATATTTTGGCTAAGTTTTTATAACTGAAAAAGAATGTGATTGTTGAATAATCATTGGTTGCTTTCACTTGTGTGCAAGAAGCAGAAAAAAAACCGATGACTAGAGTAGCATATATTAACATCTGAATATATATAAGTAGGATGCGATTTTGTTGATAAAACAACTTTTACCGGTAACACTATACAGACACTTATATTTAGAGTAAAAGCGAATTTGTCTTACAACTCTTTGTATTCGTCTACCAAATGGGCTGGTAGTTCGATGTTATTTTTGAGAAGTAAGTCCACTAATTTTTTGTTTTCTGCATTTAGCAAATCAATGAAATTGGCAGCTATATTTATTCAATGTTAGTGGGGATCTTTTATCAGAAATGAAAAAGAAGAAAAAAGGTAAAAGGCACCGTGTCAAAAAAACTTACACTTTGTCAATACTGATACTTCAGTTCTGCTCTCCGCAGGGGTTAACGACGGCACAAGATCCACGAGCTTGTCAAACGCATTTCGTATAGCTTCTCTTCTCTTTTTCTCCGAGGCTATATGACGGGCCTTCTTCTCGTCATCATCGAGCAACCCGATTCCTTTGGCTCCTGGAGACTCTGAGGAAGTTTTCTGTCTTTTGTTTTGCTGGTTTGAGTCATCTCGAGACTGACACAGCTTTGAATCAGGTTCCACCAGCCTTTTACTGTTTGTCATATTTCCATTATCTTTCTAAATATCATACACCACGAACTATTTGATTCTCCGCAATTGATATAGTAATATTTTAGATTCTCATGGGTCTTTAAATGTTGTATGGAGTTTAGATGGTGGTTCATCTGTATTTATACTAGTCAGCATATTTTATATAAGCATTTTGCATCAAATGTATCGTATCCTTTTCATATGAAAATCAGAATGAGGGAGAAAATTCAAAAATTTCCATTCGTACGGACATCAAAAGTAAGAACGATGATATATACTTATTCGAACGCGCAAGCCGATAATTATTTGAAATTATGAGCTCCGGGGACCATAACTGTCGAAATTTCAACATGACAATACTGAAAACTGTCCAAACATTTGCAAATAGTGCTCTCGTTCTAGAGAACAATTTTCAAGTGATGAATCTGTGACAATCATGATGACTACTTGTTAAAGTTGTTAAACATACCAGTTTTCTAGTGTACTTGATATTATTATTAGGCAAACAAAAATATGAATTCTATACGTATTGAAGGATGGACTTAAAGTGATGGTTCAAACACCATGAATGAAACATAAAAAAGAATATTAAAAAATGGAAAGTTTATAAAAGTTTAGTATTGATGAGTGTGAACGGAAGCATGGTGCTCAACCTTGACCATTGGTCTGTAAACTGGTTTCCACATTTGAGTCTTAACCCATTCGTGTGCAGCATCGAAATCTCTTGGCACAACAACCTTTTTGTCAGTGTCAGGAATAAGTTCACTTTCCACTCTGGCAGTACCTTGTTCTAAGGCCTTTAATAAAACAGCAGTAGCGATTCTGCTTGAGGCTTCTGTAATTTCTTCAACTGGTGGCAACAAACCAGCCTTTGGATCCTTGAACTTAGGAGACATCTTTGCTAATTCATCAACAGCAGCGGAGATCATTTCATCGGTGATTTCAGTGGCTCTTGACAAAACGGCACCAAGACCAATACCTGGGAAAGAGAAACAGTTATTGTTCTCAGAACTTACATAACCGTTGACAGGCTTGAATGGAGAACCAGTGGCGACTAAAGCATTGAAATCAGTCCATTCCATCAAGTCCTTTGGAACGGCTTCATGCAATCTGGTAGGGTTGGACAATGGAAAGATGATTGGACGAGGATTATACTTGTACATCTCTTTCACAATTTCTTCTGTGAATGCACCTGGTCTGGTTGAGCATCCAATAAGAATAGTTGGCTTGACGTGTCCGACAATCTCAAGCAAAGATTTGGTGTCTACACCTTCCCAATCTTCAGCTTTGTCTGCGTATAATAATTGATCTGGACTAGCCATATCAGTACCAGCCATGGCATCGGTAATTAAACCATAACGGTCGACACAATGAATCTTAGCTCTAGCCTCTTCTTCAGTTGCACCGTGTGTTCTCATATGGTTTACAATCTGATCTGCAATTCCTAAACCAGCGGAACCAGAACCAAAAATGACAATCTTGATATCCAATAATTTACGGTTGGTAAAGTTCAAAGCAGCAATGATTGATGACATGACAACAGCACCAGTACCTTGAATATCATCATTGAAACAAGGTAATTGTTTTCTGTATCTTTTCAAAAGAGCTCTAGCAGTGCTGACACCAAAATCTTCAAAATGAACAACGGCATTTGGGAATCTCTTCTTGACAGTTTGGATAAAAATGTCACAGAATTCATCATAACGCTCGCCTCTGACTCTTGGGAATTTGTTACCAAGATACAATTCATCTTCGGATAAAGCAGTGTTGTTGGTACCGACATCCAAACAAATTGGAATTGCTCTACCAGGGTGAATACCACCACAAAGAGTCATCAAAGCCAATTTAGAAATGGAGATTCTGACACCACCGACACCTTGATCACCAATACCTAAGATACCTTCACCATCTGAGACAACGATGTAATCAACATCTTTATCTTCACCGAAACAGGCCAATCTTTCTTCAACTGACTCTGGGGAGGAGACATCCAAAATACAACCTTCTGGTTTTCTGAAACGTTGTGAGTAAGCAGCAATAGCATCACCTTCAGTTGGGGTGTAGATGATAGGTAATAATTCTCTGACATGTCTTTTGACCAATTCGTAGAAGAGTACTTTGTTTTGCACTCTCATACTTGTACAGAAATCATTTTTAGCCAAAGGTGTTCTTAAGAAAGACAATTGCTTGTAGGCTCTTTCGACTTGTTCGTCCAAGGTGTTGATTTGTGGAGGCAATAAACCATTAAGGGAGAAAGCGTTTCTTTCTTCTTGGGTAAAGGCAGTGCCCTTGTTGAATAAAGGAGAGTTTAAAAGATGGAAGCCAGTCAAGTCACATTCGATTGGGCCAACAACCGAGAGTCTTGATGCCTTTGGAATACTAGCTATGTAAGCCTTTTTGGCTTCTTCACCGACTGGGATTTTGGTATCGCAAGCAGACATTGTGGGAAATGAAATGATGCACTGCCAAGGATTGAAAGTAGCAGGTGGAATATAAAATGAGAAGATAAAGGTATATCTGATGAGGATATACGAGTATCACGCCAAACAAAAAGAAATGACTGAAAAGTTTGTGTAAAGTTGATTGAACTTCAAGCAAGACCCAGAAAAATAAAAAAATAAATTAAAAGTAGGCTTCAGAACAGTTGAGAGGACTGGAATAATCGAGGGAAATTCAACAGTATTTATATTCGAATATCAAGCAACCACCTCTTGCATATATACATCGCTGTCTACTGCTAGCTAAAATCCAATAACCATTTTTCCTGAATCAGAGACAAACAGGAAACTTTGTAAAATTTTCAAATTGGATGAGTTCCTAACAATGTACTGTAATTTGTTTCTTTTTTGGCACTCCAATATGGCAACCTGAGTCGAATCAAGAGTATAATGCACAAAGAAAATTAGGTGTAATGCCCAAACAAACGTACGCACTTTATAGAAACCGTTCTAATCCAGCGATGTGTACACAGAAACTACGGGCCGCTAACGCGCGTCTCCAACACTCACTGTAGGCTGAGCTGGCAGCCCACCAGCTAGAAAAAATGTATCTTGGAGGACAAGAGGTGTCAAAGGTGCCTCTACCTATGGCCAGCAGCAGCCTAGGGGCTGGCAGTACCACTTGACGGCAGCAGCGCGACACCAGCACGACTCAGACAGTACGGGTGGTCCAGGGATTCTCGCACGATCATTTTTTCTACGCTGCGCAGTCTCATTTTCACTGACACGCTGGCAACCAGCAAGGGAGTGCAGCCCAGCAACTAGAGTAAATTAAAGAAGAAGTCACTGGGATACCGCCGCTAGCATCAATTAACCTAGAGATAATTTACCTTAATTAACCAGCCAAGACTCAACACTGAGTAATCAAAAATTCGACTAAATATTTGTCTCAATTTGTTATGAATAGTGCGGCCCTGACAAATAAATTCGCTCATCTGCAGGTGTCAGAGATGGTGGTATATTGATGTTCCTTGTCTCCAGTTCATTTGAGCACACGATTCTTTCCGAATATGTCCGCTTACTGAAACCTGTAGTGCGCACACCGATGCACATATCTCCTGTTTGTTCCGAGTTCCGTTTCTCCATTTGCAAATTTTTTTTGTTTTCCTGTTGAAAGAAACGGGATTTTTCGGGCTGCGTGTATGAACTCTTCTCCTCCACTATGCCAACTTACAATAGCAATTTGTCCGCCCATCGCCGAACTACGTCTACGGAAACACCGTATGTAATGCTCACGTGAAATTCATTACTTTTCTGCTAGGGGAGGAGGAGCAGGAAAAAAAAACTGATTCGAAGAATTGATGAGACTGTACGCTAAGAGCATCGATTTAGAGTCTCCAATGCTGATCGCGGTTTGCGTAATACTTCTTCTTGTGAAGTTTTTCTGTTTACAAGTTGGGTTTACCCAAAGCTTTTTTTTTTGGAATTTAAAGTCCAAATTGGAAGCTCAAATTTCTTATTTCCACAGCCTTTTTCTCCTCGTTTTTCAGGTTTTCTTTTCTGACCACTACAAGTAGCCGTTAACAGTGTTTGCAGAAATTGATTTCTTTTTGACCAGGTTTTTGCGATGGAGCATGCTGCATTGTAAAATCTAATAACAATAGGCTATTTCTAACTTTAAATGTATACAAATATTTAAAAGTATCTCGCGTGCGTATATGAGGAGAGTTAACCGGAGATCCAACGGTATTTCTTTGTTTTAGCCCATCTTGACTACGTAATAGAAACCCGGTGTTCAAGCAAAGAGGAGAAAACTTATTGCTGGGCTTTGGAAAAAATAAATCATTTTTCATCGCTCCAAAATCGAGGCTTCACACTATATACAAAGATGTCAAATTTTTCACTCAATTGTACAAGATTCTATTTCTTTTTGAGAAAGAAAACAGATACTGATGCACGGCGCAGGGTGGAAAACCAAATAAAGTTGATATTTTAGATTTACACTGAAAAAATTTGATGAAAATATATATTGGAAAAAAAAAAAGAAAGGTAGAAGGCGGAAAAACTTTTAAAAATGAATCACGGATCAATATGATCAAAACTAGAAGTATTGTTTTAGTCGATCTTTTACTGGGTGTGAAGATTCCCATTGGCAGAGCTCAATTGAATAAATCAATTTTTTTGGAAAAAATCTTGAAATTTCATATCACTGTATCACGTGCAACATGTGACTCCCATGCTTTACTCCTTTCAAGGATATTGTGAACCCCCACTATGTTCAAGATGTTTGATTCTCAGAAAAATACCATCTTATATACATGAGATCCCCAAAACTTGCAAATACAGACGAGATAGTTCAATAATGATAAGAGTAAAGCCTATTTATTAAAAAATAATAAGCCTTAAGATCATTTATTCAGCGGTACACGACTTTCAAATCCAATATTCGATTATTTAAAATATTTTAAAAAGCTACATCACCATCTAGTATTTCTTTGTTCTTCAAAATTGTGATTTTTGTGTAGTGTTATAATTACAGTGTCATTACCCTCATGGAAATGATAGAGAAGACTAATCGTCAGTAAAAGTGAAGACTAGTTGTCAGTATAAGTAAGAACCATCAGCAATAGCAAGATCCCCACGGCAAACCACAAATAATAGCTTTAATCTTGCTGTTCGTAAAGAACGAAAAAAAATCCTACTTTGCTGCTTGAGTAACCTAAAAGACTTGCAACATTCGCTTTTTGGTTCATCTTTGACATATGACTTGATCTTTTAGATAACAAAAATTTCATGCGAAAAAAAATTTTTTTTTTCTTTGGTTGCCCGCGGTTTTCGCATTACTTGCCATTAGTGGGAACAAGACAAAAAGCATGCTATATGAAAGAAAAATAACAAAGCATGAATGTGAAGGTGAAAGCTCACATTAGCCATAATCATCTCCTGTTAAATCAAGGGTTTTATGATTTAGATTTTCTAATAAAGTACTATTGTTTAATCAAAATAAGATCATGGATTTTTCTTTTGCTGAGTATTTCTCTGTGAAGATTTTCTTCATTCTCTTCAGAGAAATTCTAGAATGTTCAATAGTGGTGTCGGTGCTATTGGCGTTCCTTGAAAAGAACTTTGAAACACTCAAAAGTGAACAATCAACAGATCCCAACGGTTCTATTGAAATCTCCGATGAGAGTTCGGGCATCAGAGCTTTGAATGTGGGCAGTGATGTGGATGCAGAGTTTGAAAGTGAAAGTAATGCTGCATTATACAATAAATTTAGATGGCAGGTATGGATAGGTACTTTTGCTGGGTTCATTCTTTGCAGCGTTGTGGGAGCTATGTTTATTGCTTCTTTCTATTTGTTCGAAGTGGATCTTTGGTCGAAATCTGAACATTATTGGGAGTCCTTTTTCAGTATCTTGGCTTGCATTGTCATCACGATCATGGGTATTGGAATGTTACAACTCCACAAATTAGAGAAAAAATGGCACCTAAAACTTACTAGTTTGCTTAAAACAGAATCATCAATTACCAACTACGATTATCAGCAAATATCAGATTCCAATGACTCATTTTTCAAAGTGGTTTCCAAGAAATTGACCAACTGGAAAATATCATTTAGAAAATACTCTGCCAGAAACTCGATGTTTATTCTTCCATTTATAACTACACTTCGTGAATCTTTAGAGTCTATAATTTTTGTTGGTGGGATAGGTGTATCTGAACCGCCAATGACTGTACTCTGCTCTGCTATTTTGGGAATCGCTGTTGGTGTCACTGTTGGTCTTTTGATTTACCGTAGCGGAACAAAATCTGTCTCTACGCAAAAGTTTCTCATGTACTCGACATGTTTTCTTTACCTTATATCTGCAGGTCTTATGGCAAAGGGGGTTTGGCAATTTGAATTGCAACAATTTATAGATAAGTGTGACGGACTTGATGTGTCGGAGGTGGGATCAGGTCCTGGATCGTACGATGTGGACAATGTGGTGTGGCACGTCAACTGCTGCAATGGAGAAGCTGATGGTCCCTGGATGATTGTTACGGCCATTTTTGGGTGGACCAACAGTGCCACCTACGGAAGCGTGACGGCATATCTTTTGTACTGGATCGTAGTGATTTTGGGGTTCTCTGTTTTGAGATACGAGGGAAAACACGGGTATCTTCCTATGGTGCCTTACAGATGGCAGTTGAAGAGAATAAAGAAGAACTACAAGCTATTGACTGAACTCAAGCGGTCGTCTGATTCTCTGGGTGTTGTGGGATGAGCCATGACTGAGGTCAAACAGTCGTCTGATTTTCTTGTATGAGCTCAAACGGTCGTCTGATTCTCTGATGATGTAGGATAGGCCACGATTGACTTTTTTTTTAATAAACGAACGACCAGAACTAGAAGACGTAGAGTGTAGACAATATTTTTTAACGATTTTTTGTTCGAACAAAAGAAATGTCGCTAAAATGATCGAAAAAAGAGCAAAACAAACAACTACAGGGGCATTATTCTGACGAGAGATACTGCTGTAAGTACTTACTTATCTTGTAATAACTGTTTGTTTAGCTTTGCAATAACAACCGTCGTGAAGGAACACTATTTGCCACTCTGTCAACTGCTCGGCAGACGTTGGCCAATCAGAACGCCACAGAAATTAAGCTTTGTTTTCCTTGCCCGCCGCTGCTGTATACTGTTTCTTACTGCAATAAGCGGCGCACATCACATGCACGTTACAAGCCCCGCACGGTTAGGAGAGCCGCCGCGCCTACAGCCAATAAGAACGCGCTCTTTTCGACACACAAGCCGGGGCTGCGTTGCAGACAGGTGCTGGGTGTAAGAAGCCAGATCGAATTTAAGCAGGCAGTTTTGGCCATTTAGATCGAGACAAAATATCTGGTTGGTGGTTAGTAGGTCCCCGAGACAAAAAAAAAAATTCAAATTCGGCCACGACGCTCACCACCCAATAGATTGTAGCCAAAGAGAACTCGTTCTTATTACCTACAGAGAGAAAAAAAACCAGTCCCATAGTTAATATAGCGGTAATAAGTGTGTGTCTCTATATATTTGTCTCTCTGAGCCAACGAAGAAAAGAAGAAAAAAAAAAAAAATAAAAAAAATTTTTTTTTTTCTCTCTGTAATAATTCCAAGAAAATCCTGAAAAATTACATGGGAGATTCAGTTTTATTTAATCCTTTACTATTCTTTTGTATTTTTAAGAACTCTCTCCCTTCTTTCTTTCTCTCCCTCCCAACTTCATCAATTAGTTTCTCTTTTATTTTTAATTGAATAACTAAAGAATACACACAATTGAGAAAAATGGTTCTCCCATCTTTATTTGCCTCTTCTTCTAGAGTTGCCTTTAAAGCTGCTCAAAGAAACGTGAACTTTGCCAGAACTTTGGCCACTGCCGTCTCCAACGGTAAGGTCACCTCTGTCATTGGTGCCGTTGTCGACGTCAAGTTCGAGTCCGGCTCCTTGCCAGCCATTCTTAACGCCTTGGAAGTTGACAACAACGGTAACAAATTGATTTTGGAAGTTGCCCAACATTTGGGTGAAAACACCGTCAGAGCTATTGCTATGGATGGTACCGAAGGTTTAGTCAGAGGTCAAGGTGTCGTTGACTCTGGCTCCCCAATCTCTGTTCCAGTTGGTAGAGAAACCTTGGGTAGAATCATCAATGTCATTGGTGACCCAATCGACGAAAGAGGTCCAATTAACTCCAAGACCAGAAAGCCAATTCACGCTGATCCTCCATCTTTCGTTGAACAATCTACCGAAGCAGAAATCTTGGAAACCGGTATCAAGGTTGTTGACTTGTTGGCTCCATACGCCAGAGGTGGTAAGATTGGTTTATTCGGTGGTGCTGGTGTCGGTAAAACCGTTTTCATCCAAGAATTGATTAACAACATTGCCAAGGCCCATGGTGGTTTCTCTGTTTTCACTGGTGTTGGTGAAAGAACCAGAGAAGGTAACGATTTGTACCGTGAAATGAGAGAAACCGGTGTCATTAACTTAGAAGGTGAATCCAAGGTCGCTTTAGTCTTTGGTCAAATGAACGAACCACCAGGAGCTAGAGCCAGAGTTGCTTTAACCGGTTTGACTATTGCCGAATATTTCAGAGATGAAGAAGGTCAAGATGTCTTGTTATTCATTGACAACATTTTCAGATTCACCCAAGCTGGTTCTGAAGTCTCTGCTTTGTTGGGTCGTATTCCATCCGCTGTCGGTTATCAACCAACCTTAGCCACTGATATGGGTCTTTTACAAGAACGTATTACCACCACCAAGAAGGGTTCCGTCACTTCTGTCCAAGCTGTCTATGTCCCAGCTGATGATTTAACTGATCCTGCCCCAGCCACCACCTTCGCTCACTTGGATGCTACCACTGTCTTGTCCAGAGGTATTTCCGAATTAGGTATCTACCCAGCTGTCGATCCATTAGATTCTAAATCTAGATTGTTGGATGCTTCCGTCGTTGGTCAAGAACATTACGATGTTGCTTCAAGAGTTCAAGAAACTTTACAAGCTTACAAATCCTTACAAGATATTATTGCTATTTTGGGTATGGATGAATTGTCTGAACAAGATAAGTTGACCGTCGAAAGAGCCAGAAAGATCCAAAGATTCTTGTCTCAACCATTCGCTGTTGCTGAAGTTTTCACTGGTATCCCAGGTAAATTAGTTAGATTAGAAGAAACCGTCAAATCTTTCAAGGATGTCTTGGAAGGTAAATACGATCACTTGCCAGAAACCGCTTTCTATATGGTTGGTGGTATCGAAGACGTCATTGCTAAGGCTGAAAAATTGGCTGCCTCCACTTAAGTTGACTCAACAACAAAGAAGTAGAGAAAGTTTAATTATGAACTCTTGAATTCCATTCCATCTAATGAATAAGAGTATATCTTAAAAAGTTAGTTTACAGACATAACATCAAAATAATAAATAAATACAAAACAGTTTATCTTAAAATACGAAAGTAAATTTTTTCTCTGAAAAAAAGATTCGGAAACTGACATCAATTCTTTAGATATCGATCGATATTCCGGTATATACAATATAAACAATAAACAATTGAAAATTAAAAAAAAAATGAAATCAGCTTATCTGCAGTAATTTGCCTGTCATACCAAGATATTGGGATTATGTATTTTCATTTTCCAATCGTTATCTTAAAGAACAACTCGTGTGTTTGGCAATCTAAATAGTAGCCCATGTGTATACGTGATTATCATATATGTCAATAACCTATTTCTACCCCAGTAATATTTCTGTCTGCTCAGACGGAAAATTTTTTTCTACTGGTTTTCTCGTTTCTCAGCCAACAAGAAAATTGTGACGTTTTAATTTTTTATAAATTTCCATCCCGGTGATTCCGGATTCTCAATATCAACCTATCAGCAGACATTAATGGGAATCACTGGATAACAATCAAATTTAACATGCTCATTCAATATTTATAAAGACAGAATCCCTATAAATTACCGAGGTGGCGAATTATTGTTTCAAGACCCTTTTCTGACAGTTCAAGTTCGTTTTGTAGCATTAAAATCGTTTCTATAAGGCGTACCAATGAATAAGAACCAAGTTAATATGCGGGAGTACCGCCAGCTTAAATTGTACGAGTCAACATTAGCGGCGCAATCAAACAAGTAAGGTTTTCGATACTTTTTACTATATTAACTAAAAAAATCCAGGAATGAATCGTGGTTTGGAACAATTAACAATATTCTAACAACCGTATCAGCGTAACTGAGAGAATCTCCTCGATATTACAACTAGTAGAGAGCTCAATCGATAATGAAAATGTTTCAGGAATCGTGTTGATTCTAAGAAACCCTAGAAAACGTTTGTAAGTGTAAGAAAACAAATATACTCCTTTAGGCTCACAATATTTTGAAATACTAACAAAACACATTCACAGTAACGAAGACAGGTCCAAAATGAAGTCTTCTTTCTCCGAATGTAAAGTCAAATTTCCTTCTTTCGAGAAAAAAGAGGCATTAAAATTTAGTAAGTTAAAAACCAGATTGAATCATCGATTTCAGATCACATATTAACAATCTTTTGTGTTTAGCACGGATTCTTAAAACATTGAAACTAATTTACTTGAACTTGAAAAGACAAAAAACAGTGACGAAAAGAGACTTGTATTATCAGGATGTCGACATATTTCTTAACAAGCAGCGAAATGCGGATGATATCATTGACACATTGGCTTACACTTTGAACGTGCCTCTTTCGTCGCTAAACTTGACTTCTTCTCAGAAAGGTTTGATGAATATAACTGGATGTGGGGAAATAAGCCTTCATTTTTCTAATGGTCCCCCTATGATAATCAGAAAATCATTACAACCACAACTTATTCCACCCCTAGTTGGAATTCGAAGAATTGAAATATCCTCGGAGATAAATAAAATATTGGTAGTAGAGAAAGAGGTATGAATTAATATTGTAATATTTTTTCTTGTAAATTTTGAGAGTTTTAATAACCTTACTGACATTCTTTAAATTTTCTGACCGATAACCTACAGGCAGTATTCAAAACCTTAGCAACCGAAATTCCTGGAAACTTTTTATTAGTAACAGGAAAAGGATACCCCGATAGACTCACACAGGACTTTCTTCGGCAAATTTCTAACTGCAAAACAGAGAATGATATTCATGTATATGGAGTAGCAGATAGTGATCCTTACGGTATTAATATATTGTTACAATATTTTCTAGGATATAAAGAACAAATTAAAAGAGAGGAAAGTACAGAGTGGTCAAACACAAAATATAATGGTTGCTGTCTAAACATTTTAGGGGTTTCCTTGACAGATTACAAATCTGGATGGCTTGATTTAACATTACGTGATTTTGTTTTTGCAAGAAATTTACTAATGAGATTAAATACTAGTATCGAGAGTGAACTATTGGGCGTATATATGAAGCAAAAAGACATAGTAACCACCAAAAGATCGACTTTTCCAAAACAAGAAAATCCAACCAACACTGATCTTGTAAAAATGTTTAATGAAAATTCTATTCTGTGTTCCAAAAGAATTACACAAGTCGAAAAAAAATTGCAAAATTTCAAAATTGAATTGCAAAGACAAATGTTTTTTTTCAAAAAAAGCGAAATGAATGTAGTTGGTGAGAGTGAAAGATTTGATTCAAATGAAATTGATTTCAAATTTAAGGCAGGTTATAGTGAAATTACAAAATACATTATGGCAAAAATCGGAAATTATAATTAATGAAAATAATATACTTGATGAATTATAATTATTCTCATATATGTAAATAAAAAAAAGTAAAGAATAAAACAAGCTAGAAACTAAAATGAAACTACAAAAAAAAAAAGAATAAATAAATAAGAAAAACCAAACCAGACCAAACCATATTTGAAATGTGTAAAGTAAACATTTGCATCTATAGAAAAGCAGATAAATGTATTTATGGCATAATTTACCTTAATAGAGATTTAGATCCTCAGGTTTCATTGCATATCTAATCCAGTGAGGGTTGCAATTTTGATCCTTAATATTTTCATGAGGTGTGAACAAACCAGGCTCGCAATCATGACATCTGTCACTTAGAGGACAGTTAAAATATGGGTTATGATGATAACCAATGTCTCTGAACCAGTGTATGTTTTCCTTGCTTTCGAACAAAGAAACACCAACTGTATGAACAGGTGCATCACCCCATCTTTCGTAATAGAATCCACCTTTCTGTTCTAAGTATTCAAACCATTTAGAGTACGCCTCACCTCTATAAAAATCCATATTGGCAATCTCAAAATTAGACCAAAAATGGCAGGTGGAGTAACCCTGAGCAAGCTCTGCTTTGTCAGGCAATTGATTGTCATTCAAAAGCCAATCGAAAGGAGCATCCTTGTTTAGGTATTGTGGATTCTCAGATAAGAAGTCTAGAGTAGTTGGCCACAAGTTAGGGATAGTTTCAGCAATTTCGTACAAGGTAGTCACGAATCCATAGGTCTTGTTATTCATTTCCATGAACTTAAAGATGTCATAATCAATATCACAAAAATATCTGACATCCGGTTCCACACGCCAATACCATTTGAATTCTTGCATTTTTGGAACATTATAAAAGTTTCCTGAGTTAAATCTACACATATTTCTATAGGACAATTTTGTGGCATAAGGCAATTCTTGAGCTTCTAAGGCGTCCATGGACTTACGCATCTTATTCACGTTTATATTATCAGGAAGATCCCATAATTTATCAGGAATAACAATGAAGTTCACTTGAGCATTTGTCTCTTTCAAAATAGCCTTTTTGAATACTTCACTGAACGGACGATTATTCATTAATGTCCATGGGTAGTTGAACTTGCTGTTGAAATTGCGTTCTACTTGACGCATTGAGAAAACGAAATCATCAAGCTCGGAATTTCTTACCAAAGACATCAAAGTAGCATTTGTTCTTTCGTAATTGTTTGGATCAGCAGGCGGACGAACTAAATTGTCCACTCTTGGCTCATTGATTTGATGCATCATCACTTTATCATACAATTTGTTGTTGGCATCCAAGACTTCCTCAGGTGTGACCTGATCCTTGTGAAACTTAAATTTTTTGAAATATTTCAAGTTGACACCTCCATCTTTTTTGAATGGTTCTAGCTTTGAGTTGTATTTCTTGTTTACTTCCAAAAGAGGATCGCTTTCCCAATCAATATCGTACGATCTAACAGGAACCTCTGGATAGTAGCGAAATGTTTTTTTGAAATAGGTAACGTGGTCATCATGGTTGATCATCAACTTACGTATCGTGAAAAACGATAGAATCACTAGAAGGGCCCATCTTGTTACGCGTTTTCGAAGAATTGAAATAAAAAATGTCTTGCACAACATCGCGTACCTCAAGAAATCTTGAGAAAGCTTTCCGGATTCTCTAGAAACTGCCATTTTTGGATAATTTCAATACCTTATCTTCAAGTAACTTTGCTTCTGTATAAATCGAAAAACTTAAATAATAGTAATTGATAGAAAACAAATCAAGAGTACAATTTCGTAAATTTTTTTTTTCCCTTGTTGTGGCCTTAGTCTTCTCTCTTTTTTTTTTTTTTCACAGCAAAGAAAAACGTAGTTTGTTATTTCTTCAAAAGGGTTTTTGATAGCTGAGAACGATCTGTATAGAGAAAAATCTAAAAATAAAACACTGCGATGCATCTGCTCCGTATTTTGAAAGAATCAAAGCTTTGAATTGAAAATCTACAGTTGATACAGAATAATAACTGTTAAAGATTTTTGATATAATGACCACTAGAATAGTCAAATAAGTAACTATACAACTGGTATTTGTGTCTTAATTAAATCAAACAAAAATAAAATAGACATTATTTACTGGTATTTGTAAGACGATCTCAAAAAGAGATCTCAAAAAAGAAACGGAATTCTCTTTTCCCTTCTATTGGAACAACGCTTAGTAGATTCCACTCCATTTTTTGAATTGGTTGATCAAACTGGAGGTAGAGGCATCATGTGAGCTGACTTCAGCACCATCTTCCAACTCTTTGCCGATAGACTTGGCCAAAATCTTACCTAATTCAACACCCCATTGATCGTAGGAGTTGATGTTCCAGATAGCACCTTCAACAAAAGTGACGTGTTCGTAGTAAGCAATCAAAGCGCCAAGAGTTTCTGGGTTGATCTCCTTACATAAGATACTGGTGGTTGGTCTGTTACCAGAGAAGACCTTGTGTGGAACGACATCACCAGAGTTACCAGCAGCCTTGACCTGGTCTTCTGACTTACCCAACATCAAAGCTTCGGCTTGGGCGAAAAAGTTGGAGGCCAACATCTTTTGGTGAATGTCATTTTCAGTAGGGTTGTGGGAAACAGCAGCAAAAATGAAGTCAGAAGGAATCAATTTAGTACCTTGATGAACCAACTGGAAGAAAGAGTGTTGAGAATTGGTGGCTGGTTCACCGAACAAAATGGTTCCAGTCTGGTAGTTGGTGAAAACATTACCTCTGGTAACTGATTTACCGTTACTTTCCATAGACAATTGTTGCAAGTAAGCTGGGAATCTGTGCAAGTATTGATCAAATGGAGCAACCAAGTGGGTTTCAGCACCGAAGAAGTTGTTGTACCACACAGATAATAAAGCACCAATGATAGCAATGTTCTCTTCCAAAGGTGTAGATTGGAAGTAGTTGTCAAAAGCTTCAGCACCCTTTAAGAATTTTTCGAAATTTTCGTAACCAACGTAAATGGCTACTGATAATCCAATTGCTGACCAAACAGAGTATCTACCACCAACCCAGTTTTCGAAACCGAACATGTTCTTAGTGTCGATACCGAATTTTGCGACTTCTTCAGCATTAGTTGACAATGCAACGAAATGTTTAGCGATATGGGCATCCTCAACTGCCTTTGCTAAAAACCATTTCTTAGCGGTCTTGGCATTTGTGGTGGTTTCAGCGGTAGTGAAAGTCTTTGATGCAATAAGGAAAAGAGTAGTTTCAGGATTCAAGGTTTTCAAAGTTTCAACAATGTGTGTTCCATCAATGTTGGATACGAAATGAACATGCAATCCCTCTTGGGCGTATGATTTAAGAGCTTCAGTGACCATGACTGGACCTAAATCGGAACCACCAATACCAATGTTAACGACATCTGTGATTCTCTTACCAGTATAACCAGTCCATTTACCGGATCTGACTTCCTCAGAGAATTCCTTCATGTGGGCTAAAACACTGGATACTTCAGGAGCAACGTTGACACCATCAACAAACATTGGTTTGTTAGCAACATTTCTCAATGCTACATGGAAAACAGCTCTATCTTCAGTGTTATTGATATGTTCACCCTTGAAAAGAGCATCTCTCAATATCTCAACTTTGGCTTCTTTAGCCAACTTGAACAAGGCTGCCATGACTTCTTCATCTACCAAGTTTTTACTGAAGTCAAACAAAATTGGAGAGTCACCATTTTCAAAAGTTTTTGAGAATTTTGCGAATCTTTCAGCACCTTCTTTAGCGAATTCTTCTTTGACAGAGATGGACTTACCCTTAGCCTTGTAGAGCTCTTCCAACTCTTTGTAGGCTGGCAATTCAGTGGTCAACTTAAAATCGGAGAATGGTTTCAAAGACATCTTTTAGGTGAAATATGCTATGAAATATGGAATTTCTTTTCAATTGCTATGTAATTCTGGCTTTAAAATGTCAAAACTAGCGTCTGTGGATTCCTGTAAACGGTTTTTCAAGGAAATTTCACAGGTCAATTGGTTGGTTGCTTGATTTTATAACCACAATTAGATTATGTATCAATGCAAAAATGTAAATTTTAATGGTTTAACAGTAATTATAAAACAAATATGTTATTTATAATATAATCACAAGTATTAGATATAAGTAATTTTCTGAAAACTTGAAAATGTGTTTAAAACTGGGAATTATTAGAATAATTCTATTTCCAATATGATATTATAGGATAATAGTCCTGTTTATATGCTGCATTCAGAATCATCACTACACACCGTTTTGCTCAAACAGCAAGAAAAAATAAGTGAAAATGTGTCCTGCCTACTACTTATGGATCACAGGCGTTCCAAGTCAGCTGAGGCTAATTTTCCGAGATTTATGCGCTATCGCGTGAAAAATACCGAAGGTCACAGGCGGAGAATTTCGATCAGGCCATCTACTCTTTTGCTGATTTTGACCTTTGAAAATGGATAATATTGATTCAAACCTTTAGAACCTAGCATCCTGAACCAAATACCTGCCAGAAATTTATTGACATTTGGATGACTTCAATTTGAAAAATAAATTTGGCAATTGAACTGAAGCTTTTGATTACGTAATTTTCAGACGCAATATTCGGTTGAAAATCCATAAGATGAAGTCCATTACAAAAATCTCTCAATGCATTAGTCAATTTGTATTAAATATATATTTAAAATATTAATTATATAGAAGAAAGATAGCAGTACTATATGAAACAAATGATATTATGATATATCAACATAAAAATCATAATCAAAGAAAAAGACACTCTAAAAACAAAGAAAAAAAAACAAAAAACCAAAAAAAAAAAAAAAAATGAAGACTCAATCAGTAACTACTGAAAGATATAGGAAGCCACAGAAACCACAGAAACAACAAAAAAGAACAATTTTCATAACCATTCAACAATCAAGCTCGCTCGAACACCAAGTTCTGTATTTGTTCGTTGATCAACCCCCCATTGCCCACAACAACTTTGTACAAAATCTCTCTTATGTAATCTACTACAGACTGTCCAACCATAACCGTAGTGCTTTGTCTGTAGAATTGCGAATAAGCATAGATGGAAGCAATAAGCAATAATAATGGAATCCAGAAAAATAGCAACATTTTATCGTGCAAAATACTGTTTTGCGGCTTGTTCTGCGCAAAATAAACATAGTAGTAATTGAAAAGATTATTGTTTCCATTACCACCATTGCCTCGTGATCCTCTGGCTTTTGACTCATCTTCATCGTCTTCCGTGGAAGAAGCAGATGTAACTACCAAAGCAGAGCATTCAGAAGTAGATGCATCATCACTGGCAATAGCAGAAGTTCCCGTAGTTGCGGGAGCCAAACGTGCAAGATATCGCGATTCCTTTTTGCGTTCCATTTCTTCTTTTTGAGGATACAAATCTTCGTACTTAGGCAAACTGCTTTCGCTATTAACCTCTACCTCGTCATCGTCTGCTTCATCATCTGCATCGTCCTCATATTCGCTGTCGTCGTTATCATATTCACTATCATAAACAGCAGAACTTCCATCGTTAGTAAGATTATCAAAATCGATATCAAACTCGTTATCTCCAGAATTGTAATTATATTCAAGAGCATTCTCCAAAATTGCCTCATTCGCTTCTTTTCTATCAGTGATTTCCACCATTTTTGAAACATGACGACGGAAATCAATTTCTTCGAAACTACTTAATGAAGAAATAGAGCTAGATCTGGAAATTATTCCACCAACCGTTCCCGTTGTAGTTACACCAGATTTAAGACTTGTGTTATGACTAATTCCTGTCAATTTTTCATCTTCAATAATATGTGACTCTAGTAATTCTTTTATTTCACTATTTTTGCCATCTGCAAGATCAATTGGATATACACCACCATTATGTGCTATCATTGGGTTTGCTTTTGCTTTCAATAATAATTTAACAACCTCTATATGATTGAATAAAACAGCAAAATGTAGAGGAGTGAACCCATTGATATCAATCACGTTAACTTTTGCCCCACGATAAATGAGTGCAGCAGTTACTTTAGAAAAACCCTGTATGGCACAAAGGTGAAGCATAGTTTGATTTGTCTTTTTGGTGCAAATTTCCCAATTAGGTTTGAGCTGAAGAATATTAGCATCATTTATATCACTATCTCCAGTAATACTAGATTTAGATGAAGGCATATCACAAAGATTGATAAATCCTAGTAAAGTATCTTCTTCTTTGCTAACCATGATATCTTTTTGGGTTTCGAGTTGGTTACCAGCAACGTTACTATCTCCAGTATTAGTAGCTTTTGAGGAGCTGCTAGAATTGTTGGCGTTTGAATCATTTCCCACAATTCTGCGTGCGATATTTCTTGCATCTTCTAATTTACCATTCATTTTCAATCCGACAATTTGCAATGCTAATTCAATTAATTGACGATCTGTATCATCGCTGTAAGTGAAAATCTGTAATCTTCCAGCATCACCGTTTATGCTATTCACTGATGACATACTTACATCTAAAACATTGCCAGGAGAGCCATTAGCACCGCCTGCAGCCGGCTCCTCAAAGGATACTAATACTTGTCCAGGTTGAGTCGCTGGGGGAAGATATGTTATAATTGTCGAATCCGACCAACAATGAGTTCCTAGCGCGCGATTGTCACCAAATTTTACCTGAAGACCCGGACGGAAATTGATACCTAGGAGGGTAATTTCAATACCGCCACGTATAGGACCTTCGGCAGGAATAACCTTTTGAATGGTTGGAATAAAATCAACTTGATTGCTGTTGATAGATGATACTGGAAGCGCAGTATTGTTTCCAGCTACTGGAGTAGCCGATACAACATTAGATAAAGCAAGAGGACTTGCTAAAGAGAAACTTCCATGGGCGTTATTACTATCAATATTTACCATATTATTAGTGTTACCAGCATTATTGTTGTTGTTATTATATGAACCAGCTGATAAAGGAGAATACAGATTATTAGCGCCGTTAGAATTTGGATTATTAAGCAAATGCGGTTTAGCATTGCTTCCAGGATTGTTAGGCAGTGAAATAGAAGTTAAAGATGTAGCCCAAGCAGCAGGATCAGAAACAGTTCCACCACCGTTATTAATACATGGAATTCCATTATTTGGTATTGGTGGTGATTTATTTGAATAAGAAGTGTTTGGACCGACGCCGTACACATTTTGATCACTACTTCCTCCAGGCGAGTCAAACATTGAAAAAGAAGTAGCATTGCGGTCCCTTGAATTTCTTTGTTGAACCATCGAGACTCCCATAGCACCTGCATTTGAGGCAGCTTGAGCTAGATTAACCTTACTATTATCTCTACTACTTGCATTACTACTTAACATCGCATCACCACTATTTAACTTTGTTCTTTTTGTGGAGGATGCAGTATCATCAAAAACAAAGTTGCTTTGACTGCTTAAATTATCGTATTCTTCATCATTTGTGGTGCTACTTGCAACTAATGATGGTGGAGTTGAAGGTCTTCCTGACTCGATCAGTCGTTTCAATGACACCGAAGATTCATGCTTCACACTAGAGGTCGTACTTGAAGTAACAATTGACTTCTTTCTATCCATAATCATGATACTTTTTGAAAAATTTTTAGCAAGAATATTACCTTTAGAATCTTTTAGAACTATTAAAAGTTTGAAACCTTTGTTCGCACGTTGATGACGACAATAACAAACAATACGAGCATTTACTTCGACCGAGGCAGACTCGTCATCAGCACCAATTGGTGGAGGTGACACATTGACTATCTCTTTAGAATTGAATATTATTGCTTTCTTGGTGAATTCCACATTGTCTATGTAACTTTCTATTGCATTAAAATCTGCAGAGGATGGTAAGTTACTACTGGCAGGTAGCCAGTTAAGCATATCTTGACAAAGGCCTGTCTTACGTCTTGATGCTCTTTTTAGTTCTCGCTTTAAACATTTTGTGCATATATTGCAAGACTCATAGAGATGACCATTATTATTTTCTTGAGACATTGCTTTATTTTTATCACTTTGAGCGCTGTCCAGTGTTTTCAGGGGAATTTGCTTAATAACGTAACAGTCCAAATATAATAAGTCATCCCTAAACTTATTTCTTTCTTCATCATTGGAGAACAAAGCCAGAAGGGAAGCAGGTTCGTCCAAACTAAATTTACGTTTCATTATGAGGTCCGAAGGTAACCTGAGTAAATACTTATTCTTTGGTCTTGGATAGATATCGATATCTAATTTGATTTGTGTTTCAACTCTTGAATAGGTAGGAAGGTCACCAATCTTGATTTTGTATGGTAAATTATCGAAATCATCTTTGAAATAATCATGCGTTGGAATCCAGCCAGATGAATTTCTAGGAAGATCCATCGATGAGTTGAAAGAGGATGTTATATATAATGGTTTTGCACTTAAGGAGGATTTCGAGGACGTACCAAATTTCAATTTTGTGAGAATATCTAGCTGCTTTTCATAAAGAGTAGGATTTCTTGGGAGAGAAAGCGGAGACGCAGCGTATTTATTGGATGATTCTTGAAAACCATTATCCTGGGCTGAGTTCAATGGCTCGCTAGTATAATGAGAACCGGCACTTTTATTATTCGATGGTGGATTTACGCTTCCAGATGGAGTGTTTAGAAGAAAATTATTTGAATTATTTGGCAATGGAGAATAGTTGAATTCGAATTCTGTTAGCCTTTGATTTGTGAAATTTTCAAGAATAGAGTCGATGTCCTGATCTGCAACTTCCTGGTTGGAATCTGACAGAAGTTTTGAGTTTGAATCAGTGGTTTTTTTTGAATTAGTTGAAAAATTTGTCTCTTTATCTGAGGATATCGTTGGATCTGTGCTATTTGATGCCGATGACTTGGGAAGCTTCGAAGAGCTCTGCGGGATATTAGAAACTGTGGGAGCAGCCATATCAGGCTTGATAAATGTATCCATTAGCTGATCAAATAAACTGGACGACATTTTTTTTGACTCAGTTAGAGTAATAGGAAACTATATTGGACAGAAAAGCAATCACTAAAGATTTTAGATTTGATATGATTATCAAAAAAATCAAAGGCAGTGCTGTTGATATCCAAAAGAAAAAAGAAAAAAGAAAGCCAATAAATCGCTGGTTATGATTAGGTCTATGAACCGATACGGCTAGTGCTCTGGAAAGTGGCTCTTCTGGTAATTTTAGCGGAATGATGTAATAAAGCAAATATACTTAGCGCTGTGAAACACGTTATTTGTGAAGAAAGAGGATTTCGACTAGCAAAGTAGAGATAGATTATGTGTTCCACAAAAAGCGCTATTAGCTGGAGTTTATGAACTGTGCGTGATTTTGTAAGATGTTTATGGAAATATTGTATTAAAGGATAAAGCTAAACAGGTTTTAGAACTATATGTGATTAAAAAATGCAAATTTTAGTATATGGACACTTTAATGGCATACTATGGGTACATTATCTGATAGCACAATAATATTCTATAATAATATAACAATTTCAATCTGTAGAATATGATAGTGTGTGAATCAAATTAAATAGTTTATTTAGTGTATTGATATATTGAAAACCATCCAATAGATAGTAGAATGCTGGAGTTGCCGCCACGCTACTGATTCAACGGATGAATATGGCTTGTTATTCATCGGTTAGGTTCCCAATATTATGGTGAGTTCAGGTACTCAAAGAAAAAAAAAAAAATTGTTCGATGACTAAACACGCAGAAAAATAGGCAGAAAAAATCATAACCCAACATAAATAAGCCTGTTGCCCAACATTGAGAAGCTCAATATAGAGGTTTATGGTTGTGGTTGAGGTTGTATTTTGATTATTCATTGTTATTTAATTAAACTTGCACCGATGAGTAGTTTCACTCCGAAACCGATTGGTTTATGGCTGTATTTATTTTTAAGATTAGAATCGCTGCGTCATAGTGCCTGTGTGCTCAACATTAGATCACAGTCGGAAGCCAGAGTTGCTTGAAATAATTGTAGAGTTGAAAGCTGTGGATTTCAAAGCAAGTGACTGGATAGATCTGTAAGGTTTACTGGAAGATTCGTTAGATTTTCCAAGGAAAAGTATTTTGTAGCGTCTTTTTGTATTTTTTTTTTTAAAAAGGCGAATCTTCACGAATAACATGAAAATAGAGTGATACTACTGTGAGTTGATAACTTACAATTAATTGATTTGTTCTCAATATACAAATGATACACGCAAACAAAGTTCAGCCAGATTTCTAGATGTGCTTCTTTTGTTCGGCCCAAAACAGTAGTCTCTCAGGAATTGGGTCTTCTGGTTCACAAATAAAAGTGATTACACGAACCATTGATTGTGCTGCCAATTTGTATCTTTCTGTCATTTTCACTACGATGTTCATGACTATTTTAACGATAAATCCTACAATGAGCCCTACCATTTAAGAAGGATATCTGCGGTAACTGGTTGACTGCCAGTGTGTAAACACTGAATACAGAGCGATTGTGCAACTTCGCCAATACAACCCGTCACCCACACACCAAACCCCAAAACACCCAGAAACCAATGCGAATCGCTCGCTAAATATTTCAACAGCAGAATTTATGCATAAAGAGAAATATTCCTTAACGGCTGCAGATTTCTGTCAGAAGTTATAACAAGAGAACTTGTCGAAACCTTAAGCGAAGTTTTCCCACTACAGTAATAGCGTTTTCTTTTTCGCTCAATTTTCTTCTACTCTATCAGAAGATCATACCAAGATTATCTTCACTCTCGGTTCTAGAAGTACAAGCTATTAAGCTAGCATAATGAGTTAAATTGCCATTCTACTACTGCCTATGTTAGCAAAGGGTGTAATTTCTAAAGACAGGATGTGTCCCAATAAATATGGTTCCTACGGAAAATCCGTATACTACTACTCAAAAGAGATTCTATTTTTTCACGCGGTTTTTCTGGACCAAAAAATTCAGTCCCAACTAAGAAACATCTGCGTAGTTCCTAGTACAATTTGATTACAGGGAAGAAATCAAAGAAAACCAAAAAAAAAATTTTTTTTTTTCTCTTATATATGGTAACGCCACCTTGACAGACAAGAAACTTAACCAACACCAAAGAAATAAAATTAGAAAAAAAAAAAGAATTTTTTTTGGTTGCCCAGTTGTATAAAAGAAAAGTTGCTTCCCAGCCGAATCCGTACCTTTGCTCCTCTTATTCTTTTCTCTTCCACAAACCAAATACACCCAATACTTTGCAAATCAGCTATTGCAAACTTTGTTAGCCAACAACATCCAACACCTTGCTAACCAGCTGATAACACCCCTGTAACCGTCCCAGGCCACACCTCGCACTCGATCGCATCCATAGACAAAAAGCTTGCCCCCAGAAATGTCAAAAGAAGAGTTGTTGGACAGCGCTATTGATCCTGAAATGTCTAACTTCAAGGACGAAGCAGCCAAAAATAGCACCACCAATGATTCTAACGGAAACAGCACCACTGCAGCTGATTCTATTGCTGACTCCAGACTAGATTCTGCCTCTCAATCAGCGGCAGAAGATACTTCCGCTCAATCCCAGGAGGTTTCTACTGCTGCTGCTGCTGCCGCTGCCGCTGCAGCAGCTGCCGTGGCCGAGTCTCAGTTCAACACCGAGGCCATTGCAGACATTCTCAGTGATCAGATATTCTTTGACTCAAATACCAGCACAGTGATCAAGTTCTACATCCCAGAGACAGAGGAAAACAGAGATACAATTTCTGATAGTATTGTCCAACATGGTGGTACTGTTCTCGGTTCTTATAATAAGGATTCAAAAGCATATGTTCTTGCATCAACAGCTTTTATTGACCCACAAGGAAATGCTGTTACTACTTATTTCCCTTCTTTTGTGTTTGATTGCATAAAGAAAAGTTCTTTGTTGAACATCGAAGAGTACAAACTCGATTCAGTGAAATCCCAGCAAAGATCAGCTGCTGAAATCGCCGCAGATCATATAAATAACACTCTTGCAAACCATCATGGATCTCAACGCTCTGGTTCAGAACCTTTGCCTGCACCTGCACCAATTGCTGAACATATCGTTTTGGTCAACACAAACAAAAACACTTTCACTCCAGAAGAAGATGAATTTATCAAAGAGGAAGTTCGTAAAGCTCCAACAAGAAGAACTACTCATAAGTTGTATGAAGAAATCGCTACTCGTCTCGGTAACCACACAGGTAACTCAATTCGTCATCGTGTCCAAAAGAGATTAATGAAGGACATTGAATTTGTGTATAAGACAGATGCTAGTGGTGATTTAATACGTGATTCCAATGGGGATTACATCAAGACTACCCAATTACCAGGGAAAATTAAGACAAAGTTTACTGCAACTGATGACTATAATCTTTGTAAAGAGGCTTTATTGTCATCATTGACATCTGATGTAGAAGATGGCCAAAGAACTATCAATTTGCCTCCAAGATTTTACTCTCATATGGCAGAAAGATTTACAAACCATTCAGTTGCTGCATGGCGTGATAGATTCAGAAAATTCGCTATTGTTTATGGTATCTCAGAATACATTTCTTATTATGAGGGTTGTCAAAGAGATAATAAAACTCCAGAACCAATGAAAAATTTCACCTCAAATTCTCAAACGAGTAAGAAATTGGCAGCTAGTGCTAAACTGGTTACTAGTAAGAGAAAAAGACCAAATAAAAAGATTTCTTTTGCCGAAGAAACTGCTGCAAATATCGTCGATGCACATTCAAACCAATTTGAGTTTGACTCATTAAGTGAGTTCGATGAAGAGGATACCAAGAGATTAAAGACAGATTCACACTCGTCTTTGACATTAAATGCAGGAGGTATTCCTTTGATCAAAACAAATAAGCATTCTTTGATTGAACTCATGACACCTAAGAAATTTAATCTTTGCTTTGAACCAGAATTCAAGAAATCTACATTACCTACAATTCTTGAAAAGGCTGAGAAAATTGTTGAGTTGGATTACTCCAAAACTGGTGCTGATCAACTTATTAATAACTTGCATTCTGCAGTTGGTGTCAAAAAAGACTTCGCTTATGAAATGTTAACCAACTGCAGCGGTGAGTTGTCATACGTTGTAAGATATCTTAATTTGGTCATTACTACTGGAATGCATCCTCCTGAAAATGTCGCTCACATCTGGACCAAAGATGATGATCTGAAATTGCAAATGACTGATGATCAACAAGCGCTTGATTATTTAATTTCTAAACACGGTGAAGATGTAGTTGAGCTTAGAAAGAGCTTTTTATCTAAGATCAACGCATGATTTACCAAATTACTGGTGTGAATGTTTTTCCAGTAACAAATAACTTTTATATAGTGTAAGTATTGTTTTTTTTTTACTTTATTTTTATTATGAACTTTTGGTTTTCGAAAAGAAATGGGCTCTTTGTTTTTTAATGTATTAAAAATTATCACATACCTTGTAGTTAAAAGTTCCTTGTTTTTTTTTTTGTATGATATTCAATGTAATTTGAATCCAGAAAAGAATTAGAGTGAAACTTTCTTTATATTAGTGTATGTATTTAATGAGTTTGAAATATACATAAAAACTATTAGTGAGTACAAAACGGACAATTATAATGATATGAACAACCAGCAGATAAATAAATAAAAAAATAATAATAAAAAAAACTTGAGGATATTTCAAATCTAGCTACTGTTTCTATCTTTATTTCCCTGTAGCATCTAATGCTATATTAATTTCAGCAATAGCTCTGTCAGAAAACCACTTAACATCCATATCCGCATCATTTTCACTGATATTTTTTAAATTTGATACAATTTTTTGCTCGACAATATCTCTCATTTTTTTAGTATCTGATTTTGGTAACTTACTAACAAGAGAACCCTTGTTAAGCTTTTGGATAGACAAAAGTTCGTCTTCAGAAACTTTTAATTCTTTGCTGATTTCACCGGTATAACTATCTTCATCATTTGCTCCAATTCCTTTGGAACCAGACAGGATTTGATCCTTTACACTATCTTTTTCATCTTTACTTTCCTTGCTGTGCTTATCCTCAATTTCCAACAATTTGAAGGCAATAGTCTTGTAGCCCTTTGCAACATTGAACCTCACATTAGGAACGGGATCATGGCTCATTGTTTCCAACCAAGGCAAGATATCGTTTATGATGATTGAATCGTTGACAATCACTTCTGATACTTTCAACATTGTAAAAAGACATGTGATTCTATAGATAAAATTGTTCATAATCGAAGAGTTAACATTTTCAATATTAGTGTCACCGTTCACTAAAGAAAGTGATGAACCGTTGTTTGCAGAGTTATTATTATTAGCAGTGTTATTGAAAAGCTCTTCATTTTCCTTTTTATAATCTTCTAATAAATCTCCCAGGATAATTTTATCGATAATTTCTAATTTGGCCCAATCATCACCAAAAATTTTAGACAACTTCATTAAATTCAATACGGCTGCCTCTCTTATTGTGTATACTGAATCCCAAAGCCACAGCATACAGAGTTTGTTCAAGACGTTATTGAAGAAATCCATTCCTAATTGTTTTGATAACAATGGAATATATTCAATGATAGCCAAACGAACACGCCATTGTTTATCCTTTGCAAGCTCTGTAATTGCTGGAAGAAGGGCTTTTGTCAATAATTGGATACCGATAACATCGTTGAGAATTGTCAAGTTAGAAATTATGTTGAGGCGTACTTCTGGGAATTCATCATTAAGCATTTCTAAAAAGATGTTTAATAATACATCAGTAGTGTGTTGTTCACCAAGCATAGGGGCCAAATTTGCGATCTGAGAGGCTAAAGCAGCACGAACAAGTTCATTTGGATCATTTACAAGCTCTTCTACTTGAGGAATAATTTTGTTGATAATATTGGTGGAGTTATCCAACAATTTGCTGACTTCTGGAATTTGTTTGGAGATGGATTTACGAACTTCTGCTTCATGATCTTTCAACAAGGAGACGAAATTATCTAATATTGGGCCATTAAGATCTTCTTTAGTGAAGTAAGAAACTATTGGGGCGAACCTTTCTGAGATCATGTAACGAACTCTCCAACTTTCATTACTACACAATTCAAGGAAGTAATGTAAGAGTTTTTTGTTATGGGAATCGTCATGTTTCACGTCATTGAATATTTTCAAGATAGAGAGTAACACTTCAACAGATAAAAACTTTACTGAATCTTGATCATCCGCGACAAGGCAGCCAAACATTTGGAAAATGAACAACCAATCATCATCATCTAGCTTATCGACACAGGTGGCCAAACTATCAATAATCTCTGGTAAACTGGATGCAGCAGCACGTCTAGTCATTGGAGTTTCATCGATAATAAGTTTGTAATAAAGTTGCAATAACATATTACGAGTGGTCTTAGAGTCAACTCTGTTGATTACTGACTTGAAAAGCCCACAAGAAGAAACTCTGGAGGAATACCAATCAGCAGTTGCAAGAGAAGTGATACCTTCGATAAAATCTTTATTTAAGTTATCTGTGGATAAATGAGCAGCAATGTCATTTAAGGAAGCAATAGCCTTGTCACGGACAACAGGTTCTTCGATTGCAGCAAGGAATTCCAAGGTTGGCAAAAGTTGAGTGGCGTACTGTTCACCACCGATCAATGGGATAAATGAGGAGTTAAGTTGATCTGCAAGGACAGCAAAGACTTCGTCTTCGTCATCGTGGGCCACATCGAAGAGGAACGGGATCAATTCTTCTCTGCTTCTTTGAGGACCAAGGGCAATGGCAATGGTATCGAGCTTTTGCATGGCGTTGACACGGTTGGCAACGTCGTCATGCTTGAGCTCGTCCATTAAAAGAGCCAAGGGATAAAGAATCTCTGAGATAGAATCCTCGTTGTTGCTAGGCAAGGTTGCGGCCGAGGACATGTTGCTGAATCAAACTAGAGAGAGAGGGCAAAGATCAGCGTAATAGTATCCCAAAGTAAAACAGGGTGTCCTGGATTAGGAGAGGATAAAAAAAAAAAAGAAAAACCGTGGACAAAAAGTGTATAGACAAGCTTCGAGTCTGCGTGTAATCAACGGGGAAAGTGGATTCTTCTGAGATGCTGTGGGATAGGCAACAGACAATCAGAGAAGATTTGTATTCTGGAGGGGCTAGCAGCGGCGGAAATGGATCAAAGCCACGACAAACAGTATCTGCAGAACAGGTGAGCGGCTCAAACTAAACGGTAAGGGGATACGTGTGTAGCGAGTCTGAGGGATTCGATTTCAGATGTTGAAGGCAATTGGTTGGTGAAGTTAAATTGCCACAAATCACTTTGGGTTTTGCTGTTATTCTTTCAAGGCTAGGGAGCTAGAGGGGTCAATGTTAGGTAATTATCGATAATCACTCACTATTTTTAGGTATTTCCGTAATTTCAAAATTTCTCCAGCAAAAGGTTATTTACTACAGAGAGCGAAAAAAAAAATCAAAAATCAAAGAAAAAAAAATCAGAGTATGAAGTGGAAACAAGTATAAATAATAACAAGTGGTCGCAATCGTACATACTAACATCCTGACACACAAAGTGCAGCCTGACATCTGGTAGAAATCGAGTCCTTAAACCGACTAACCCTAACATCCAACATTAATAAACCAGCAAACCTATACATTAATAAACCATAACGTTTAAAGTTATTAAGTTTTACAATCTGTACATAAAATAACTATAACACCGTTAAAACTTTACATCTATCAACTAGAACATCTATTAAAACGTACACAAATTTATTCATACATGATCTAATCCATAAGTTCACTAACACTTACATCTTTCATGCCATAATGAAAGATACTAGTCAAATACTACAAACCAGTAGAACTGCATTTCTAATTAGTTTCACAATTAATTTCAAACAGCAACAGTACCTCTTCTCGCAAAATCACGGGCTTTTCCAGTTAAATTTCTTCCCTCGATCTACAATTGAGTCACAATCTTCAATAATCTCTCATACAATAAATAGCAATGACATAACCCTGAGGTGAGTTTTTTTTTTTCGGGGGGGGGGACAAAATTCTCCGGTACCGGGGGAATTTCAATCGTTGATGCATTATTTTTAATCATGTCGAACCTTTGACTGAAAAATTACAATGTGGCTCAATTATATGAGTACTAGTGAAAAAAAAAAAAAGCTATAAAAAACCCTAGAAGTAGCCATCATAGAAACACATCATCTATCAGAGAACAAACGAAACCAGCCACTTTAGTATAAAATAAAATTCCAAGCCTAACTTTTCGTTTGACCCCACAAACAGCCCGTAATGAGTCCAACAACAAAAAACATAGTCGTGCTCCCTGGTGACTACGCAGGTGTCGAGATCGTCGATGAAGCCTTGAAAGTCCTCAGGGTGATCGAGGAAGTGCATCCTGAAAAAGTCAAGTTCAACTTCACCCAGAGATTGATCGGTGGTGCCTCAATTGACGCAGAAGGTGTCGCTATCTCAGAAGAAACCATCGAGCTCGCCAAAAAATCCGATGCAGTTCTTCTTGGTGCTGTTGGCGGTCCTTCTGGTAAATGGACTGGCTCTGCTAGCAGCGAACGTCCAGAACAAGGTCTCTTGAAGATCCGTAAAGCATTGAATCTCTATGCCAACTTGCGTCCATGTAACTTCATCAGTGACGAACTTCTCAAATTGTCCCCATTACGTCCAGAAATAGTTAAAGGTACAAATTTTACCGTTGTTCGTGAATTAGTGGGTGGTATCTATTTTGGTGAACGTCACGAAGATGACGGCTCTGGTGTCGCTTGGGACACTGAGAAATACTCCAAAGACGAAGTTAGAAGAATTACTAGAATGGCTGCATACATGGCTTTACAACACAACCCACCTTTAAAATTATGGTCCCTTGATAAAGCTAACGTGCTTGCAAGTAGCAGATTGTGGCGTGCAACTGTTGATGAAACCATAGCAAACGAATTCCCACAATTATCCGTTGAGCATCAACTTATCGACTCAGCTGCAATGATTTTGGTTAAAAACCCAACAAAACTTAACGGTCTTGTGATCACCAGTAACATGTTTGGTGATATTATCTCCGACGAGGCTTCAGTGATTCCAGGCTCTTTAGGTTTATTACCTTCTGCATCTTTGGCTTCCTTGCCTGAAACAAATCAAGCTTTTGGTCTTTACGAACCATGTCATGGTTCTGCTCCAGATTTACCAAAAGGAAAAGTTAACCCAATTGCAACTATTCTTTCGGCTGCTATGATGTTAAGATTGAGTTTGAATATGGGTAATTATGCTGATGCGTTAGAATTAGCCGTCAAGCAAAGTATTGATCACGGCATCACCACCGGTGACTTGGGAGGTAAAAATTCTACCACCGACGTTGGTAACGAAATTGCTAAAAATTTCAAAGCTATTTTGTCCAAATGAACCTCAAATAAACTACTCCAAATTAATAAACTAAAGCTTACACGTATATAGTAAATGAAAATTATTTCTTAAACTGGTAAAAATTCATTTATATTTCTAGTAGATTCTATTGAAATGTTCACATAATTAATGAACTTTGTGAATTTATAAAAAGAGTGTTCCAAGAAATAAGAATAACAAACGGAAAGATTTCATTGAAAATAGGAAAATGAAATAAAATAAACTCTAAACGGGAAACTAATTTTTGGATATCAAAAACATATACTAATACATAAATAATAATAAATAATGGTAATAATTATAATAATGGAAGACTGAATAGATTTATTCTATATTCACAAAGTACGGTTTCTGATTTGAGCCTCCACATATTCAATTTCTTACAGACTTAGCATTTTTTTCAACTTTTCAAGTTTCAAACTAAGTTCATCTGCACGGTTGAATACAGAAGAATATATCTCTTCAACTTTTGGATGATATCCAGGTAATAAATCACTCATTGACTGGTTTTTCATCATCATGACAACCTGTGAATTTTTTCCATCTTGATTCTTAATTATCGTGGTAGTTGTGGTAGTTTGAATATTCTTCGCAGGAATTGGGATTGTTTTACTTGGTATTCCATTACTTTGATCCATGCTATTATTAAGCACCTTTATGGTATTTCTTGGCTCAGTGGCACTGTTAGATCTGTTCAATATTGCATTAGCATTAGTAGTTGTTTCCGCATTTTTTGGGGCTTCTTTGTTTCTCTTTTCTGTTTTAGAAAGTACTGACAGAAAAGCGGTACCGGCTACTAAACTAGTATTTCGTTGTAACTGACCATCTTGCTTTTGTTGCTGTAAAAAATCTTCCGTAGAGGCAGAACGCAACATATCAAAATAAGGAACATGAGCTCTACCAGTAGGAGTTCCTACTGCAGGTTCGGTAGTTTCTTTGTATTTAACAGGGGAAATATCCAACTGTTTATTGAAATCATCCAACTGAACATTTTCTAATCTATTTTTCAGTTTTGATAGTGATTTAGAAGGTGATAATAATAGTTTACCACCACTTCCATTGGCTGCATTTGATGAAGATCTGGTTGGTGTTGAGTCAGCAGCGGCAGCAACTGCACTCAAACCACTTAATTTCGGAGTCAAGTCATTAGGTGGTTGTGGCGAGCTATTATTATTTGATGGTAAATTGCCAAATAAGTTTTTATTCTTCCTAGTTGGAGTTTCCAACAAAGACTCCTTTGTTTCATTATTAAGATCACGAACGCCGTGATCTGTATTTTTAACTCCATTAGCTGTTGCTGCATTATCATTTTCCATATCTTTTATTTGTTGCTCGATTTCTTCAGCAAGTGAATCTGAATTTTTCATATGTGACACCTCATTTTCTTCGTTTTCATCAAAGTATTCATCCAAATCTTTATTAGTAGTGTTAATATTGCTGCTTGCACTTATTCTACTAGTTTCATCATCACCATCATACCCATTGGTTCCGAAAATAGTTCCATTATTGTAACTATTATCTGGATGAACATGCTTATCAATTTTATCATTCTCAGATATTAAACTGCTAGAATTCTTCACTTCACGAAGTTCATCTTCACCAACATCCAATGATTTATTATTTTCTACTTTTTTAAGATTATTTCCATTTATAACATTCAACGGTGATGTCATAGAATGAACAGGTGAACTTGTCTCACTAGTACCATTGGTGTTGCCAGGAATAGAGTTATTGTTTATTTGCAGATTATTGTTCGTAGAGGATGCTGACGAGTTAGCAGAAGATCCATTAGGAAATTGGAGAGGTACAGCGGACAAATTAGCCAAACTGGAGTTATTTACCAATGAGCTATTGTTAGCGTTATTTCTGGTACTGTTATTTTTAGCAGCAGATAATTGAAGGGAAGAAAGAACTTGATATTTAGTTGGGGTTGATCTTTCTTCTTTCTTCTTGGATTTTCTTCTGGATTTCCCTGTACCACCAACAGCACTATCCTCATTGTCTGAAAAATCTTCATCTTCGAAATCTTCATCATCAAGCAGTGACAGCAGAGGTGAATATTCACCAATGCTTGAGGAATTCATTGTTGCCATCGAGCCAGAATTCATCAAGCCACGCGCAGCTGTTGGACTATTTTCCAAAATTCCGTGAGGACTCATTCCAACAGCACCGTTTGCATTGTCTAAAGGTATAAAAGTATTTCTTTGTTGCACTTGTTTCGTAGAAGGAGAAGAAAATTGTTGTTGTTGCAATTGTTGTGTTGATACCGTAGCTGAAGCTTGAGGAACTGGAGAGTTTGTTAATGTAGAGGTACTGTTATTATTAACAAATGAAGGTTGCTGTACTCTTGATGAACTGTTATTATTGCTGGTGGAATATCCTGATGTAGTTGCTGTGGCACTTGAGGATGTTGAACTTATGCTATTGTTAGCCTGGATAACAATATCCTCTTCACTATCGTCTTGGAATTGATTGGAAGCACTTTCTTCCTTATCCTCATCATATCGTATCACAGAATCACTATGATGAAACTCGTTAGCTACACTGTATGGATTATCATCACCATAATCACTTTCAGTTTCTTCCTCTATTATTTGTGGATCCTCGTCATCATCCATATCTATTTCATCGTCAATGTCTTGTGAATATATTTGATCTTCTTCTTCGTAAAAACCGTCTTCATCATCGTCAAATTCATCATCTGTGATATACACTGTCTCTGAGTAATCTAAAACTTCATTAAAAACGACAGATTTTCCATCTTTATGATTATTGGGATTTCCTTTTTTGGTATTTTTTCTAGAAAGAGAGCCGAAAAGCGACTTGCCAAGCTTTGTGGCTTTGCTGGTAGCGGAGGAATTATTATCCTCGTCATCGGTAATTTTATGTAGCCTTTCTAATTCTTCATTCTTCCAACAATTTAATCTCGCAAGTCTCTCACCAGGAGTTTCTAAGCATTCAGCAGGAGCGAAGCCGATTTTACCATCTTTAACCTTTTTGATGAGCCACCAATAGGAGTCCTCATCGTTTAAAAGAATAACGGCATCATCAAATTCCAAATCACATTGTGATGGATCGGGACCATTAAATTCGTAAAGAGCGTAGAGACGGCCTGGATGAAGTTCTTTAGGTGGTGCGAGTGGAGGAGGCATATCCTCATCTATATCTTCGAGGTCACCATCGAGGTCCTGATCGTTTAGGTCATCATCATAGTCATATTGCTGGTTATTATCGTGATAAAACTGATGGTCGTCGGTGGCTTCGTTGGAATAGACACCGTGATGATGTTCATGCATCAATACTTCATCTTCGTACTGGTATCTATGGTGTTGTTGTGTATTTCCTTGATGATCGTTCTGTTGTGGCAGGTGATTGTACGTCTCATTTTCCTCGTGGCCAGGACGTAGACTGCTGAACATTTTGATAACTTACTTTTTTTCTATTGTATTCTGTTTAATTTGGTACTTGTACACTATTTGACTTGGTACTTGTATAATAATTGTTTTGGTACTCTTATTCTATTTTGGTTCGAACACTTCTGACTTTCGGTGTGTTTTATTATTGTCTTGAATGCAAAACAAAAACACCCTATTTGATAAAGTTTCAGATCATCAATTGAACAAATCTTGTTTCTTGGGACTTTTTTGTAGAATATCTCAAGAAAAAAATGATAGTAGGAACCACTTGGAATACTTCTGTATGTATCAGGAACCTGAGAGTGGAGGATTATAGCTAATTTGAAGGAATGATTTTCAAGTGAAATTTAAGGAATGGAAAAGGTTGAACAAAAATCAGTTATCAGGTCAAAAAAACGTTAAACACTGGTATAACAAAAAAAAACAGCAAGATCTTTGTTGCCATATATATGAGGGTCGCTGACTGATAAACAAAGAGTATCAGAAGGCCAATTCAGACAAGTTAGAAATCCACAGAAGCGTTGCTAAAAATAAACTTCGCCAAGTTGAATCTGATCTGATCCAATATCGAAAGCTGTTCCGATATCCACTGAGATTTGGCGGGATCTGGCTCGGGGTTCTGTCCAGTATTCCAAAAAAAAAAAACAGTCGCAGATTTGATTCTAATAGCTGTGTTCCCAGATACCAAGGCCAGTAGATGTATCCAAGATATCAAGGCAGGTAGATGTAGTTAGAGATATACTCGCTCGTTCGCCAAGCTTCGAATATAGCAATGCCAAACCAGCCTGTGTAGTACGATCTGTTTCGATCAAGTAATTTGCAGTATTTCAGGGGTTGATATCCTTTTACTTCAGGGTTGATTTCTTCAGCGTTGTTTCCTTTACCTTGAATATGGTTTACCAGAGATTCCCCCAAAATGCACTGCTGGAACCTTACTGAGTGTTTCATGTTTTTTTTTTCTAAAATTACACCGTATTGAAATCAATTTTTGGTGCGAAAATCAGACAAAAATAATACAAAAAAAAAAAATTTTGAAAGAGAAGCGAAATCAACTAAAGATACGACATCTTGAAGATCATCCACTTCGCAGGCCACTTGTTCACACCCAAACATTGTTTTGGTGTTATGGTTTCAAGGTGTTAAATTTTATTGGCGTGTGGTTTCTTAGTTGTAAAGATGTTATTGGTATGTGGTTATTTAGTGTTTTAACTAATAAGTGTATGTATTGTTTCATGTTTGGGTTATTAGGTGTATTGTTTTACATAACACAAAGGTGTTCGTAACCAAATCAATGCGCTTTGATGCAGATACACGTACCTTTTTTTCTCTGCTTTTTCCTCTTCTGTTTCTCAATTCTCACCAAACTGACTCCTGCACGGCGGACATTTGACTCGTTTACTCCACACATTGGGTCTGATTTTTTTTCTTTTATCTGAATCTTACAGTGAAGGTGCGGAACGAGAACTCCGTCGGGCACTCTATGAGCCAACAAAAAAAAAGATTGGTGCGATCAATGAGTTTATCTGACCCTCAATAGATAAGAAAATCAAACAGGTCGTTACACAGCGCCGATACAATCAACCCTAAGCCAGACCTGCATTTTGGGTGTAATCGAGAAACCCTCGGAGAATCTGGTGGTATTTCCCTCAATTACCGTGACTCTGGACGTTTCGTTTCTAAAAAATTGTTTTTTGTTCTAATAAAGTGTGTTTTTTCATTCGAAGAAAAAACCACTCTAACATAAGAAATCACCTCAATTGAAGCAATACAGGCTTAGGTTTTTTACTTTTCAGTCAATCTCAGTAGCAAACAATTGCTGAAAAACGTCTCTAGAAAAGTAAAAGAAAAAAAAACTGTAAGAAGTAAGCTCGACGGCTCACTGCAGCAGACTAAATTACTGGCATTATCGTAGATCCAACCCGCAAATATAGACAAAGAGAAACCTAAAGTTTCTCGAGGGTTGCCAGTCGCATACTTCTATAAATACAAGGTTTGACTGCGTCTTTCAAGGTTGCCAGTATTTTTTTCACTTATCTAAAGTGACTATTTTTCTACAATTCACAGATGGAAAAAGAAAGAAAAAAAAAAAAAAAAGAGCACGTATTGAAAAACCTGTGCATATAAATATAACTGAAAATCCCCTTGGGGTTGCTTTTGACTTTCGGAAAACTTATAATGCGCTCTTTATCCTTCCTGTAAAACAGATACTCGCAAATTCCATTCAACTCAACAACCAAAAAATCATGTCATTCGGAGCTAAAGCAGCTGAACGTTTAGCTGGTAAAACCATTTTGATCACCGGTGCTTCTGCAGGTATTGGTGAAGCTACTGCGCTTGAATACGCCTCAGTTACTCCAAATATCAAGTTGATTCTTACTGCCAGAAGAGAAGCAAAGTTGGAAGACTTGAAATCCAGATTGACCAGCAAATACCCAGAAATCAAGGTCTATATTGCATCTTTGGACGTCTCTGATTTGAAAGCAATTGATAAGTTCTTCGAAGAAATCCCTGAAGAATTCAAAGATATTGATATTCTCATCAACAATGCCGGTTTAGCTAAAGGTGTTGATAAGGTCGGTAGCATCAAACAAGAAGACATCGACGCTATGTTTAACACCAACGTCAGAGGAAACTTTTATATTGTGCAAAAGCTCATTCCATTGTTCAAGAAAAAGAATTCAGGTGATATTGTACAGTTGGGTTCTGTCGCTGGTAGAGAACCTTACCCAGGTGGTGCCATTTACTGCGCTACTAAGCATGCCTTGAGAGCTTTCACTTCTGCCCTTAGAAAAGAAACCGTTGACACTAACCTCCGTATCATTGAAATCCAGCCAGGTAACGTCGAAACTGAGTTCTCCAATGTTAGATTCTCTGGTGATGAATCAAAGGCAAAGAAGGTTTACGAAGGTACAGAACCATTATACGCAGATGACATTGCCGAAATTATCGTCTTTGCCACTACAAGAAAGGCCAACACCGTTATGGCAGAGAACTTGGTGTTTGCTGCTAACCAAGCATCTCCATTCCATATTTACAGACACCAAAGCTAGGTATTGCGCATCTTGTTGTCTCTCTTTGACTGGATTGTTTTCTCTTACAAAAAAATTCTACTACTTCTTCCTATATACTTAATTTAAACTCACTGAATAACCGTTTGTAGATCTTTCTCAATAATCCATTCAAATAAATCAATTGTTTGTCAAAAATGAGAAATGCTCAAAAATGTATACTTTTTGAAGAATGGTTTTAAACCTTAATAACAGGGGAAAAGAGAATACAACACTATACTCTCTTAATCAACCCTTATTTGTGTCACGTGATATGCATGATGATGGACTTTTTTTTTAGTTTTATTCATTTTGATCTACAGAGCATTACTGTTATGATATACATCCATTAGTCGAAATTCAAGATACATCATTAACAGAATGGAAAAGCCTCGAGAGCATACTAACGCTTAAGACAGTTATTTTCCTCTCTTTCTTCGTTGTAATCAAGCCTCTTTTCCATCGACATAGAGTTTGGTGGGTGTTTATCTGAAAAGGGTTGGAGCATCAAGCTGGTTAATGTGAATATATCATGTCAGAAACAAGCCAAAATAGTTCCAACAGTCTACCAAATCAGTACCCCCTGGAGAATCGAAATCTTCATGTATCCTCTGCTTCTTCTTCATTGGCCAATCAGCAGAAACACAATAACTTAAAATCGGTCAGAACAGAACTTGATAAGCTCGATGCACAATTGAATATCACTGATTCTTTGATGTCAACAGCGTGCATTCAAACTAACTCGATCAAGAAGTTGGGAATATATCATAGCAGTTTATTCATGGCTGTTTCTCTGATCACAGAACAAAGTATTGAGGAAGTCATTAATGAAAAAAAATGAGACTTAGTGTGTCCTATTGCTATTGAGATTCTCCTTGTCGTTCTTCACTGTTTCGGCCTAAAGAATTGAATTATCAAATATAATCATACCACAGTCACATTGCTGTATAAAAATCAATCTTAGTGGCTCCCCAAAAAATGTTCGGACTGAATATCATTCTCTCTTTCTCATATTTTTTTTTCTCCTACTTCTTTTCAAGTTCATCATCTATCAATGATAGCCGCTTTAACATATTTTCTTATATTCATTTTTTGATAGATTATCCAATAGTTATCGAATGCTTCTTCCTCAAAAAACATTGGATTTTGTTACTATGCTTGTACATATTCAAAACTCGATCTTCAAGACTAATATTGTTAAATATCGTAATATCCAAAAAAAAAAAAAAAAACCTATACAAGTATCTATAATACAGTTTTACGCTTTAATAATTTGATATCAAATTCTTGAAAAAAACTAAAAGATAGAGGTTATACATAAACAACAAAAGCGGTGTTTTATAAAGAAAAAAAAACCATTCGCATATTACAAATAAAATAGCTTATTCTTCCTCTTCTACTTCCTCTTCTCCAATAACATCCCATTGACAGCTAATATCCCAGCGACTACCTTTTGCACCATAGCTTACATACTTGACGAACTTTAAAATTGACTCATCTCTCAAAATTACATTCAAACTATTCCAATCAGCTGGATTGTTCAACACCACACCATCATCACCCTCGCCTTCTGTCTTCGATTTTTTTCTGTATATGGCTGGATCATTAGCAGCATCCTCATCCACCTGCATACATAATTCATAGCCACCAAGCTCTCCTGATTCCCAGCCTTTAGTGGGAGTTAAATTTAATGTTGCTTCCAAAACACCATCTATACTTTCAAAGCTTGGAGTTTTCTTATTTTCTTTCTTATCATCATTGATAATTTTTTGAATGGTTGCATCATTAATATTTTCACTAGATTTCGAATCTTGGTTGGTTGCCAATGTGAAATCAGATCCTGGTCTAAATCTTCGAATCAAAACTTGCTGAGAAATAGGAATCAAGCCTGTTAAATAAATTAAATACTTTTGAAATGTGTGATTATGCAAAAAATTAGCTAATTGACATAGTTTCTCTACTAGTTCAACATTATGGTTCTCCAAATCTTTCAGATCTTTCAAATTCATTAATTTGGCAATATTGTCAAACTGAATAATGTCATTCAGCATCTCTTTCTCGATTTCTTTTCTTTTGGAAACTCTCACAGCTTTTTCTGACTCAGTTTCTTTTTCATAAAGTAATTCATTCATGATATCATCCTCTAATTTCTTTCCGTCAATATAAAGAAATCTTCTTTTCACGGCAGACATTGCTACCTTCCAAGGGAAAGCAATGTCTTTGGACATTGTAGGAACTTCATATTCTAACTCTTCGAATCTAATACACTTTTTCAATGCAGAGCTGAAATCTTCATTCAAAAAATCTTTAATAGAGATCATGGAATTTTTAATGAAAAATTCTTGATTTTCCTTTATATTATCTAGGTTATCAAAATGCTTCTTATTGATAAACTTAGATAATTCGGCCATTTCACATTTATTGAAATCCATATCATATGTGCTTCTCCAAAGTTTTGGTTCCTTGATTAGTTCTCTATCTAATCTTGGATAATCAAACTTCACTAATTTATCTGATTCTAATAACTGTAATGTGCTAATACCTTTTTCTTTTTCTTTCAATTGTTCTTCTTCAAATCCGTCTTCACCTGCTTGTGGTATATGAAACCAACCTTGAATAGAAATTCTTTGTCTATCTACCTTCACTTCTTCAACCTCATGGAAACTGTAGCCTGGTAAAACTTCGAAAAACGCATAATCATTAAATTGTGGAACAAACTTACCATGATATTCAGTCTTAGGTAAATTTGAATAATGTGAATCAAACAAACGTAAAGCTCCACCATAATGATCTTTCCAAACCTTACTTGGATCAGGCAAGTACAAAATAAATGATACTCTTCTCGTACCTATGACATCATCATGTGTTAAAAGATGACATCCCTTGTTGTATATGTTCACAGACATATCAAATTTTCTCGATGAAATCTTTCCCAGTTGAGTCACTTCTGAAATAAAGTCCTTGAAATTGTCGCTGTAGATAGCGTTTCTCAACTTCAATAGATTTGGCAATCTATCTAAGTCTTTTTTCGGCAAGCCACTTAGATTTTGTAAATCTCCCAGTTGAAAAACTTTATAAATGTCAGTTTCTTTTTTAGTGAAATGAACGTTATTCAATATTTCATCTCTCACATCCTTCAAAAGCTCTTCATTGACGAGATTTGAAATATGTCCCCATTTATAAGGTTTTGACTTGCTGATTCTTTCCGTCAAGCCATGCTTAAAGTCTTCTTTGAAAATATCAGGATTCAAGTATTTGGAGTAATCCTCTGATCCTTCATACCCTTCAAACTTTTGTCTTTTCGGTGCTGGTTCCTCAAAAGTCATTTTTTGATGTTGTCTTGATCAATAATTTTGATCTATCTTTCTTTTCCCTTGCTCTAGTATCTTCCTGAGTCAGTCAGCCGGATAACTTGGTTTACTTTGAGAAGTCATTCACATTTGTAACTAATTATGAAAGCTAGTTTTAATTTTTCAGATTCTTCATTTTTCACTCCATTCTTTTTATTTTTTTTTTTTTTTTTGATTTCTTTTAGACATGCAACTCATCATCTCAAACAGTCTACAAGAGAATATGCATCTATAAACTGCCAAAATCTTAAAATAGAAAAATAATCAAAGGAATTTCAGCATCATTTTTACAAACAAAGAGGTTAGAGAATTTAAATAGGTGTTTTGAAAGCTTTAATAATGAAAATGCCTCTAAACAATATATCCAAATTGAATGAACAAGAACTTCAAGCTCAGATTCCATTCGAAGCATCATGGCATCAAGAATTTAAGGATACATCCTACATTTATTTTGGTGGATTCCCTAATTGTACCGACTATAAGTTTATACTTACCATATTTTCACAATTTGGAGTTCCTGTAAAATTAAAACTCGCAAGAACTAAGGATGGTGAGTTCAAGGGGTTTGGATGGCTCAAATATGAAAACTGGTTAAGTTGCGTACTTGCAATTGACAACTTGAATGGTGTACCAATAACTGTTAATTTAAATGAAGAAAAAAATAATCTGAAATCATATGATAAAAATCATCATCCAGAATCTCAGCAAATTACGCGCTATATAAAAGTAGACCATGCGTTTTATAAAGCAAGGTTTGACGAGGATGGCAATGAAATATTGAACAAATACGATCGGGAAATAGAAGAAGATCTAAAAAAGGATTTCACTAAATATCAGGCAGATAACATTAATGAAACACAGCCAAAACAAATACAGCATGTACCGAAACCAGAGTATCTCCCAGATGAAGATTGCAAATCTAAAGACAGCATAAACAACGGTGTTGAACTTGCGTGGTAATTTCCAAAATCATGATCGTAATATAGAAATTATATGCTGTCTTCACGAATGTACTTACTGAGATGATTTAAATAAACTTGTTGATAAATATTGTATTATAGCAATAATATATACACATATATAAAAGAGCTCACTTGGAAAAATAAATACAATAAAAGCTGCTTGGTTAATCGAAAAATTGGATAAACTAAATTAAATATCGTCACCAAAAGCAGATGTTCTACTGGCATCCTTTTCTATTAAACCGTTAACATCAGATAATAATTCAGATAACAATTCAGAAGCGGTTTTGTGGTAGCTCAATTGGGCTTCGATTAATTCAACTAATTCAGTTAATGGTTTTGAATCATCGACAACGTTTTTCATAATAGACACTGCTTCTTCTGTTGCAATAGCAAATTGGTCTTCCAACTGATCTAATTCAGCTCTTAATCTTGGTTGTTGCTCTGGCTTTGCTGTTTTCAAATTTGCTCTGGCAGTATCATAATCTAATCTCTTTTCTTCGACGTTTTTTCTTGCTTTGGTAGCTTTGTTTAAGCTTGTCTTCAAAGCTTTTGACATTGGCAAATTGAATCTAGCTCTGATTAAGTTATCTTGAGTTAATCTTGCCTCACCGATCTTTAATTCAGTGGTAGCATATTTTGTGAGTGCATCTCCTAAGGCTGGAGAAGAGGATGTAGAATCGGTGGTGGATTTAAGGTCTTGAGCAGCAGATAAAGCAGCACGCCCCAAAGCATGGTTCAAGGTTTTTGGTGGTTGTTGCTTTCCTGGGCCCATCAAAACCGCTTGAGCATCTTGTGCTGTAGTCACCTTGGACAAATCTTGAACCTTACTAACCACATTCTTTGAAAACTCATTGAAAGACTCTTTGATAGTTGCTGGGTAATCGTAAGATTCCAGTTCATAAGTGTCGGTAATATTTAACAACTTCTGGTAGACGCTTTTCAAGGAATCTACCTTGTGCTCCAAATCAGTGTATTCTTGGGGTAATTGACTTACATCTTGGACTTTTCCCAATCTTTCCTCTACCATTCTGTGAGTTTTCTTGGCGAAAGTGTATGACTGGTTGCCAAAATCTTGCAAGTTTTTGGTTAAGTTACCAAAGTTATTACTAAAGTTGTTGAATGCCATTTTTTGCGGTTTTTAACAGTTTGTTTATTGATATTGTTTTCTGCTTCTTCACTAACTCCACTCGGGCTCGAATTTCTGATTCTAAAGAAGAAAATGAGATCACTTCAAGTATTTAGCAATTTGTATCTGAAAAATATAGGACTAATGAATATTGTGTTTTTGCTAAATAGGTATTTAAATCAAAAATCATAGAGTATCAGAGATTTCTTCAAACATTTTATACTTTAAATTTACAATTTCTTGACGTAGAGGACCCATATCCCGTGCTGTCCATTAAGAAGTTTTTTTTTTTCTGAGGAAAAAGCAGCCAAAAATATTAAAAATTTATAACCAAGAAAAAGATAAGGCTATCCGGGTAATGTTTAATAACTAAACATTTTTTCCTAAATAGGTAATAAATGTAAAAACTTTCAACATGAAAAGAATAAAAGTTCAAAATGAAAGTTTAAAAACACACAAAAGTTCAGCATGAAGTTTTTGAATATGGAGAAATATTAAATTGCACAAAGGTATTTTATTAGGTTTTGTATACTTCTGTTAAATATGTATGTTCTATAATGCTTACTAATTTTATATATGATTTATTTGGACCATCATCTTGTTGTTTGTATTGTTGGAATCGATTAGAATATTCTTTTGAAGAACACTTTCAAACAATTGAAGACCAACTTCATGCCAGAATCATTTCGCACAGCATCTCCGTTCTCCTCCAATCTTCTTTGGAGATAGTCTTTGGTTTCTAAAGGTGGACCCCAAGGGACATACTTAATGATATTCTTGACTTTTCTGACGTTATTTAAATAGTATGTGATATTGTCAGCCATTCCCAATAATTGGCCTAGAACAATATTGCTCTTTTTATCAGCATTATTATCAGTTTCATATTTGCTGATTAAATCAGTAGCATTGACTTGTGATTGCATATTATGCGAGGCAACGACCAAATGACCAACATTATTTTCAAAGTTATTCATCAAAGACTTGATGCTGAACTCAATGAGGGCATCATAATTCTTATCAGTGTCTTGCTTCGTATTATAAATTATCTCATCGCGCTTAGGTTCCGAATGAATGTAGGCTCCTCTTACTAATTTCATACCGATATTGTATCCATACTGTTTGGCCAACTCACAGTCCTTTATTAATACTTCTTGACTTTGCTTCAAATAGCATTGAATTGTTCCTACCACACTGACAGGCTTATCCAACTTATTGAATCTCTTGAACAAGTTTCTTTGTAATACATAGCAACTTTGTTGTAATTCGAACTTTTCTGCATCTACTATACCAACGAAAAAAGGACTCTTACGTAATGGGTACTTCTCTTGCAATTTCAAATTACTTTGATAAACCTTTTCGATGATACGAGAGCAATTGTCTACTAATCTATCAAAATCAGAATTGTTTTCGTAATGCTTCAACACGTAGGAAGGATTCTCAATCAATGCGCTTGGCTTCAAAGCCAAATAACCTGGTGGAATATCATTAATATTTGCAATACCAGTCTGTTTGATCATAGATTCCATATGTGGGATCAAAATTGTATCTATAGATTCCACTGTTTCATTAATGATGTCATCAATCTTCAAATTCTTGACACCCTCGCTATCTTCGATTGTGTAGCTGAGCATCATGTTTTTAATACCTCTTTTAGCCAACTTTTCACCAGTTTGTAAAACTTGTTTAGGGTTTTCACCGCCGCAATAAATCTCCGATATAAAGAACTTAATGACAGAAACAGGTATGTATGGGAAAAGCTTGACCAAGGTATTTAAAATGAATTTATTAGAAGTTACCAATCCAATCATGATATAAGAGAACAAGTCACGATTCGATACTTGTTCAAGGTATTTAATATCGTAATCCTCGCGCGGACTTGGTGCTTTAACATTATTTCTTTTTCCAGCAGCGAACTGTGTGTGGTTATGATCGATATTCGAAGCAGCCAGAATGGAAGTCGTAGACAACTTATTGTTGCCACTCGAGATAAGTCTAGTTTCCGATCTCTGGTATGCATATGGTGTATTAGCTATCAACCCAACAGCAAGCGGGATTTTGGAGACAGCAGAGGAGGAGGCCCTCAAACTTCTGCAGTAAGTAGTCAACATTACTTCAAAGGCAGGATTTTTCTAGCGAATGAATTAAAGCTTCTATGAAGACCGAAAAAATATGTGTTGTAAATATGTGTATATGCTTTAGTTGACTTGAACACACTATAGCAGCAATGATAAGAATTCTGTATTGGTTAACACTAAAAATAAACAAATAATAATTATTAAAACATCTCAGTCCACAGGTCACATAAGGAATTGACCTCTATTTATATGTTTTCTTCTAATATCTTATGTATGATTATTAAATCACTCATTTTACCAGAATCTCCAGAACATCTCAGAAACCTGCGGAGACTTCTATACGTTCTGAGTAATGATAAGCGTGCGATAACAAAAAGAAACTGTGACTTCAAAGTTGAAACATTTCCTCGCTATTAACTCATCAGAAAAAAAAATGGAAATGACAGCCGAGTCCGCAGGAAAAAATTAAGAATTTTTCCGAGAGATAAGATCTCTGAAGATTGAAATTTATTCACTGTATTATCTACAGCCTTACCTGCCTTATTTACAATCAGTAATTTTCCCACAAATTACTAATTTCCTATAATTGAATAATCTTTGGAAATAAAAGTACATGGTAATGGAAAAAAGATGCTTTTTAAAAGGCCATGCCGATTGTGAATAAATAAATAAGATACAGCATCCCCTATAAGAAACAAAGCTGGATCAAATGATAGAGTTAAATAAGTACAGACGATAATAGTAATAAGATACACACGGTTATATCAGGGAAAGCTTACAGATATTTGCTTAGCTAACTAATAAATTAAATAATTTGAAAAAAAAAAGAATTATAAAACTAAAAAATAATAACTATGAATCAAACGTAAAATGTAAATCGAATTAACTATATATGTGCAAATAAATAAATAAACGAAAAAAAAATCTATAGTGTTGCCACAACTGTGCAACCTAGTCTAAGTAAAGTCTTTTCTGTGTGTTCTTCTTAAGAACTAAAAAGTTCTCACGCAAATACAGGTTTGCAGTTCGATAATGACGATGAGGAAGAACTGTTGGCAAAATCTTCCACATATAAGATCCCCTTTCTATCTACAATATATAGCCTGTATCCGTCTCTGCTGAACCGCATCGAAGCGGCCTCACTTTTCTTCGTAGCACTCATTACATGTTCAGCAACTACAACTCTTGTACCTTCAAAATTTTTGTTCATCTGAGCAACAAAAACCGTTCCTTTTTTGTTCAAGAACGCAACAGCATCATTTCGTGGAGATGTAGCACATCTATGAATATTTGAGCCAACCTCCTCCAACTTAACCATTAGTTTAGGACGTGCCACGGCATGTGATTCCTTTAATGTTGAAATCAAAGTATCAAGGATCAATGGAGGGGAGTTAAACGCAACGGCAGTGACTACCAAATACTGTTCGTCATCCCCGAAAAAAGACACGTCAGTTATACCCTCAGTTTCATATTCTGATTGTAATTTTCTAGCAGCCTTCATAATCAATCTAGGTTCCAAAGGCTTTTGAACATTTATCACCATAAACCTAGATTCCAAAGCAGTAGATACAGCTAACAATCTTCTATCATGAGAGAATTTTACATTGTTTATTGGATCTTTATAATTTAACAGTACCAAAGATGTTGAAATCATACTTTTGTCATTGATATTTAAGATCATAATCAAACTTCCCTCTGTTCCGGTAGCCTTGTCTTTTCCAGTTAAGCCACATGCAACTAGTCTTTCATCATCAGATATATCAATGCATCTAATAGGTAAGCCAATATTTTTTGTGTAGATCAATCGTCCATGCTGTGACAAATCGTATATCTTGATAATTCTTTTACCACATACAATAAAATAGTTTTCACTAATGGCACAATACTCAAATATTAAATTTCCTTTTTCCACTAACTCCCTAGTCTTCTTATCACCTAAAACATAACTTACATCATCTCCAGAGTTAGCGGTATTGCTGACATCAATCAATTTCAAATCATCCATATCCTGACCATAAGTATTATTACTTTTTCCGCAATACAATAAGCTAGGTTTGAAGTTGTCCTCAAAATTTATATTGAAAACCCACCACTTTTTTTCCTCAATCAAGGCATATTTTGAAGTATTCCATGCAATGGAACACCCAACATAGTCATTTCTTTTCAACAACAAGGATTTCATTTTAGACGTTTGACCATTTGTTGAGGCATATTGAAATTTTTTTTTATAGAATGGAAAATTTGTACTAAATAGTATTTCCTTCTGAAAGTCTGGTTCTTTAGATGATAATGAATTTGTAAAATGCTTTGACATAGGTGAGCATCTGCTAGGAGAATAAGAGGAAGAAAAATTTGTATAAGAAGTTATACTATTGTGTCTTTTAGGTATAATAATAGGGCTTGATGATGAACTTGTGGGCGATGCAGATATTATATCATTATTTTTTTGTTGTAATTGGCTTTTATTAACTGTTGGAATGTGTGATTCACTTTTATCATCCACCAAAAAATTTGTAATACTGTTTACTTTTACACTTGGATTCCTTGAGGAAGAAGATTTCGTATCTAAATCATCTATGCTGTCTGGTATCGAATAATTTTCCGACAAAGGGGTCTTAGCATTGGCATTATTGGAAATAGTAAGTGACTTATTACTGGTGTTTCTTGATTTAGCCTGTTTTTGAGCTCTCTCATTGTATAGAACCTTGCTAATATTGCTTTTGTTGATATCTGCGTTTGTATGAATGGAAAGTTTATCAAATTCTGCGCTTTCCACACCGCTTTCGATACCTTGTGAGATCACATCGTCATCAATCATTTCTTCTTCTTCTTCTTTTATTCTCAAAGCAGTACTTCTCAACAAGCTCAATAAAGACATTTTATTTTCTCTATCAAAGTTGGTATTTTCGTTATCAGAATTATGCAGTAAATCAGACTGGAAGTTTGATTTATCAAATCCAGTTAAAATACCTACATCAGCATCAGTTTCCAACCTTCTAGTGGAATTATCAGTGTTGGGCAGAGAAAAACTATCTTCCTTTGTTTTCGAGCTCTTTTTTTTATGTTTTCCTTTACTCCTTGTACCGTCTTTGAGCCTCACTTCGCGTATGTTTTCATACTTTTCGATTTCTAAGAATAATCTTCGCAAAGGAATTACTGGTGCAAGAAATCTAACATTCTTTTTGAGGCATATTGGACATTGCTCTATCCTTTCTACTTTGGTCAATTTTTCGCTAAAATTCTCTGATATCAAGCATCCGCATGTCAAAACTGCAGCGTCACCCTTAATCTCTTTAATTAAGTTATCATTTTCGTCAAACCCGCAAGGTAAAACCAACTGCTGCCTTACTGATTCAACGAAAGCCTTCATCATGAAAAAAATTTTCGAACTATTCTATAGTGAAATTAAATTGGGTACTTATTATCAATTTTTATAATTATCATTGATCCTTCTATATTAATCAATCATGTGTCCATCCCTGGTATTATCGTAGCTAAGTAGATGTTGTTAAGAAAATATCAATAGTTTGAAGATTACCTTGAAAGTAAAAATTATTACATGCGAAGAGCAGAAAATAAAAATTGACAGATACGTATGTGAAAAATGTATGATAGCTGCTGCAACATAAATTTGTGAAATTCAACATGTAATTACGCATTAGGTTAAAAATTATCCATGTATTCTGAGAATAGCTAATAAATTAATCATTAACTAAAAAGCATTTAAATAACAAATAAAAAAGAAAATTGACAAAAAAAAAAAAAAGAAAGAAAAAAATCGTATTACATTCAAAATCTTATAGGCCAATAATCAAAGATACGATCTCCACAAATACTCCATTTGAGCAAGGCTCCGAGGATTGACGGCCGTCGCTATCAACTCGTTCACATTTTGCGTAGTGCACAGAGCTGAAAGCGATATATGGCCAATCTTTGTAACTTTACTGGTGATAAGATCAACATTTGCTCTCACGATGTCTTTCAAATGTGGACCTTGCGCACTGGACTGTAAGTTTTGAGCAAACCAGGATACTACTTCGTCTCTAACGAACAAGCTCAAAAAGTTTTCAATTTCAAATTCAGGGGAGCATAAGCACTTGGCGATAACTAAAACATAAACAGATAAAACTCCTTCTAAACCCACATCACCGATTAAAGTCTGGATATTTGGAGTCAATCTGAAAGGAACAGCCTCGGAGTTTATAAAAACAGGAATCTTCTGGAAAGTTTCTGATGGTTCTTGAGCTGGATTTTGTTTGCTATGACCAATCTTATTTGGCAACATTTCAGAGGTCCAAACTGAGCCTGTACGAGTATTTATATGAATCTTTTGCGGTTGACGTGAGGTAATACTCATCATATATGTCATGAAAATAAAGGAACCATACTGACCAATGAATTGTCTTCTAAAAATCCAAAAATCCTCAAACCTATGGTAAAGATTCGTAAAGTAAACCTTAAGAAGGTGCGTCGGTGCATAGAGCGTTTGTACTGCGCTCAATATTTCAGTCATTGTACTAATAATTTCGGGTCTAGGTAATTTCGGATCAAATGTGGCTCTTAACTTCTCCGTAATGTAAAAATATGGCTCTTCGATAGCTTGCCCTCGCTTCTTGCATATTTGTTCATAAATTTCTTGCAAGCTTAGGTCATCGCTATCATCCGATACGAGTCTCACATGAGGTGACAATGCAACAGCAACTGGTAAAGTAAACTTGGCACTTCGAGACCGACATTCTACATTTCTATCTAACGCGCCCTCTAAGATTCTGAATAACTGGAATATCCTTTCTTCTCTTCTAGAATGCCTAGTAGAGGGCGATTGAACTGCAAATTGATGAATAGACCCATCTTTCCCTCTAATTTTCATTCTTTTATGGCATCCATTGTAGCCGCGAACAACTTCTAAAGTTGGCAAGAATCTTTCGATTTTTGCGAAGTTTGTGTTGCTATTTTTGTTCAACAAATATTGCCCAGGAATCTCAATATCTTCAAATTTTTGGTGATGGAATTCTGTTAAATGAGGGCATAGATTTTCTAAGTTAATTTTATTGAATCTTCGATCCAATTTATTTTCGAACCTTCTCTTCCATTTGATTAATTTTTTTACATATATTTCATAAGTAGGTTTCGATAATATTAAATCCCTTTCAAACTCTATTCTTAAATCCTGACTCAAAACAGTTTCAGCAAACTTGACCAAGTGACTTATCATATTTCCTGGAATAAAACCACCATCTTTGGAACTTAGCATCTTATTAAAAGACTGTAAAGCATCATTATAAAGTGCAGAAATCAATCTATAAGCATCTTCATCAGCATTAGATTTGAATCGATCTATAATCTGTGAGACAATTGACTCCAAAGATAAAGCTAACAAAGGATATGATGTTTTCGAAATATTTCTAATTTGCTCCACATATTCCCAAGGATGAGTGACAGACGGTAATTTCTGGCGTTTTCGTTCACGTTCTTTTGTGTCATCACTCTCACTGGAACCTTGTTGATTAATTTGCCTTTGAATGAGCAAGAAGTCCTCATTAGTAGTTCGTAATGGGAAATGAAGTGCTTGAGGATAGGTCTTTGCGATCAAAATTAATATATCTCTAACAAATTTGGCTTCTTTGTGGGAAAGTGATGTCAATAATTGAGGTATATAGGTGATCCAATACCATATTGGAACTTCGCCCTTATATGTTCGATAGGTAGATGATAGCGTCCCTACATCATCATCCAAACTTATAAGCCATAGAATTAACGCAAGGTATCTTCTCGATTTGGAATTTTTGAAAAGCCCAACAGCATGTAAAAAACATATTAACGCATTACTTGCATATTTCATAACTTCATCAACTTCGCTAGATTTGTTGGACTGTTTAAACATTCTGTAGTTGAATAATCCCCACTTTGCCCACGCTTTAGGCAAATTATTATCAAGTTGAATGGCCGTTGAGAAAGAAATATTTGCTTTGTCGATACTATCTAACTTTCCATAAAACATTCCCTTCAACACAAAAAACTGAGCGCGTTGAGTTGTATTAAAGTAGCCTAAATTAGTATTACTGATGACATCAAGACCTGTGTACAATTCAGCATCATTCTTATAGTAACATTTAATTTGCTCAATCAATTTGTTGAACGCCTCCAGAATCTCGATATTAGGCAAACTATAAATTTTATTTAATTGACTATTACAAACATGCTCAAGTTCGTGTTTTCTAGCAACATGCGCAAATTTGTTGATCAGATTTGCAATCTCATGATATCCAGAATAAACTTGAGAGTAAGAATTTCCTTTCCCAGCTAGTAAAAAAGGCGTATAGATATTATTCACTAGATGATAAAAATGTTGACGCCAGACTGTCAAATCGTTCCATAGATTGATATCATCCCAGACATTCGGTAATCTTTCCCTCCATTTTTGTAAAACTCGTTTCAATTCTTGCAGCTTTACTTCGATATTTTGGGTATTGGTTGATATCAACGAATTATAAATTTTGCTGGCCTCCGAAAATTCAACGCACTGTTGGAATTCATGAAGTAAACTTATATGTGCATTAGTGAATCTTCTTGGTAGTTTTGCCCATTCTCTTAATACTAAGATGTTTTCTTCTTCAACCATTTTCAACACATTATCTAAAGCAGACTTTTTTTGCAGGAAATCTTGAAGTGTTAAAAATGTTTTGAAAGTCTGACGTCTTGGAGTGGGGACATCAATCACGGATTTAACAGCTTGTTCAAGCGGTTCTTTATCATCGCTCCAATTAGCGACTCGCCAGCCACATTCTAATAATAGATCAGTGTAATTTTCATGTTTAGCTAATTCAGTTAAAGTTTCCCATTGCTGCAATCTTTCTGCACAGCCGATCCAACTATCCTCCCAAAGAGCGTATTCCTTCTCACTATACGGTAAAAGGTTAGTTCGAGACCTTATTTGAGATGCTTCATAATGTCTCATTGCAAATTCAAAATTACCGATCTGTTCGAAAGAAAGTGCTGTCACAGTAGAATTATATTTCGATCTTCTTCTCCAAATACCATAAAACATATCCTTATCACCAATATCCAAGTAAGTCTCGATCAAAGATTCTTCTGAATCATCATGCTGATTTGCCGAGGCTACCTTTCCTTCTAAGTATTCGATAGCCTCATACTGTGCTTGAAACGTGCATCCTAAATACTTAACTAAATGAGGTGCAATATCGAGTCCATCGCATTCATTTGCTGCATTGATCAAAGGTTTGATAACATTACTTTTTCCATTCACTCGTACAACATTTTCATTGCATATTACAGTGCTGAAATTCTCACTGAATTTGGCTTGCTCTGATTTAGAAATTGACTTGTAAGCAGTAGGAAACAATTCCTTCCATGTTAACTCCATACATTCAACATCATTATGCATAATTTCTATGAGAGGTGAAACTATATCATCGGCAGTTAAGCATCTCACCTTAGAAAGAAAAGACTGATGCGAGATCAAAAACTCGGAAAATTTAGCATTTTGCGGAAGGCCATCGTCAGGGACAGTAATAATTTCGCTAATATATCTAAGAGATGAAAACTTATAATTCGAACACGATAAACGCAAAGGGGTTGTTTTTTGAAAAGAATCGAACAAGATAATAGACGCTTGAATTAACCATGAAAAATCTGCTAAATCCTCCCAACACTGTTCTTTGAAAATATAATATAATCTACTTTTAATGTCATCATTCATACTTTCATTGAGACATTTCATGAATCTCTTTCTCGTATTGACATCGACAAATCTGGTACCTGCCATGAATGCAGGCTCCAATCTTAGTTTTAATTCTGTGGTGATTGGATATTTGCTATCTTTGTTTTCAAAAACTCTAAGAATTACTCGGAGGAATTCCTTAGAGAGAGCTAAAGGAATTTCTCTTCTACCTTCGAACCCTAGCATTTTAGATAATATTCCTCCATTTTCTTTATCGGTGGGGTAGTTTCCGGTTTTAAAGAAAACCCATTTATATGATATCGTGATGATATGATTTAAGATATTTTTATCAGACGATCTTTCAATGAAATGAGCTAATATTGTTAGAAAAGGTCTTCTGTTTTCGTTGAAAAATGAAAGGCGATAAGCCGAGAAATCCAATATTTTGGTTAATAACTTTGCCGTAGTTTTGGCATATTCCTCATGTTTCTCTATATTCATTTGATTGGCAGTATTATTTTGATTTGGCTTTTGGTTCATTATGGTTATATAATCTTTGCAGAGCTTACTAAATATTCGAACAATATTATGAATAAGCGAGTCAGCACTTTCAGGCTTATATCTGACTATAGTTGAAAGTAAAGTAATACCTGCGGCAATAGAAGAAGTATTCCCAAAATCTGTTGAAACAGTAGATATTAAGAACACTATGAATGTTTCGACCTCCTTGCTAGCTGTTACGTTATCTTTCTCCTCATTTATAGCCCACAATATACACCTCAATGGTCTTTGTAATATTTCCTGTAACTCTTGAATCGTACACTTGATGACAGACTTCAACAAAGCCTTTAAGGTTACCAAATTTTCAATAATCCACTTGGAGCTTTTACTTTCTAGAACGAGTCCAAGAACATCTAAAGCATTCCACGTATATCCTATAATATTGCTGGTCAAATTGTTGGCATCAAAAGTCACCAAGAATCTCTCGAAAATATTTAATGATAGTTCCGGAACTTTCCAGATATCCGGATTCATGCAATCATAAAATACACATAAAGATCTCTTCCCTAAAAGAGTAGATGATCCTTTCGGAATGCTGATGCAAATGTGTCGAACTAAAAATGTTACGAAAGCTTCTTTTTGATTATCTGGTAATCTGTAATCTGATAATAACTCAGAGTCCAATAGTGTATCCTTATTCATGTTTGCTCTTTTTTCCCATTTTATAATTAATTCACATAATTCGATAGCAAGCAATTTGATCTCAGCCGTAGAATTTGGTGAAATAGTAAGCTTACCAATAGCATTGATAGTGTTAGGCAAAAACAGTTCTCTTGAGTTGTAAAATAGCTCTTCATGGTCTACAATAAATTTGTAAACAATATACATGCTACTTGCCAGGAAATTAGTCTCCATAATTACTTTTCGCGGCCATTTAATCCATGAATCCTCGCTTCCTAGTCTATTTGGAAGCACTACGGCTAGTAGGTCCAATGACTTTTCAACGATAAACCTAGCATCCACATTATCAGCTTTCAAAAGTGCATAAAATATATGTGATGTGATTTTCGGATGAGTCTCGAACGCATTAATAAAATAGCAAGTAGCCAAATAAGCCGAAAATTTCGCTAAAACATCCTCAAGCGAAACAAGATTCCAACAATATTTAATGATTTCCTTTTTAAACGGTTCGCATTTGTTATTGGAATGTTTCAAAATACAAGATGTCAATTGTAATGTTTCCAAACGTAAGAAATCTGCGTTACTCGCTGTATGACCCACAATAACATCATTAGATGATCTCCATATATTTTCAATAATTGAAGATAACCAGATATTATTGTCATCAGAATACAATCTATCAAGGTTACTAAACTTATAAGCTTCGAATGTCAAAATGCGAACTGCAATATGTTTCATGAAAAATATTTTTGTCAGCAACAGGTAATTTTGATTAGAAATTAGGTCAACGGAGAAGGCAATTGAAGCTTTCTTTACCAGGATATTACTCGATTTGATAATGTGTTTAAGCAAAAAGTTATCTAGCTCTTTGACTTTGAAAAATCTGACATCCTTTCGATTATTCAATTCAACCATATTAATAAATAAAGTGTCTAAATTCTCGAAATCTGTGGATTGTATTATTAATTTTTGAAGTTTGCAATATGCACTTGACAACTGTAAATGATAAACCTGAATGTATGGAGAAGAGGATGATAAAATATTCAAACTGCAGAAGGTCAAAATACGAGATAACAAATTTCTTTTCTCTTTGAGCCAATATATATCCTCCGTATTATTTTCATGGACAATTGAATAAATCATGTCGACCATATTTGCAAACTTCACAACCTTCAACCTTTCCTCTTGGCTATTGAATATCATAGAGTTGTAAAATTCTTCTATGTTGTCTCTTGCTACTTCCCTTAATTTATCACATGTGGTAATAAAATGAGAATGGCAAGTTTGCAATCTTCTGGACTGAAAGTTCTCGAGAAAAAATTTAAAGGACTCATTCGGATATTTGTTTAAGAATTTCCCTATTGGTACTCTGAATATTGAACCCTGAACACGTCTCAAATTTGCTTCAATTGTGAGCAAAGCTTTCAAAACATCCGGTATGAATACATATGCTTTAGGTGGTAATAAATGATAAATATTGAAAATCGCATTCATTACAGGAATTATTTTCATAGAAGATAAATCATAATCTGCTATTTTGTGCAAATCTCTTGGAACAGCCCATGATGCTAAATGATCTAACAATTTTTTGCCGATTTCAACTTTGAAATAATTCAGCAACAAAATTAGTAATCTTGATAATGTTTCCAAATTATATGTGGTTAACTTTTGGTAATCTGAGAGTTTTGACAACATCGGTCTTAGTCCTGCTTGCAATAAATCTTTTGGAAGCTTGTTGTTCAACGAGAGAGCAATTTCAAGTCCTTTGTAAGATGCATCGACAATTTCCTTCTCAGGAGAATCTAAAGTCTTGAAAAAAATTGCCATTAGTCTAATTCGAGATAGAGCGGGGTTGGAAGCATATTCAGGTTTTAGAATGGTTATTGTCAATAACTTTATGCAAACAACCCTCAATTCTGTTAATTGTTGTCTAGTATCATAATCAATTAACCTATCAGAACTAGTCAACAGAGAATCCTCTGCCTCGACCAAACTGACAACCTCCAACAATAATCTTTGAATTTCATCATGAAACTCTACCTGGGTGTGTGGTAGCTCCAACCAAAAAGTTACAGCTTCTATATGACCAATTTGCATTAAAAATGGCAATGCTCTAAGTGGCTTTCCAAAAATTGGTGATAGTAAAACAGATTTACCGGGAGTTACTAATTCCAAAAGTGAAACTTTAGATATACTTGAAAGAAACTTTAAGACTTTCAAAGCAGCTCTTCTTACCAATGTGTTAGAACTTGCCAAATAATAAACTAACGCATTTACCATTTCAAGATGCAAATCTGATAATTTAGTGGCATTAGCGTTGCAACCTTCGACAATAACTAAAATCAATTCTTGGGCAATATTGATTACATCGCTTGGCATGACAGAGGGTGTGTCTCTGAGCACAAAAAACAAAGCCCTCAATAACTCAAATTGATATTTTGCAAACCATTGCAATGGAATATTAGCATCAGACACCATACACTTCAAACCTAATACACCACCCAACTTATTATAGTAAGTTTCATCATAACATGCATGATAGAAAACAGCCACCAATGATGCATGAATCCCGAATTTTAAACTATTATCAGTGCTTCCAAAAATTGTATTACATGCATCACATATTCTTTGAATGGCTTTAATGCCCGATTCGCGTACTTCTTTTGAGTGAGAGCTTAATGCATAAAGAATACCACCAAAAAAGACTGTAGCATCTAAGTAGATTTTTCCTTCACCATCGTCAACAGAAAAAACTCTGCGATGCTTATACTGTCTAATCAAGGATCTGCAAATGTATAACTGTACGAAGTGATCACATAATTGTGCAATCAATTCATTAGCAAACAATGAAAGTTCTTTGGTTGCTGTTGCTTGAAAAATTGCTTTCAATAACCTCTCAATTAATTGTTCCTCATTAGCTAAAGCTTTCACATCACGCACATTCATATTTTCAAGCCGAGGCTGTATGTTTGTAAAATCATTATTAGCAAAAAGTAAAACTGCTTGCTCTATGAGGACTTGATAATTCTCTGGTACTTCTGTAGTATCTAAAAATAATTGTAAGACCGTAGATATATATCTGAAAGCATTGGCACGGTAATGAACACTCAAACTAGTCAGCGGCAACCTCGTATCCTCGAGTAATTTAATTGCAGCATTGATTCCGCTGGTTATGGAAATATCATTCAATCCTTCTAAACCTTTGATTTCAAAGGCTGCTTCGACTCTCTGATTCAGTGATGATACAGTTTCCAAGTCATTGATAGTTGCTATGAGTTTTCTGTTGCGGCCACCTAATTTACCAAGGATTCTAGAAGCAGCTTGGCTATGGACATAATATTGCGGCTGAGGCTTTAGGTGTTTCCAAAGAGCTTTCAAAATGTCTCTAGAATAAGGTTCAATAATTGGGTCTAAAAAGTCAGCATTTAAATTATCAATACATAGTTCAAATGTCCTCAAACCATGAGCAGTCAATTCGGGAGAGTCAGCAGTTAATGCCAATACAAGCGGCTTCATTAAGTAATGCAAGAGAGTTACTAATTTTGATAATCTCACAGGTATCAGCAAACAAATCTCGATACATAAGTCTCTTTCTTGAGGCGTTCTTGCTATACTGATCAACAAATTCAACGATTCTAAAATTTTCTGCATCAACGGATTAATCACTTCACATAAGATATCAAATCGACCTCCTCCTATACTTTTAAATAATAGCTTCAAAAAATGAAAGTAAACTAAAGGTTCATCAGCATCAGTGGAATTCTTGAAACAGTTTAAAATCATGTCAGCCAAATTCGGTAAAACTACAAGACCATTAATTTCAGGATGTATATTTAATGCCATCATTGTCAATTTCAACAACCTTAGAATTACTTGAGACGCCAATGGATCCATTTTTCCTAGATTTTGCATATTATCTTTTAGATAGGCAATACTTATTCCCATAGTATTACCCGTCAGAACCTTATTTGTTAGAAGAAAATGAGTTATATGAAGCAAGGCAGGATTTAATAATGTCTGCTTCATCAAAAAAGAGAATTGTGGCTGGAATGCTTCATTGAATGTCGCCGAATCAACTTTGATGAAAATAGCAGAAATAGTTTCCATCAACTCCTTTTCGTCCGTGGAAGCTGATATCGGTATATTGGTTGTTCTTGCATCAAATTCGGCAATCTTTTTTCCATTCACATCGTCTTTTTCTTCTATCCTCTCTGACTTAGATTCAATAACCTTTCTCTCATAATGAAAAAACTTTATGCACAAGACAGACTGACGAAACAAATTTTCTAATATAGAAACCTCTTCATGTGTAAAACCTCTTGCAACTTCATCCCATACTTCTTTTGAGAAATCTTCATTCGGTACAGGTGGATTTGTCATTTTTAGATAATTGAATACCAATTTTAAGTATACCAAAAAAGTTTTGATTATAGTTTGTGATTCCTTCAAGACATCAGAGTTTTGTTTACTTGATAGTTGAATCAAATCAAATGATTCAACAGTGAATACATTATAATGCTGGTCTTTATCAAGATTATCTATTTCCATTTCGAAGTCAGGATCAATAGAGAATTCCGGTATGTTGATGTTGTCAATCTTTTTGGTATTAAAATCATACTTTTCGGATAAAGCACTCAATTCTTCACTTAATAAATTATCAATTGCAAATTGTTGATCTTCTTCTTCTGATGAAAGTTTTATGTCCTGCAAAGGCTCTTTAGGAAGCTTGCTATTCTTAGGATTCTTGAACACATCATAAAGCTTCTCTTTGTCACTCTCTTTTTTTTTAAATAATTCATGTTTTTCTATGGTGTCATTATAGGAATCATTCACAATTTCTAGTCTAAAGGTGAATGTCTCTATGATAATTACATAAAGTCTTCTAGCCTCAGGGGTAGCTAAAGCCATTATTCTATCGGATAAATTTAGTAATAATTTTGCAGATGCAAGCCATGTGCTGAAGGGTAGATCGTCATCTCTGATAATTCGCGTGAAAAAAAGAACTGCTTTCCATGTTTGCAATGAATTCAATTCACTTCTAATATTGTGAACAAAATCAGCAAGAAGATTGTAAGCAAATGACGACAATGTTTGACGAGCAGTCAAGCCATTTCCAATTAAGACGGATTCATCGAATAATAAATCTAATTTGGGTACAAAAATTGATTTATGTGATGTAGACAAGATGTGTCTTAATGCGTGTAAAAGCTCCTTTTTGGCAGCGAATAGTTCTGTAGGACAATCTTGGAATAAACGACAAATTAAGTCAGGAATCACATTGTGATAAGATAAGAGAACATCAGAGGCATAATCACGAAGAAATATATATGATAAAAATGAAGTAGCCTTAACCTGACTGAGAACAAAGTCACAAAATAATGATCTATTTTTGATAGCTGGAGATATTGAAATTAATAACTTATTTTTTTCCTGGTATTCTTGTCTTGTTAATCTTTGTGGCTCGGCTTCCAACTTCATCAACTCGATGATTTTTGGAATGCATTGAGTTAAAACAGGGATAATTAATGTCTTATAAGCGGATAGAAGAGATACCAAAGTGATAGGGCACTCAGATAAAGTTTTAAATGAGCTCAAAGCAGGAAGTAATTCATCATTACTGGAGGAATCGATTGTATCGTTTTCGTCATCCAAATTCAACGCATCCTTCGTAGTATTATTGTTTGTATTTGTGTCTGATAAATCGTTGAACCAGCGCTGTACTATTTGTGGGGCTTGGTCATAGATTGAATATATAATGTCTAGGAACGGGTTGATTTCGTTTATCAATTCATCGCTGTACAGTTTGTAGATAATTGCTAGTACTTTTATGCACAAAACCCCATTTTCTTCATTCTCCAGCTTCAAAGCATCCATTAAGGTAGCTATCGTTTCTGTCTTATATTTGCTGAAAGTCTCTGTGAATAATAATCTGTGGAATATCTGTAATACGGTTGACCTTATTTTATGCTCAATTGAATTTGGGTTGAAACTGATGGGTACCACCTTTAGGCATCTTAAAAAAACTGGTAGAAGCTTTTCCAACAAATATGGGTAATCTTTCGGTGACTGGAGGGATTCTATAGTGTCTAGCAATTCCACTAAACTAGTGTACGTTGCAGTATTGACAATGTCTTCGACGTCCAATCTCTGATGGAAATCGTCAATGGGTGCCATTTTCTGCTTTCTTTTGAGTCGAAGAAAACGTGAAATAAAATATTCGTTCTGGAGCTGCTCTAGGCTCTATAGAATCGTGAACAAAACTCAGGATATCAGCACTGTCCGTTCAGTATTAGTCTTTATTACTGAAGGAATAACATCCACTGAATTGCCGGTATATTTAGTGAGCTTCACTGCTATATACAATTAGCCTTTCGCGTCTTTGTTTTGATTGTTGAAATTTTCTTATATACAAAAATGTAATAATTTTTCAATTTTGTTATGTAACGTTTTTTGGAGTTAAAGGTTTCAAAAGTAATATTTTCTCCAACTGTGTATTATTACCCTCTCGTTGAAGAATTTTTCAAAAAAAAAAATATATTTTGAATTCTTTTTTTTTTTTTAGAACTATGGAGATCTAAATATGATTCTTGAAAAAAAAAAAAAAAAAATATTACATATATAAATAAGAGCAATTCTTCATCTCATCCCTAACTTACTAACTCATCTGCTTTTGTTTGTTCCTTTTCCTCTCTATCGAAAGTTTACAACCGGTTGATAGTCATATAGAATATAAGTATTGTTCTTCCGAGAACGATATACGGTATTTATGTCTCTACTTTGCGCTCCTGCGAACGTCAGTTCTACGGAAATGATATGTCTGCTTATTAGTTTAAGAGATATTTCTAGCAAATCTAGCGATGTCTTTAACTGTGTGAATATTTTGTTATTGATGCTGGAGAGAGGAATTTGATTTCAAGAATATATTGTTTTCATCAGTAAACAGTGTATCCCGTAAAATCAGTACATACACCAACATCCATCTTTCATGGTGCAAAGTGTTGGAGACTAGTAGTTGAACGTTGTAGTACAAACATATTTTTTTTCAAGTAGTGCTGTTTTCAAAAAGGTTCGTTCTGGGGGCAATGATTTGCAGCTTCAATAAAGCAGAACTCCCGGTAGAGAGCAGGAACCTATGACAAAAAATTGTGAAAAATCACAAGCTGTAAATAGAATCGTATTTTTCTATTGAAGCTCACGGAGGCCTCGTTTCAGAGAAACATCGCTGATGGATGAAGGAAGCAACTTTCAACTGAGACTTCATTTTACATTCACTATAACCCTTGGCAATAAATATTCGATCAGAGTAATTTACAAGTTGTTCATGCCCATTGATGTATAAACAATAATACATTTGGTTCTCAGGGATGGGTCTCTGCGCGTCGGGTGGCTTTCTTTGTTTCCGTTGAATTCTAGGTCATTTTTACTGGAAAGCTGAAGCAAACAATCTGTACAGACAACAGAATTGTTGCATGTTTAAATCTAGCGTTCTTAATTACATTTGACGCTGCTTTTTTTAAAAAAAAAAAAAAAAAAAAATTGGAAGTAAAATATTCCTTGTAATGCACAACATGAGTCTTCTGGAAACTCGGCTTTCATCAATTTATCTTGCCATATTGTTTTGGCTGAAATCTGCGTCTGACAATTTCTGAGGTATCTTTAATGTTATAATAATTGAATATACATTTATAGAAATAGAATACCTCAACTTTTTTGGTATTGGTATATTCATGTGGAAGCACTACTGCAAAGACCTAGCAAAGAAATAAATATATGGATTTAGGGGAGTAAGAGCCCCCCCCCCCCAAAAAAAAAAAAAAAATTCAAGAAAAAAAAAGAAAAAAAAATGAACGTTAGACTAATGACAAGCAAAATACATGTATTCATAAAAATGAAGCTTCTCAGTTACCAAGCTCAAACTCTGTCTTCTCTATTATCAAACATCAATATTGTTCTTAAACAAAATAGTTCACATCCTTTGTTTTTGGAATAAGCCATTGGGTTGATCTTTGTTTATCATTTTTTCATTCCTAATTCTATTTTAATTGATTTATTGCTATAATCATTGCATTCACTCATTTTCATCATTTTAAAATACTTTGTATATTGTGTCTTTGTTGGTCACAATTTCTTCCTACAAAAGTGCTTTAACATTGCAGTCATTATCCCAAAAGCGTTAAGACTCTATAATAGACCAATCTGTTTCTTTGTATCATTTTCTAATTGTTAGATATTTTCTTAGAGCATTCATTCGTTCGCTGATCTATTTGTCTGTTTGCCTGTGTACGTTTGCTCTTAAATTCTTTTGAATTTCAATACTTGCTATTATTTTTACCGTGATTCATATAAACAACGACCACCATCTTTGATTAGGGATAAAATAAAAGCATCTTTGATCTAAGGTAAACAAGAAAACCTAGACGCTTCAATATCATAGGTAAATCGGCTTCATCTTTCCTTTGGACTCAAGAAACGAACAGAACAACTATAAAAAAATTAAAAATACTAATAAAACATCAAAGAATACGATTCAATTTTGTCTACTTTGATATTTCGCAAACACTCCTTTCAAATCTAATAGATTAAACATTGATATATTTCACAATATGATAAGTTTTCTCAAGAAAAAACATCTGCAAGCTTTGAATGATGAGCTACAGAGTATTTACAATGATGCCAATCAGCGACAGTTCATATATTTTGATTATGAGAAGCAATCAGATATTCAAAAATCTTATAATGGTTGGAAATCACTCCATTCGGAATTACTTTACAAGCTAAATAAGTTGAATAAATCTTATAATATTGAACATAAAGCAAATAATAATAGTCTTGCAAACGAAGATGATTACTTCTACTCTGAAATTAAAAACTTCTGTGATAAAGCAAAAAGAAACATCACAAGGTTGGAAACCATACTATTAAATGATCCTAATTTTATCAGTACTCCCTCAGCCAAATCGCTGACTGACGCTTCAAATCAACAGAATAGTCATTCCAGAAGAATGCTTCATACTTTACGCTCTCCGAACAATAATTCTTCTCCTTCTTTTACCAGTAATAGTAGCAGCGCTAATAACTCAAGCCTGACTTCCAATAATATGAATAGAATTCGTCCTCCTCATTATAATAGTTCTTCTTCTATTATTTCCAAATCAGCTGCAAGTAAAATTTGGCAACTAGAAGAACAAAATAAATCCACAGCAAACCCTTCTGGCAATCCAGATTCAGAAGATCCATTTAAAGATTTCACTTCTGAAAGTGTAGTTGTGGTTTCTCCTACTTCTTCCATAAAAAGCAATAAATTAGATTCTTTAATGGATATGGTTCCTGCTGTCAATTCACAAGTCAAATCATTGAATACTCTGTCAAAAGGTTATTTAAAAGTGCCAGATCCTAACTACAAGAAACAAGTAATAAATAACGAACATAATAGCTCAAAAGATGGCAATAGTGTTAAAGAAGTCAATGTCAATAATAATTTGGGAACTAAAAGTAATACTATGAATAGCAACCATCAAGTATATGCTTCAGCTGAAAATGGAATTCTGTCCTCCAATTCAGCTCCAACGTCTGGAAGTACTAGTACGATAACCTCAAAACCAAAATTAAAATCAAAAAATAATCAAAAAGCATATCCAGTGAAATCAAGCACTAAACAAGTAAAACAAAAGTTCAAGGTTTCATCCCATAACTCAAACATTAATGAAACCATTGCTTTGAAGGCCTCGAAGATATCTGTGGCATCACAAAAACCAAAAAAAGCAGTAGTTTCCTCCAAACCAAGTCATAAAACTTCCTCTTCTTCCAAGGCATACGTTCCGCAGAAGAAACATTTAAAACCAAGTTCAAATAATAAGAAAAAGCCTTCGCCACCTTTGAATAGCTCATTGAGTGTTAATAAATCTTCTACTTCATCTTCTCCTGCTTCGTCCATTTCTAACGGTACTACTCAGGACAAGAAAGTATTGGTGGAAGCTTCAAATACTAATGAATTCCGCTCAAAGGAACAAAATATTGAAGAAGAAAATAATGATGCAGAAAAATTGGAAAAAGATTTTAGAGAGCGTATAATTTCAGAAGTCAAGGGTATCGATAAGGATGCAGCTATGCATATTTTCAATGAGATTGTAGAACAAGGTGATGAAGTTCATTGGGATGATATTGCTGGTCTTGAGGAAGCCAAAAAATCTTTGAAAGAGGCAGTCGTTTATCCATTTCTACGTCCAGATTTATTCTCTGGTTTGAGAGAGCCTGCAAGGGGTATGTTGTTATTCGGACCGCCCGGGACAGGTAAAACAATGATTGCAAAAGCTGTTGCTACGGAATCTAAATCAACATTTTTTTCCATCAGTGCATCTAGTTTAACCTCGAAATACTTGGGAGAATCTGAGAAATTGGTAAGGGCTTTGTTTTTATTGGCAAAAAAATTATCCCCAAGTATTGTTTTTGTTGATGAAATTGATTCGATCTTATCTGCAAGATCAGACAATGAACATGAGAGTAGTAGAAGAATTAAAACAGAATTTTTGATTCAATGGAATGACTTGTCTCATTCTGTTGTTAATAATAATAACGAAAGTAAAGAGCACAGAGTCCTAGTATTGGCAGCTACCAACTTACCTTGGAATATAGATGAGGCTGCCAGACGGAGATTTGTTAGACGCCAGTATATTCCTCTTCCAGAATCGAACACTAGAAAGGCTCAATTCAAGAAAATGTTAGCCTCAAATTTCTTATCAGAGCCTGACTTGGACGAATTAGTAGCTTTAACTGAAGGATTTTCAGGATCCGATATCAGCGCTCTTACCAAGGACGCTGCGATGAATCCTTTAAGAGAGTTAGGTGACAAGTTATTAGATACCCCAAAAGAAAAAATTCGAGACATCTGTTTGGATGACTTTAAAATCAGCTTAACTTATATCAGACCTAGTGTAAGTTCTGAGGGATTGGCAAAATTTGAGGATTGGGCAGCCAAGTTTGGTTCTTCGGGTGCATAATTTTTCAACTAATAAAATATTTATATAATTAAATATAGCAATACATTATTCGTTTTTTTCCATAGAATACAAGTAGAAGTCTATGCCAATAAGAACAGACTAAATTGAAAAATAAATCTGATTACTGGACATTACAAATCAATATTTTGCTTGAGTTTTGATTATATAAGATGCTGATTGTTGAATCAATACTATTAATGGTTTTATTCTTCCGTAGACGCGTATTCAAAATCAATTATATTCGATATATCAATCATGATCATTTAGTTGAATTGTTAGAAAGAATTTTTTCTACTTAGAGAATTTCTGAATATTTTTTGAGAAAATCAAACTTGAATATTTAGACTCGAACATTTTCTAAAGATCAATAATTTCCCTCATATTATAGTTCTGAATCTTGGATTGAAGATTCTGGAGGTGTTTGATTTGGAGAAAGTTCAAATCTTCCAATTCAAATTTAAATTTTTAATCGTTTTATTTTAAAAAAAAGAACTTAGAAACTCTATTTTTTTTTAAAAAAAATCAATTCTATACTTTATTTTCCTCAAAATTTTAAAGTAGCCTAAAATAAAGAATAACGAAAAGGTACTGTAGATAATATATCAATCCAGCTGGATATTTCATCCATATTTAGATTTACTTGAACTTCTTATTTCTGATTTGGTTTTCTGACATTCTGCTGATTGAAATTTCGGCAAAGGACATGTTTTTAGTATATTGGGCTAAGTCGCGTCATGGAAACGCAGAGAAAAAAAAATTTAATGTTGATTTTCCCAAATATTCGGAGAAAAAAAAGAAACAAGAAAGCAAAAAACCGAAAAATAATTAATATGCCATATTCAGTTTTGAAGTGAATAAACATTTGCTAGATAGCCATCGACCAAGTGAAGATAAATAATCATTCTAATATCCCAGGATACTGCATCCATAACAATGGTCAAGGATACAACATATTATGAACTCCTTGGAGTCTCAGTTACGGCAACGGATGATGAAATTAAAAAAGCATACCGTAGAAAAGCTATTTTGACACACCCTGATAAGAACCCGAATGATCCTACTGCAGCGGAAAAGTTCCAAGAGATCGGTGAAGCCTACCAAATTTTGAAAGACAAAGATTTGAGAGCAACTTACGATAAGTTTGGTAAAGAAGAGGCTGTTCCAGAGAAGGGTTTTGAAGACCCAACGGAGTTTTTCGCAACTATTTTTGGTGGTGAGGCATTCACAGACTGGATTGGTGAGCTCGGCTTAATCAAGGAACTAATAAATAGTGGAGAAGTATTCGGTGATGAAGATGATGACGAGGAAGAGGAAGAAACGGAAACAGGAAAGGAATCAGAAGAACATGGCAGCAAAGAGGAAAGTAAACAGGAAGCAACAGAAGGAACTGCTCACGTCGCTGTTTTTGATGAAAACAAGAAAATTTCAGGTGCCAATGGTGCTGCAAAAGATAGTGAGAAAAAGAAAAAAAAGAAGAAGACTGCTCAGGAAAAAAGAGAGCAAATTTTGAAATTACAAAACGAACATCGTATCAACAGACAATTAAGAGTCGATGAATTAGTTACCAAATTAAACAATAGACTTGATGATTTCATTGAATCAAGTAAAGATGAACAAGCCATCAAAGGATATCATGAAAAGCTTACCAAAGAGATTAGTGAGTTGAAGGTTGAATCTTTTGGATTAGAATTGTTACATATGATTGGTAAGGTATACATTGTCAAAGCTTCGGCTTTCATCAAGTCACAGAAGACTTTTGGCTTTTCCAAAATTTTTACCTCAGTCAAAGAGAAGGGATCAGTTGCCAAATCAGCTATTAAATTAATTTCAACTGCAGTAGACACAAATTCTAAGATTGAGGAAATTCAAAAGTTAGAGGAAGCAGAAGATGCATATATCAAAGCTGAAGCTGAGCGGAAAATCATGGGTCATTTGTTGAACATGACATGGACTGCATCAAAATTCGATGCTGAGGGTGTTTTGAGAGAGGTTTGCGACAAGATTTTACAAGATAAGTCTGTTTCATCAAAAGTGAGACTTCAAAAGGCACAGGCTTTGATTTATATTGGTAATGAATTCAAGAATGCTACTAGAACTTTACAAGAAGCTCAAGAGGCAGGCGTTTTTGAAGACTTAGTATTTGAAATCTCGAAGAAACCAATAAGAAGAACTAAAAAGCAACAAAAGCAAGCTGAAAAGAATTTCAAGAAAGAAGAAAGTGCAAAAGCCTCTTCTGGAAACTTATTTGAAACTTGATAAAATAAACTATGAAAAGTAATTTTCATGCTATCGTTTTCTTTATACATTTTTAAAACTTGTTTATTTCCTATAAAAAAAATAATCGTGCCTAAATGTAAAACAACTTTTTTATTCCTAAAACCTTTTAATATCGAGAAAGTACTCTCACTCTTGAAGCCTTTTATATATTACTTTTTGCTGGAAAACTATCAATGAACAACAATTTACTGATTCAAAAGAGTCTTCTGTAAGTTACTGAATAGCCATGAATATGCTTCATTACCCGGGTTATATTGAGATTCTCAAGGGCTCATAATATAGAATCTTAGTATCTTTCAGAAAATGAAATTGTTCAAAAATAAAAAAAAATAAAAAATAAAAAAAAAATAAAATAAAATACTACAAGAGTATAAATATTAACTTCAGGAAATATCAAAATCGAATAAATAATTACGTCAAATCCAAAAACGAACAATTTAGGTTTCAATAGGATTGTGGAAAATAAATTGGAAATACTAACTCAATAAAATATTTTCCATAAGAATATAAGGCATTAGTAGGTAATACGGAATTCGGTGTGTGAGATAGGTTCTTCGAGGATTGAAACAATAGTAGATATAATATTGCTTCGCTGAGTACATGTGCTTTTTGATTAATTAAAGATTGGATATTATTTAAGTAGGACTAATGATGATAAAAGCAGAATTGAACCATAATTTACCTACTAAAAACGGCAAGGCATATCCAAATGGAAATGCTAGCATAAAAGATACTTCCTCGAGTCAACAGAGTCATGCTGTTGCTAATAATATCAGTAATAATGGTGTCGTGCGAAGAATAGATTTGGCACCCTTAGTAAAGGAATTCAGGGACTTCCTAGGAGAAAAAGTATGGTGCGAATACTATTCAACGTTATCCAGGTTTATACTCGGAAAATTATCAACTACAGAGTTTCGCTACTTCATACAGAGAAATTTCACTAGACATGAACTAGAAAAGCAGAGATTCCCAAAGAAAGTCAAAGAAAATACAAATTATGAACAGAAATTCATCAAATATCACAACAAATTTCTAATTGCACAGCTAGCGAATGCATTCAAGAGTGCACCAGATCCCGCAAGTGTCTCAAACGAAGGTTTTGGGTTTCTCAACACATTGAGTGATGGAACCCACAGAAAGAATTTAAAGCTTATCAACAGTTCAACTAACTCAAATGATGAAAGGGAAATTTTGAAAAAAACGGTTATGGGCTTAACAATCAAAGAACGTAAGAGAATCAAACATATTTCGAAAAACACAGATCCAAGAATTTGTTTCGCAACTGACAAATTTTCTCTTGGCATGGTAGCCCATGATAGATATGAGCTACTTCCCAAAGTTCCAGCAATACTGCAAAATGATGCCTCCACTAGTCAAAGCTCAATGAAATTAAATAACGCGCCTGACTCCACCTCAACCAAAAGTTCTAAAAATGACAAAAACATAAATTTATTACCGAAAGATAAGAAAGAGGATGGTACAATAACTCCAACCACTCCAGGATCTTCACTTAATAATGTAGCAGCATATTCAAATGAAATCTTGGAAGGCATACAAGCTCAGTTAGCCTCAGAGCTGTACGAACTACCCGATAACTCGCAATTACACACAAGAATAACTGGCATTATGAGAGAAAGTGGGCTCTTGGGTACTTTGGATAACAATACTGTAAAAATAATTCAAATGGGGTTAGAGTCCTATTTGAAAAATATTATAGAAGCAGCAATTGATACTGTGACATGCCATTGCATAAATAAAAATAATTATGAAGAGTTTGAAGTAGCACCTAGTATCGATACTTTGAACACAGAAGAAGAAGAAGATAATATATATGATGTCAAGCCAGATGATGATAAGAATATTATTTTGAGTGCCGAAGATATTTATGAAACCTTGAAAATAACCCCACATCTCATTGAACCGAATGGAATTTTGGATAAGATTTCGCTGGTTTATTTACGTGATGATGATGTATACAAATTTGATTTGGAAAATGAAAATGAGATTGCTGAGCTTCTACCGGTGAATGATGTGAAAGACATGTCATTCTGCGAAGGAAGTAAAAAAAGGAAATTAGAAGATGGATGTGTTAGCATATTCAAAAAATTTACTGGTACTGGTGTCTACAGAGCATTAACTAAACCCGAAACAAAACAGAAAAGCGATCTAGAGAATCTGAAAAGAACAGATCAACAAAAAAGTCTTGGCCCAGCCCCCGTTAGTGTAGGTAATGGTAATGGATCCAAAGAAGAATTGTTGTGGCTTATACAAGACTTGCTCACTTGAATGAATTTAATTTTTCGTGTATTGTATTACTAATCATTTTAATTTTTTGAAGTTTAATAAATAGACTTATATTTCTACTTTTTCAAATTATAACAAAGTTCAATAAAAAAAAATAAGACAATTAAAGGAGTATGGAAAGACTTACAATTGTAAGAACAATTGTCAAAGCGACAAGGTAGACAGGAACAACTGGAATAAGCAACAAAATTACGAAAATCTCTTTGTTTCTATAATTTCTTTGCTCCACAGTAAGTTCTTTAACCTTTCTTTGTTGTGGACTTAAATATGCTGGATGAATAGATCTATATTCATAAGGTATAATTTGGTCCAGATAACCAAGAAAATAATTAAGAACATCATCTACAGTTCGAATTCCTGTATCCAATGATTTTGGAATCCAAGTTTCAATTGATGAAATTGTATCCATAAGTTTAGGATACTCAAGAGCTCTTTTTCTGAAATGTGAATATGTGAACAAATGATTAATAGTTTTAGATTCAATTTTTGAAGGTCCATAGTCGCTTAATTTTGCTGAGAATTTTTTTACTAGTCGAGGCGATTCAAATAGAAAATCCGGCGGTCTTTCTTTATTGTTCATGACCCTACAGTTATAACTACAATCCCAAAACAGAGGTAGAGGCTTTGGTCTGCGTGGATATCTTGCCAATCCTAGTGTATGTATATATGCCTCAAGATCAAAATTGAAGATATCCTCAACATCCTCGATTTCTGGGTTGATAGGAAGAGAAGCCAATGTTACCTCTGGTAGCACTACTTCAGGCTTCGGAATTGAGGGTGCCTCAACACGCCGAGCAGCAGCAGCGGCCAATCTCTGCTGTTGTGCAACAGGGTTTGTTTCAGGAAATGGTCTTAGGCCTTCTTCATCTGACATTTCTGATCAATATATCTGATAATTATAGAAAGTACTAAGCTTAGTTTCTTTTTCTTCGTTAAGATTTGCCTCTACAATGTTGAGTGGTCATAGATATTCATACATTTGTAGTAATAATGACATTCTCTATCTGTGTCGCTTTATTATCCATGATTAGCAGTAGACCTATCAAAAAAAAAAAAAACGAAAAAAAAAAAAGGAAAAAATATCAATTCAGCGTTAAATATGATTTGGTTATTCGTAATTGGCAAATGGATTAAGGGTACGGACAGTTAAACATGGAAGCGCCATACCAATTTCGGAGCGTAATAATATCGGAACTTGGGTCAAACTCTTTATCTCTTGTATATAATAGTCCTTTTCCTTGTCAACTCTAACTGTTACATCCTTAAAATAAGGTGCAAGACGATCATTCTTGATATCGACTGCACTATCAGCAGCTATAGACTTGCTCGGGATGATTACTTCAGGAGCCTTTAATTTTAATTCTTCTAATTGTTTCATTATGTATTCATAGTTTTCATTCTTTTCTTCAACCTGGAGCTTGGCAGCTTCACTGGAAGATGTTCTAAACTTATTTTTTATTGACGATCTATAGGAAAGTGGCTTGGTTTCATCCACAGGGATGAATGTAGCTGAATCAACACCTTTTTCCCAATATAATTCCAAGGTTGACTTACTACTATCAAATTCTGCCTTAATAAGAGGTAATTGGTCTCCGTGAACCCTTTTCTCAATACCAAATTCAGGTAGAAGTACATCAAACGAGGACTCATACACTTGGATAACAGTACCCATAGTTAAAATATGACCTGATTTTTCAGACATTGCATTCACAGTTTGAGAAAGAAGTAAGTGTATCGATTGATATTGTGCTGCTAAACTACTGTCCTTCTTGAAATTACAGTAATCTGCAACTAACTTCAATTCATCAGCTTCTTCCGAGTAGGGTATGTCATACAAAACAGATTTGAGTTGTCGATGAACTATTATATCAGCATATCTGCTTGCAGGGGAAGTAAAGTGTGTATACAATGGTAAATTGTAGAACCAATGTTCATATGTTTCTGGATCAACTTTACCAGCAATAAAGTACTTGCCGCGATGCATGCATTTACTTAATAGCGTTTCAACAACCTTTCTTTTAGCATCGTCTTTAATATTCAATATTGAACATTGTAAGCTAGCAGAATTTGTAGTATCAACATTCAAATTTAAGCTAGAAATTCGCTTAATAAATGTTTCATATTTGAACAAGGTAGGTAATTGCTGTCTTCTCAAAAACGAGCGCGATCCTAGCTTGGCAAAAACCTTTTGTGCAACAGTTAGGTTAACCTTGTGGACAAATTCTTCTATTATTGGAAAACAGAAGTTATCATCAAATATATTTAGTGTCATGTTGATTCTTTCTTCATCAAATTCATTCAACAATGTTAGTTGTGGAGAATGTTCAAGTTTGCTATTTTTTAATCTTTGACGCATAAATTCTTTCGAAACAATTGATAAAGTACGGATATAATTTGAAGTAGCTTCCGTTATACGTTCACCTTTACTATTGTTTGTCAAGATTTGATCCACCTCATCGTACATGATTATTTGCTTTGGCTTGATAATTCCTTCCCCCATCCAGACATCCTCAATTAAAAACCCGTTCGTGCTGACTTCAAAAACAACAGACATAGTAGCGGCGGTTGTATTATCTTTGAAGCATATAATCTTTGATAATAGTTCTGGTAATAATGGAGCGTTGTTACCTTGAACTATATTCACAGAAACACTTCTCTTTTTCAACTTCTTATCTAATGTTGAACCTTTCTTAATGTACGACTCAACATCTGCAATATGAACACCAATTTCAAGTTTTGTATCATCAATTTTTTTCACATGCATTGCAAAATCACAGTTCTCATTTACCGGAGAAATACCAATTGTGTATTCTTTCGAAAATGAACGTCTATTTTCTTTCCCAAGAACTTCTGTGGTTGGATTGATATCATTGAGTAAATACAGCAACTCTTGCGGCAACGGCTCAGTTACATATTTAATAGTATTTTTTGGAAATTCATCACATGAAAAATTATTATCTTTCAAAATTGCATCGATTTCAGTGTTTCTATCGTCTATCGGGCCTAGCTCAGATATCAAGGTTCCAAAAGGATGCAAAGATGTGATCGGCCATCTTTTGATGGAAGCAACAAATAACTTGTTTGAATACAGATCATGATTCTCCACAAAATCTTCAGGAGCTTGTTCAGTTGGAATTGCAATTAGAGGAACTTTTTTGTCAGTAGGCTTGAACCAGACAATTTTTGGCCTGTTATTATTACTATTACTATTATTATTATTATTATTATTATTACGTTGTTGAGATGGGCGCAATAAACCCAAGGTTCCAGCAAATAATTGACATGGAATACGATCAATAACGGCCACAACATGACCAGCATACAATGGTTTGTATTCATCATTAATCTCTTCTTCCTCGACTAATAATAAAGATTGACCCTCTACCTCTAAGTCATCATTCTTTTTTTGCAACGGTCTTTGCTTTAATGATCCTCGTCTTTTTATCGAGGATCCTTCTTTTGGATTTGATAAAACACTGGCATCATTACTGGTATCCACAGTACCAGCATTATCTTCAACATTTGAACTATCATTGAAAGATTTTTGTCTTTTCTTTTCTTCTTTTTCTTTTCTTGAATTCCAGACTTCATCCACAACTAATAACTCAACAGCTACGAGATCCCCCTCTAAGGCTCTATTACGATCTTTAGAGCCTGAAATGAAAATGTCAGCATCTAAAAGGCCATCAGTTGATACATAAGCATCTGATCTATTTTTTTTGTTAACTCTTAATGTTCCAATAACTAATTTCCCTTGTGCTATAAGCTCTGGGAGAGATGCTTGTGGTAAATAAGGTGAAAACAAAGACTTTCTTTGTTGATTATTATGGTTATTTGAGCTTCCACCATAAGAAGCAATAGTATTTATCGAAGAGATTGCACCACTTATTGAACTTTTGTTTCGTTGATGTCCGAAAGTAGCAGGTGGGGCCAATAATCCAGAGTCATTATAGTCTGGATTTGCGATATAATCTGGATCATCATTTTCTTTAAATTTTCCTGGGTTTCTCCAGTCCTTATTATTTCTACTATTTGACCGAAAATGACCAGACGATTTTCTTGAATGAGAACCACCTCTCGAAGGAGAGTTTCTGAATGATCCGGAGGAGTTTCTCTCATGCTTTCTCACTGGAGATCCAGAATAAGATATTTGAGGTGGAAGTAATAGATTATTATTTTCCGTATTGCTAATGGAGGAAGACCCTTGAAGAGAAGGGAATTGAAAATCTCTTGGGTTAGTAACAGAGTTTCTTTGAGGAGAAGGTGAAAAGCTTTTGAAAGCTTTATGTTGATCAATTTCAGGGGTTTTGAAAGAGGATGAATTTGCTGAACTTGAGGGAGGTGAATTACCATTTCTCTGTGACTGAACCAACGCGGCAGCCTTCTTGGCTTCTTGTAAGCCTAAAGAGTGTCTTCTTGAATGACTCAAGTTAGTTGAAGCAGCTTTTGAATGACCGTAATTGTATCTTGAGGGCGATGAAGAGTTATAATTAGCAAAGCTATTTGATTGGGGAGTGGAGTTCATTGAGAATTGAGGATTATTAGAGGATGAAGGGGATGAATTTGGCATCGAAAATCCCGAGCCTCTTGTGCCGGAAGATTGAGTTCTGCGATGTGAGTTTGGTGGCGAGATATTTTGTATCAATGGGGGCTGGAAAACATTCATTTGCTGTTGCTGAGCTAATAGATGTTTCTTTTGCTGTTCTACCAAATCCAATTGTTTTTGTATTTCCAATTGGCGCTGGATATTGAGTTGTTCTACCATCAATGGGGTCAATTCCGAAGGGGTTCTTCTGTGAGCAATATGCAATGCCTTGGTTTTCTTTTCCTGTTTATCCTCACTGAAATCACTCATAGCGGATTGTTCAGTTTGATATGTGAAGTAGAATGAGCTCAAATACGAATGATGAAAACTTCGAGGTGTGACGAAATTTAGGAAGGGGGGCAAAAAAAGGAAAAAGAAAGCAAAATTAATGGAGACGAGAAACTATGAAATTTTTTTCAATTCTGAAGAACTAAAATTTGATCAGAAGAAGTAAAAAGAGAAAAAAAGATTGATTAATGGTGATGATTCAATGCTATGATACCTTTCATACAGCTGATTAGAACTTTGCAATTTATAATTGATTGGATATTATATAACAAATCAGTTGTATTTTATGCAACCATTCTAATGTACTTGCTTTTTTACCTTCAAAATCACCAAAATAAATACAAAAAAAGTCATGAAAACGTCGGAAAGATTTCTGCTAAAATTTTCTTTCGGGCGGATACCAGTGCACGCAATCTTCTACAGGCTTGCTTTCATCCTTCTTTGACAGTTTACTATTTACAATAATCGATACTATACAGACGATATAAATGTATATATATAAAGTAGCCTTTTAGAACTTAATAGTTACAGAACAGTTTGCTGGTGCATCTTGAAGATTGATTTGACAATATTTAAAGAGCAATTCTTCCTAAAAATGCGGTGATTGTCTCACAAAATAAATTTTTACAAAATTTGTTTGGTGAAATAGATGCTCAAGTTTAAAATTATAAATACCGTAATTCTAAGCATAAAATTATGTATATCTAGTTGGTAAATAGTCTTGTATGTGTTTTGTAGAGCATTAGAATAATTCAAAAAAAATTCACACAGAGGGAAAGTTGTAAGCAAAAAAAATGAATATGTCACTAATTAGAAAATGATAGAATATGGTAACAAGAACCAGTCCAGAATTAAAGAATCAAATAATTATGATAAAAAACGACCCATAATAAGTAAAATTGTTATTCAGGTAAAGCTGGGCAGAAGCCAGCAGAATGCAATGTAATTATTGCCAACATTGGTGCAATGATGCAACTAGCAACGAAGTGTGTGAGGAAATATAAGATTCAGCAAACTGTTCTCTCAAAGTAGCAACTATGCAGAAGCACAGCGCAGACTCTCAATATGTCTACTGATGATTTAGCAAGATACCTGTACTATCTCATTGAGGTACTGAATCCCATGTTTTTTGCTTTTAGTAGCACTAACAACAAGGGCAGTAAGTTTTCCACCATTTACGCACCCGGTATCCAAACCTATTGAGTACTCTCTTTCTACGAGGCCTCGTGCTGCCTCGTGCCCATAAAGAACTAACCGTCTTTTAGTCCAATCAGAAATCACATGCTGTTTATTGTTCCATATTTTTGACCAAGGTGCAGTCATTGATTCATCTATTTCACTTTTTCTGTCAAAACATGGCTCCGTATATTCGGGCTTGAAAAGAGCTCTAATATTGGTTAAAACATCCACTTTTTGATCTATAAAGTCTAGATTCCATTGAATACCTGCATGCACCGCAATACCACTGATTGGCGTCGAGTAATTGTAATCGCCTTTCTTTTTCTTGGATAGAATTTTTTGCTGATCTGTCACTAAATCTAATGAGTTATGGACTGCTTGTCTATCACTTTCCGAGTGACTATTTTCCTCTTGATTGAATCCGTAACCTATTGGCCCTAGCTCTAGCATTATTGAGCAGTTGGTTAAATAGTCAATATGTGATTGATTCAATACTTTTGCGATAGATAATTCTAGATCGTGTCTTAATTTTAGCTTTAAATTGTTGTCTAAAACTTCTTTGTTGACGCACTCTGCGTCTTCAATACTAGAACAAACTTTTGGTGCTTTTTTGTTATAGTAGCTGGTATATTTTTTCAAAATTGATAGCTCGTGATTTCCTAAAACACATTGTACCTTATTTTTGATGGCAAAATCCAAGACCTCGAAATTCTGACTTCCTTTACTTATAAAATCTCCTAAGAAAAGAACTTGGTCAAAGTTAGAGTTGTATTTCAATTTATTTAAGAGCTTCTGCAATTCATCGTAACTGCCATGTACATCTCCTATTGATATAAGTCTGGCGATAGGTCTTTTGCTGGACTTTGAAGAAAATGCCAGAACATTGTAATTCTGAACAGCAGCATGATCTGGCTCTATGTAATATGACAACTCATTAATTTTGAGTATTGGCGGTAGTTCTACATGTTTCTTGAATATTTCAAGATCCACCATGAAAAGGGAAAAGGTGAAAGTTATTAGACCTAGACCAACTAGTGAAAATAAGACGTTTCTCATTGGGATTATTGTTATCTTGAAATTCTCACAGATTGTTTTTAATGAGCTACTACTTTTTCATGTGCACGACCTTTAGGGTTCGTAAGACCAGATGGAAGGGTCATTCAATGTTGATTCTGTACAATACAACTCAATATTATAAGTTTTCAAGACTTAATCACTGAGTAATCTAGCATAGGACCAGTAAAGGATTCTGACTATTGATATTCAAAAGGAATCGATGAAATACTGAATCCGTCCAGTAAAATATAGGTTAGAATTTTTTTTTTTACAGTATTTGCAGTCATCTCTTTATCTTACTATCCATTATTTGTTTTTTGAGGTAATACCCGTGGAGTCTTTTATTTCCTATTAAAGATCGATGTGCACCATGAGCGTGATACATACATACTTAAACATACATACACATAAAATAGCGTCATAACGCGGCTATGCTTGGCACGGACAGACGTAACATAACTAGTTCAAAATGGTTTTTGACATTCTCATCATGAGATCAAAGTATCAAATTTATGAACAACAGCGAATTTTTCTGGAATACGTTTCAACCATTCTGCTGATTATTTTTCAGTTGTTGCGGAAAGTTATCTTATGAAAGGATACTTATTCACCAAGTTGTATTTCAATTAAACAAAGTAATGTGATTTATCGTTCAACTTTTAACAAATGAAGCTTATAAAGTGTAGAGGTTTGAGAAATTACTTTCCAAATTCTCCTAGAAAGTATGAGTCATTCGTGAGCTTTAGTTAAGTAAAAAAAAAAAAGGAGCCAAAACTCCGCTTGCTCTAGTTATGTGTGCCACATAAGAATCGGATTTTCCGTTTTTTGTATTTTATACCGACTTTTTTGAAAAGTTTGGATTTCCGAAGCTTCCAATATTGTTTGATTCTTCCAGTTAAATTGGTTTTCCGTGACAACGGAATGATCAATACGATTTTGTCCAATTTTCCTTGCTGAAAGACAATCTCCTGCTGGTGAAGGAAAGGAAAATATCTGCATATTGAATCTCACTCAAAATTGAACTCATGCAGCTTTTACCTGCTAAGAAAATAATATTCCATGCATCAAAAAATTTCAACATGCCGCTTTTTACAATATGGAATGTGCATACTTTGCACGAATTATCTGAAAAAAACGCAATAGTTTTCACTGTAATTTTTGATTTATGTGTAACAAAAAAGCAATCAATCACTCATAAAATAAATTAACTGCTCCTTAAGATTTTTATTTCTTGATAAACATTTCGAATCACGTATTTTCCTCCATGGCCTTTGAATTCTGAGACTATGGAATCTATAGGGGAGGGAATGATCAGCTCTTCAATGATACGAACACTGCTGATAATCCTTTCTTATCCAAAAATCTCAATCGTATCAAAGAGTTCAAGCAGCTGAAAATTGTGGAGCTAAAGCAAGCCCAACTTCTGAATAGCAAGTTGTAAAATAGAATTACCACTTGCCTATTTTCCTTATTTCAAAAGAATCGAGAAGAAAAAAATCTCAAATAATTTCGAAAAAAACTAGACATTTTTTCAGGAAAATCAGTAACTCGTGAATTCAAATTCATTGTATGGTTGATTATTCTTTCATTTCCCTCTAATATCATGGAAAAGGAGGAAACTTTCTTTGTTGAGTAGAAATATATAAATCTTTAGAGACAACAACAAGGCCGCGTATAATGTAGATTCTTAGCTCCTTGCTGATATTACATGTGATATCCCAGTGATTTGATCCTTTACAGTTTCGCAAATCTAATTTTATTCAAGAAGCCTTACGTTTTCATTGATGTTTTTTCAGATAAGAAGCACACAAGGAAATAAAAAACTAAATTTCTGAACATGCATGAACAAAAATGGCTTTTTTTATTCTGTAAATAATATTTTTGTGGATAACACAATTAAGGTTTAGCCATGAATAAAAATAGTTTCGCGATCTTTTTGTCAATCTCTGTTCTTCATTAGTATCCACATTTCTTCGAGCTCTGTCTTTGTCTCTAGTTGCTGATATATAAACCATTGCTTGCCTTCGTTTCTTACGTTCATTGTAACGAGAGTTTTTAATGTTATTTAACCCTTCTCTATTAAACTACTACTTCTCCAATTAGTTTTCAGATATACTAACATAAATTCAATCTTTGTTTGACTCTCTTAATTCTATTTTTTATTTTTCTTTTTACATCGCGAAACACAATCTATTTAATTCTTGAAGTACTGCTTTTTTTGAACCAACGAATAGTTTAATCATTAATGAGCGAAAAAAACCTCAAAGTGGACTCCATGTCCGAAAAGGACATTAAAGTCAGCGCTATCGCCAGTAGACAAGCCATTGATACATATGATAATCTTCTTGGAAATCTTGATATTCGCTACAAAAATCAAGTTTATGAGAAGTTAGGTCACGGAAATTTAGAGGAGGATGTTACAATTGATGAAGCTGAATTCATTTTCAAGAAAGCAGATGAAATGCCTATAGAAGAGGCAATTAAAATCCTAAAAGATGCAATCGATTATCATTTAAACGACCCGAATTTCGACCAAATTGATTATCAATTGATTCAAAAGTTGGTATTGGGTGCTGAAGAAAATCAAGACATGAGTGTCGATGAATGGGCATTTCAGACAAAAATGATGGCGGCATTGAATGAATATCATTCCCCATATTCTGAAGTAAGAGCTATTGCATCCTGTTTAGATGACCCAACAATTCCAGTTGAAACAATTAGAGCTTACTTTTTAGGTTTTCTTTGGTCTATAATTGGTACTGCAATTAACGAATTCTTTTCGCACAGAAAGCCTTCTATTACTTTATCTTCTTCTGTTTGTCAAATGTTGTTGTACCCATGTGGAAAAGCTTTAGAAAAGATTTTACCAGATGCTGGTTTCACAATGTTTGGATCCAGACATAGTTTGAATCCGGGACCATGGAGTTATAAAGAGCAAATGTTTGCAACTATCGTTTTTAATGTTGCCATCGGAACAATGTACGTTTCCAGTAATATTTATGTTCAAAAATTAGGAATGTTTTATGATAGTAAGTGGGTAACTATTGGTTATCAAGCTTTATTGGCTATTAGTACCCAAACCTTAGGTTTTGGTTTTGCCGGAATTTTGAGAAAAGTTGCTATTTACCCAAAAAGAGCTGTTTGGCCAACCTTGTTACCAACCATTGCTTTAAATCAAGCTTTATTGAAACCTGAACACAAGGAAAGAATTAATGGCTGGACCATTTCTAAATATAATTTTTTCTTAGTTACTTTCTGCGGATCATTTGCTTATTACTGGGTTCCAAATTTCCTTTTTGAAGCACTTTCCACCTTCAACTGGATGACATGGATTAAACCTGATAATTTCAACTTAGCTGTTATTACTGGTTCAGTCAGTGGTCTTGGATTGAATCCTATTGCCTCATTTGATTGGAATATCATAAGTTATGTCAGTCCATTGTCTATTCCTTTTTACTCCCTCACAAATCAAGTCATTGGTAGTTTTATTGCATTCTTCTGCATTATTGGTGTCTATTACACCAATAATAAATGGACTGGATATTTGCCAGTAAATTCTAACGATATTTATTCCAACGTTGGTGAAAGTTATGAAGTCAAACAAATTTTGACTAACGGAAAACTTGATGAGGAAAAGTACAAAAAATACGGCCCTCCATATTATTCTGCTGCCAACTTGGTCGTTTATGGTGCTTATTTTGCAATGTATCCTTTCACTATAATTTATACCTTTTACAGTGAGTGGAAAGCCATTTCTAGTGCAATGAAATCTTTGAAGGGTATGTTTACTTCATTCTCGAAATCTAATTTTGAGAATTTTCAAGATCCTCACTCTAGAATGATGGCTAAGTATAAAGAGACACCAGATTGGTGGTTCTTCATCATTTTGATTATATCAATTGTCTTTGCTATTCTTTGTGTGAAATTGTACCCAGTTGAGACTCCAGTGTGGGGTATCTTTTTCACTATTGGAATCAATTTCTTGTTTTTAATTCCATTGACTATTATTTATTCTATCACCGGTTTCTCCTTTGGGCTTAACGTTTTAGTTGAGTTGATTATTGGTTATGCTCTTCCAGGTAATGGTAATGCTTTAATGACTTTGAAGGCATTTGGTTACAATATTGGTGGTCAAGCTGAGAATTTTGTGACAGATCAAAAGATGGCACATTACGCTAAAATTCCACCTAGAGCTATTTTCAGAGGACAGTTGATAGCTGTTGGATTACAAATCATTGTTTCATTAGCTATAATCAACTGGCAAATGACTGGAATTACTGGTATTTGTACAGCTAGTCAACCAAGTAAATTCAGTTGTCCTAATGAAGTTACATACTATTCAGCATCTGTTCTTTGGGGTGTTATTGGTCCTAAGAGAGTTTTCGATACTATCTATCCTGTCTTGAAATACTGCTTCTTGATTGGTGCAGTATTGGCTTTCGTTTGTATTGCTATCAAGAAATTCTTCCCAAAACAGACCATCCACTTCCAACCAACTTTGATTTTATCCGGTTTCTTGTACTTTGCACCATATAATTTGAGTTATGTGCTTCCAGGATTTATGGTCTGTTATGTCTTCAATTACCACATAAAGAGAAGATACCAAGCATGGTGGGAGAAATACAACTATATTTTAGCATCTGGTTTGAATACTGGTGTCGCTTTCTCCGCTATTATTGTGTTCTTTGCTGTTCAATTCCACCCTGTGAACTTGAATTGGTGGGGAAATATTGTTTCATTTTCTGGAATTGACGGAGGAGCCTTGCCTCGTACTTCATTGTTAAATGCAACAGCCTTGGCTCCAGACGGCTACTTTGGATTACGTTTCGGTACATTCACATAGAGGACTTGTCTTCTTGCTATTTTGTCTGGCTCCACTGCCACAACTGATCTTCAATTCGTTTTATTTTTTTTTTTTTTTCAATTCTTCATTGAATTCACTCATCTCTTTTTTCTGTTTTTTGATTTTACCTTGTTTACCTTGGCAAACAACTTCAGTTCCTTTTATATTATATCAAGTATATGACATAACAATGCATATTTTGTCCATCGGTTTTTAATACAAAATTGTAAACTTATGGGCTACATTCTACGGGGAAACGAACTCAGTTGTTTGAACTATTTTTTTTTAAAAAAAACAACATCAAAAAATAAGCCTGCAAAATTTACCATTAGTTTAAAAATGTTTGGAATCAGGGATGGTTTAGAATCTTGAATGAAACTAGCACAACAGATGATTTACTTTTAAAAGTAGTTATTGCCAGAATTGGAATACCAAATTCTTTACAGCTAAGTAAGAGAATATAGTATTTGTGTCAACTTTCGAATAGAAGGTCAGTTAAGAGAAATGGTCGGATGTTTCCATTAGTCATAGTATTCCTTTACTTGTTTTTTTTTTCCAACGTTTTAGGTTGCGTGGTATAATTTTTTTTTTTTTGCTGCTTATTAGCTCACGCGGACTTTTTCATAGACTATCTAGCCTCCACAAACTGACCGAAAAAAAAAAAAAGCAAAAGCGAGAATGACAACAAAATATTGAAATTTGATTAAAAATCATAGTGAGCAACGTGAAATAATTTTGAATGAAGTTATCCATTTTTTCGGAAATATACTTAATAAAGAGAGTTTCTAATTGACATTCTTGTCTTTTATTTCAGTTAGTAGAATAAATCAACAAGCAAACACTTTTCCACACTCATCAACAAAGAATTTGGTGATAAGTTCTTCATAGGAAACGATATACATTTATTCACAGTAGACAGCTCCGCTTCACATATGCTATATTGCTGTTACTTCAACCTTCCAGGACAAAATACCCATGTATATATAAACAAAAGCATTATCGAATTATCTTCCACTTGAATTTTGAATAGTCAGCAGCGCAATGTTTGAAAAAATAGACTTTATTAGAGAAACAGAAGACCAGAATACCAAGCTGCAGACAGGCACTGTTAGCTTCACGAATATTCTGTTCGAATTTGAAGGTTGGCAGACGGAAGACCAAAAATTTTCGCAGGATGAAGAATCATTTGACGAGAATGAAAACTACTTTGGCGAAGAGGATGAAGAGGATGATTTCTTCGACGAAGATGAACAGGAAAAGGGCGAGCAGGAGACCCTTAGAAATGTCCCTTTAAGCGGACACGACGTGCTCCATCAACATGAAAACTTAGCCGACTCTTTGAATAGCGTGGGACAACTTGGAAATATCCGGGATGAATACGTGATTATCAGCTATTCTCAACCGCCAAAGGAATGTGATACAGTATCAACGACCTCTTCGACAAACAGTGATTTCCATGGTTGCAGATCGTTTTACTACTCAAGCGAATCATCATCTGTTTCGACCTCTGTTTCTGATCTACCTCATGATGATAAACATGCTGTGGTGAGGGTCAGAAGAAGTTGCCTTGTAAATAGAACTTGCAAGGCTATTGAGACTTTCCACAAGAAAACTGTTAGATTCAATACCATGGCGAATATTATAGGCTTCAGCGAATACCATTGCGATGAGCAGGATGCATCTAAGACTTTGCATGAGATATTCATGGAGAGAAGATTGAACAGAAAGCTTTCCAACTCGAATGAGAATGAAGTGGAAGAACATGATCCTGAGCAAGAAAAATTGGACCTATTGACAAAGGATATCACCAACAGAAATATCACGATCACAAAGTTGACTAATACATTCGAAAAATTCTTTATTTGATAATTGCTTTCTGCGTTGCAGCATGTTCTCAATTTGTACTATAACTATTGTGTGTTTTGAAAACACATTGGTCGTCAATTTCTATTTCTTGTTTCTTTTATTTATTCTTCTATATTCAGGTTTCACATTCTTTTAACCATTCCTCAAATGATTTTTACAAAGACATTTTGTTTTTGTTCAAAAATTCCCCCTATCAAAGCTTACGGCTTTGATTATTTACACGAATTATGAAATTTATACCTTTTTAATATTACTAGCGTAGTATATTTTCTAAATACTTTACTTCAAAATGGGCTTTTGTCTAGATTATCTCGGAGAGATTTAGTGTACTTATCATATTGTCTGCTCAACTTTTCATTGAATTCCTTATTTTTCACGTTTATATATGCTGCCTTGCTGCTACTTGTTTCATTTTTTACTTTTGTTTTCGCAATCCTGTTCTGCTTCTTTTTTTCATTGGTTTTGAGTGTCTTCACCAACAAACCTATATCTCCTTTACGAGGAACATGGTCATACTTGTAAGTTCCATTTTCATTGTCGTTTGATGATACTTTAGTCGTCGTGGCTAGAGCATCTGATTTCATTCTCTCAGAATTGATAAGATTTACTTGTTTTAGGTACGAGTTTTTGGCGACAGTCTCAAAATCATCCGCATTGTTGTTTTCTCTTGGATAGTCACTGTTTTGATTCTTTAGTTGCTTGTTTTCCCATCTCTCACTGTCTTCCACGGAGTAGTTCCAGAGATCTTTCCTTTTGAGGTTCTCTTTTATTACTTCTCCATGGCTATTATTCAACGAGTCTATTATGTCTCTTGGTTTTTTCCTATTCAGTAAACTTTGTGGTTCTATATCTACTGTGACATTGTCTCGATTTCTTTTATACTCTTTGTATAAATCTTTTCTATTATCGTTCTGAGACTTTTTCCTGAGAATTTGAAGTTTTTTAAATCTGTCTAATCTGTCACTCATATTTTGTTCAAGTTTTTTTCTTGATATTGTATTATGTTATTCTCTTTCAGTAATATTATCATTGAATTCTGAATGTTTCTAGGTTCAATGATGCTAGTAATCCCATTCTACTTTGGCAGTTGCAAAGCGAACCGTTATTATATGTAGGAAATAGACATTAAAAAAAAAAATTTTTTTGAACTGCTACTGAGAGTGGGTATTTTTTTTCTTCCTGCTCTTCTAAACAATCGTTACTCAGTAATGTCTGTATGAAAATAATTTCACAATACAGACTGTTCTGAATTAATGTTGATATATAATCATCTTTGCAATACTAGTGATTTATTCGTTAAAAAATAACTGAATATATCTTGAAATATATGATTGATTGTCAGAATGCCTTTCGAATTTCTGGAAAGACCTGCGTTGTACAATTTGTCACCTCTAGAGAGATTTAACTTGATAAAGGAAAAGCAATCCCTCAGAAAAGAAAAGTACTTTAAGTTGAAAAGAGCCCAGTACATTCTACATAAAGATCATAATAAGGAAATTTTGGATAGAATATATGAAAATGTTAAAAATTATGAGAAGAAGGCAAGCAGCCGTAAACCGTTATTGTTGAGTAACGGGAAAAGAGAGACATCTCCAAACGAAGAACAACCAAGCAGCAAGAGATTGAAAAAGCTGGGACAATTCCCATCAGAATCAAAGAATTCTTCTTTTGCAATTTCTGTAAATCTCAATTACGATGATATCATTGATGAGGAAAACAAGAAGGCCTCAGAAAATAGCATTACCAGCGATATCCTAAAAGGAAAGTATACGGCCAGCAACAGTTCTTCAGATATAACAATGGCTGGATCTTCAACAATTGGAAAGATTGAGCCACTGATGAAAATTCTCCCATCTAACGGTTTTACTTTTGCTAAAAGGGATCTTTCAAATTTGGTGCAAGCTAATGAGGAACTGCGGTCAACATCATCAAATAGTTCATTGTTTCCACATAAGGATACTACTGTTACTCCAGAGCTGTTATCTACAGCCGTGGAAACATCCTCCAAACCAAAATTATTCGTAACAGAAACCAAACTGACGGCTACAGCAACTGATGTGAAAAAGCCTGCCTTCACGTTCGGCTCTACATTATCAGAAAACAAGAATGATTTTGCTAAAAAAATCGAACGGGAAGGCGAAAAAGTGAGCCTCAGCTCCAAGAAACCATTATTTGCCTCAGATAAATCGCAGTTCGCATCAAATAGTCCCTATACTATACCTGATAATAAAGCTGAGGAAAAAACTAAAAAAATGACATTCTCATTTGGAGCATCATCAAATAATACAAATGATGAGAAAAATAAGAAAAGATCGCGCGATAATGAAGAAACAGAGACAAAAAGTAGCGAAAAGAAGGCACTATGTTCCTTTAATCTCGAATCAACTGTTGGCAGTGGCAGCTCTATAGTATCAAATACTGAAAACGAGAACCGCTCTCTGAAACCCGAGATTTCCTTCACCTCAAAAAAGGATGAAAGCTTTTCCAAAAAGCCATTATTTTCTTTCGATAAAGCTAAAACAGCCGAACAAGGAAACCAGAACCTTCAAGGAGCAAATGAAAGCGCGAAACCTTTTTCCTTCGGATCTTTTGGAAAGCAATCTGAAACGAATCCTGATGAGCCAAAATCAACGAAAATAACTTCCTCTAATTTTTCATTTGGAACTACCAAGCCAGGTGATTCAACCATTTTCTCTAGTAAGCCTTCTTTTTCTTTCGGCTTGAATAAACAATCAGAGGACGATAAGAAGGAAACTAAAGTGGAAAGTACCACCACCTTTGGATCCATACCTATCAAGGAAAATGAGTCAATAAATATAAAGTTTACGACCTCTCGTTCCTCAGAGCCTGCTCCTGCTGCGAAAGGTTTCGTTTTTGGAAGCTTAAGTAATAACGAAAAATCAACATCATCACCATCTACAAATAAAGGATTCAACTTCGGTAAAAATCCAACCATTTCAGAGGCTCCTAATGTTTTGGATAAACTGAAACAAGATCCTACCAAGCCTTTATTTTCCTTCGGTTCGCAACAGCCATCCAATACAACAACACCATTATTTGGTGCCTCTTCTGATAATAGTACTTCTAAGGAAAATAGTTCCGGTAAACTTAAATTTTCATTCAATTCCTCAGGCGATGGAGCTAAAGAATCGACAAACGACAAAAAGAAAGGCTTCACCTTTGGATCTCTTGCGGATAATACTAATAATAATACTCAGACTAATGGTGCACCAAAGTTTACATTTGGACAAGCTCTGGCAACTCCAATGACAAAGAGTACATCGGATGTTGGTAAGCCTGCATTTAGTTTCGGAGGGCTATCGTCTAACACTACCGCCTTATCGTCTGAGCCAGGTCCTAAAACCAATTCAATGTTTTCATTTTCATACAACAAAGAGGATCCTAAAAAGACTAAGCTTTTTTCTTCTCTAGGTGGTGAGCCCTCTTCTGGCACCCTTTTTGGTGGTAATAACAACACTGTCAAGAAAAAGGAATCTGGTACCGGGTTCTCTTTCAACTCTAATGCTTTAAATAAAAAAGAGACTACACCAAGTTCCTCTTTTAGTTTTGGTGCCCAGAACTCCTCAAATAATAATGCAGGTTTCAATTTTGGTAGTAATAATGCGAATAACGGTTCAATGTTTACCAAGAAACCAGAGACTCAAGCTACAAATGCATTTGGGAATTCTAGCTCAAATTCTTCCTTTAATGGCGGAATGGCTTCTACAAATAATAATAATAACAATAATAATGGTTCTTCCGGGTTTACTTTTGGCAATGCCAGCAATAACAATAATAACAATGGCTCTTCTGGATTCACCTTCGGTAATAATAATAACAATAACAATAACAACAACGGATTCACATTTTCTGCTTCAAGTAGTAGATCCACTACGCCAGCAGCCAATTTTGGAACAACTGCGAATGCCAATGCAAACGGTAATCTTTTCGGTAATAACAATAAAGTTTTTGGAAGCAGCTCAAGTCCTGCACCAGCTGGACCTTTTGGTGCAGCCAACAATAATATTGGTTTTGGCAAGAGTCCAAGCCCTGCCACTATGGGCTCTGGATTTGGTATGCAAAACACGGGGAGTGCTGGTGGTTTTGGAGGAAATAATGGAAGTAACAGCAACAGCTTTAACTTTGGAAATAGCGGAGCGAACAACGGCGCTGGAGGGTTCAATTTTGGGGCAAGCACTAACAACAGTAACTCTGTTTCCTTTACGTTCACGGGAGCAGGCAGCAACAACAGTGCCTCTATAGATCCATCCAGCATATTCAACAATAGCCAGCAGACCAGCGGAGAAGGAGTGAATGGCCGTAAGCTTTTAGTTCCAAAGAGAAGAGCTCGTCGCTAAGTTTTCTAGCATTTTATCCTGCCGGAAGTTTTTCTGCAAACGGCTTGGTGAATCGCCTGAAGATTGTCTATGGAAAAAAGGCCCGTTTATTCATTTCAACAATTTCTCCACTGTATGTGGGGGTTTTGATCAGTATATTTTTATACATAGTAGCAGCAAAGCTCGAGTTTCAGTAAATTAGTGGTCACAATGCTTGCATTTCAAATGTATTGTTTTGTTAATCGCTGTGTATGCTTTTTCTTGGAAAATTTTTGCCTAATCGAGTAGTTCATGTTGAATTAAGCTTATGAAATTTTAAATTATACTATTTAGACTTTTTGCATGGAAATTTGTCGGCCCTAGGCCGTATTATACTGATAATGCCAGGAATGTTTCATTTTTCTTTTGATGCGTCTTATCTTAAGAAGTACTTTTCATAGATGCTGAAGGCCAGTAGAATCATAATCTTCGTGTGGCTATCAGGAATTTAGATGGGGAACTTTTAAAAAAAAAAAAAAAAAAAAAAAAAATATTATTAAAGAGAGAAATCACGTAGATGCCGAAATTCTCACTTATATTTACAAGATAAAAGAACCAAAAACACGAACGAGGAAAGGAGTTGTTTGTCTAATATTATAATAACCTTCAAGGAAACTAGATAACTGAAAGAAAAAACAATTCATGCAAAATGGCCAGTAGCACCGAGGAGTACATGAATTCATTGCACAAGGCAAAGGATGTGATCCTTGACAAGATCCCAAAGGAACTCAGCGAACCACGCACATTGATCATCTGTGGTTCTGGTTTGGGAGGAATTGCCCAGGAAATAGACTCTACTGTGGAAATTATGTATTCTGATATCCCAGGATTCAAAACATCTACAGTTCAGGGACACGTTGGAAAGTTGGTATTTGGCTTCATGAAAGGCAGCAACAAGGTCCCAGTGATGTGCATGGTGGGAAGATTACATTTCTACGAAGGTTACGATTTCAAAGATGCTGTATTCCCCGTTCGTGTGGCTGCTTTAATGGGTGTTAAAATCTTGATTGCTACCAACGCTGCCGGTGGTATGAACCCATCGTTCAAATGTGGTGATTTGATGATTATCAACGATCATTTGAACTTACCTGGTCTCGGTGGATACAATCCATTGAGAGGTCCAAATTTAGACTTCTTCGGTCCCCGCTTCCAGCCTTTGGGTGACTGCTACTCTTTGACATTGCGTCAATTGTTATTCAAACACAAGCAAAAGTTGAACATGGATAGAACAATTCACGAGGGTTGTTACGTTTTCGTTGCAGGTCCAACTTTTGAAACTAGAGCCGAGGTGCGTATGATAAGAACACTTGGCGGTGATACTGTTGGTATGAGTACTGTTCCAGAAGCAATCGTTGCTCGTCATTCAGGAATGGAAGTTATGGCTTTATCGTTGGTTACTAATGAAGGTGTTGGTGACAAACCAGCCAGTGCATTTGATGAAAACCCAGTTCCATTAGATGAAGGTATGGCCAGTCATGATGAAGTTTTGGAGAACGCAAACGCTGCCTCTAAAGATGTTCAATCTCTTATTGCATCAGTCGTCAATGAATTATAGATTTTTAAGAAACAAAAAAAAAATACTGGGGAATTAGCAAATTTTCCGGTTTCTTTCAATAAAAAACAGAGAAATCATCAAGATTACTGGTGAAATTTTACATTCTTACAATTATATATATGTATTTATTTGTTTATTTAATCTGATTTCCTTTAAAGAAAAAGAATTATAGAAAAAAAACGGCCAATCTATTACATTTCTAGTTCAAAGCAACGGCTTTTTCGTATAGCAAATCAACAACAGTGTTAATTTCTTGAACCAAAGTTAGGGCATTACCAAAATTTAAATCAGTCTTTGGTTCATCGTAGATGTATAACCAGCCTTTACCTTGATCTAAAACACCATAGAAGATACCGTCTAAAATCATTTGACTTAACTTATTTTCGATTAACTTTATATCGAGTTTAATCTCGTCAGATACATGACTGATTTCAACAACGGAGTAAGGTTTGATAATTTTCAACAAATTTTGCTCCAACAAGTTGTTATATAAAATCTTAAAATGATGCTTGATGATCTCGTCAGATGAAAGCTCGTTGTTATATTTGATCAAAGTGTTTTGGAATTCATTCAAAGATTTATCTTGATATGCCTTCGCAATGAGCTTCATTGGCTCAAATTCGTTAGATTTATACTTCTCATTTTTTGTAATGTTATTTATTATAGATTTGTTGTTTAACAATAATGTAATCTCGCTTGGTTTTTCCATCATTACTTTTGTCAAAATCAAATATTTCAATAATTTCACACTGTTATCAAACTCGTTGGCGTTATTGTAGCTCTCGAATGCTTCATAAAAATAACTATATGCGGTCTTGTAGTCACCATCTTGTGAATACAATATACCTGACATAGAATCCAATTCTGCCTGGATTTTACTGGAGGTATACACAGAGTTAGCGGATGTTTTTGCACTGGTCAAAGCTGCTTTGGCTTTGATGAAATTCTTCAAATCGAAATAGACCTGGGATTCCAACAATTGAACCTCGATCAAAGAGGATTTATCATCGAGCTTCTTGAACTCCCTCAATAAGTTGTTTACAATGACCAAAGCATCCTGGTATAACTGTCTTTTATAATAGACGGTGGCCAACTTCAATTGCAAGGATTGTCTCAAAAAGGACCGTTTTTCTTCGATAGCCCACTCAATGGACTCTTTTATTGATTTGAGCTCGAATTGCTTCACTTCGTCAGAATAAATCGCCATCAAGGAGTACTCGTCCACGATGATCTTCAAGATCTTTCCCACCTTGGCCTTGGCAACCTTGGAGAAAAGGTCTCTCGACTGGTTGATCAAGGTGTAAAGCTGTGCAGGCTGGGCGTTGAGTCTGTATATTTTGGCCAATTTGTAGACAGCCTCTTCCTTCAGCTGGGTGACCTTGTTGCTGGAGCTCAAGGAGCCTCCTGCTGGGCTGCCAGCGCTGCTATCGAACGCAATCACTGAATACAAGTTCTCAGCTTTGTTGTACTGTTTTGCCTCGAACGCCTTGTTGGCTTCGTCCATGCTCGCCATTTTGTTTCTTCTCTTTGGGTTCCTAGTGTTTTACGCTGACCAGAAGTTGCTGCTTGGCTTGTTTTTCCGCTTTCTTCTGTCCTGTTTTCGCTTTCTTCAGTCCTGTTTCCGGATAAATGGTCAAGATACATGTCTATGATAGAGATCCCCACTGACTTGGCCAACCTGTGGTGATTTGCCATCCACTGTACAGTGAGAGGAAAAAAAATTTTGGTGTATTAAATCAGAATAACCAGCAATTCTAGTTTTTCAGGGCACGAAATCCCGCGTTGTTGATATATCACTTAAATTTTCTTACGCTCATACATGTCTTGCTGCAAATAGACAGTTCCTTCCCCAAGACCAACAGCGTTTTGGATTATAATGCGATTAAATCATGCTGATTTCCACTATTAGTTATCTTGTTGCAAGTGAAAGTAACTCCAAACAATAGTCAATTTTGGCGTGCTAGATTAACAAAGTAGAGTATTTCAACAGAGGCGCCGTACCTTTGCTGTTTCCCTGATTGGTTGCTTGCTTCACCAAGCCAATTAGATTGATTTTGAGTGCTTTGTGCTCGTTTTTTTTGCTTTTTTTCTTGTCCTTTTTGCCATTTACTGCCAGAACCATTGCTCTTTCCAGCACAGGAGTATCCCTCAAACAACATCAGCGGGTCTTGGAGCGAATATCAGACCCAAGTTCCGACTAATTGACACATCTGGATAAGGGGGCCTTGAAATTTCTCTGCACTCCCTCATCCTTGCTTCTTCTGCTGCCATCTACTGCCAAAGAACCCGAAATCTGGTTTTTTCAACATCCCCTACTAGCTGAATATCCTTTCTATGTCCGACATGGTTGAGGATATGGAGGAGGAAAACAACAATCCGTTCCCAGAAGGCTTCTCCCAAATGAACCTCTCCTATCAAGTAGACACTGCTGAAAATCCAAGTGCTCCAGAATTTAATCCAGATAGCGCAGACTCAGCAGAGGGCCAGAATCATGCGCAACAAACCCCTCTATCAGACGAAATTAGTAGCAGTCAACAGATGACTCAAGACAATAATACCAATAACCAGACTGGCGTATCAGTAGATACTGCTTGTTCAAAGGAAACAACAGTGCAAACAACGCGGAGGAGAAACAGTCATAATAAACGCGATAAGATTTCAATAATAGATGCCAACAAAACAAGTGATAGTGCACTATCGTCCTCTACAGGTAGTGCCGCGGGCCCATCAAGTTACATTCAGTATACTATCAGCTACAACGGTATTTTGATCAAGAGAAGATACAGGGAATTTGAATGTTTGAGAAATGCATTTGTGTCTTTGTTCCCACTAATTATGATTCCTCCAATTCCTAAAAAACAAACTTTTGGAGATTTTTTATCCTCGGTTAAGCTGACCTCTGGAAACCTTTATATGAATGGCGCAGTCGGACCTGGAACCTCTAACAATAACGCAAATAGAGATCATCACCTCAACAACCTGTCAGAATCTTCTTCAAGTGGCCAGTCAACTCCACGAAAAAATAGTGCGCATAATGTTGAGGATGATTGTGGGAACTCTAACAATAGAGGCAATAACAAAAGTACACATGCTACGCAATTATTGACATCTTCCGATTCAATGATTGATCATCGCAGAAGAATGCTCAGTAATTTCCTCAACAAATGCTTGGCTATCTCAGAGCTTCATGATTGTGATATTTTCAAGAAATTTCTCAATCCAAAGTACAATAACTGGCAGTATGAAGTAACTAATTCTCCGCCGTTACTGTTGGTGCCAAAGAATCCGCTTCAATGTGATCCTTTGCATCCAGAAAAGTCTACAGCGCTTCACTGTGAGCTACCAATTCCTGTAACAAGTGCTAAGTCAGCTGTCATGAATCTAAATGCAAAGCATCTTTTAGTCAATTTAGAGGGTAGTTTGGACCATTCATATTTGATACAAGAAGATGAATCAAACGATGATAATGGAATCAATGATAGCTTCAAAGCAAGAAGAAGATCTTCCACATCTTCGCCTGAGGAAGACGAGGATGAGGATCTTAAGGAACAAGCTTATGAAAAAGAATTATTCGGAAGATTGGTAAGAATAGATAAAAAATGTAACAAATATCTTGGTGAACTACTGAACATGGCTGCTGAATTTGGTATTTTGTATAACTCATACTCTTTAGGCAAGGACATCGATACCTCCCAGGCGAATTACTTGGAAAAAATATCTATGATTTATGATCAAGATTACTTGACATTAAGACAGTTACATCAGAATTTATTTCTTACATACAGTGAACCTTTGATTGAATTGTTACAGCTAAGTGATATTGCCAAAAAGTTGGTCAAATTCAGATACAAAAAATATTTACAAATGAAGTTGATCAATGATGAATTAGTCAAAAAGCAAGGTAAATTAAAAAATCTTACAGGAGATGATAAAATAGATAATAGTCTAGATGAACATATGGCTTCAAGCATAAGTAAATTGAATACTACACTATCTAAGTTCAACGATGGTGGTGAAAGCCAGAATGAAGTTTTTTATAAGAAGGAGAGTTCATACTTTAAGATACCTGGTGTCAGTAAATTAACTCTGGTTTTCAAAGAAAAAATATATGATAGTGATCCAGTGAAGACTTATGACGATAAGGTAAAAAAGTTGAAGTATGACATACAAAGGTTGGAAAAAATGAAAGCCTTAACAGGACATGATTTCGCCATTATTGAAACTGAAGTATCCAAGCAAATCGAAAAGTATTCGCAATATTTTAGAAACGTACAATTTAAAAAAATTCTTTTGAATTTTGTTAGATGTATTTTGGAATACTCTAGGAAAAGCTTGGAAGTTTGGCAAGATTTCAGAACTCTAGAAGAATAAGTTTGATAATCAAAGATGTGAGTCCATATGTAAAACAGTAAATAACACTTAATGTATTATACATAGAGAGAAATAATAATAATCTATAATATATTATTTTGAACTAACTATTTTTAATCCTTTTGAATATAAATATGGCTGGTTAATCATATCTAATAAACTATTCACGTCAATTAGCATATCTATGAAAAGCATCTTATCTTTTGAGTCATAGCAGATCCTGCTGTAAAGATGTTTCGAGCTTGCGCAAAAAAATATATCAATCATCGGTATCCTTAAAAAAAATCAGTTGGACATATATAAGCTAAACCCTATTTTCTAAGAAAGAAACAGTTTACAAAATATAAATTTCACATCATTGCCAGCTAAAACGATAAGATAGATCAAAAATATAATTTAACAAATTTTTCATTTATTGTGCTTTATTTCAAGAGTTATCTTCTGCCGACATAAATACCCTCAAATAATTTTGGTAGAATATTCAACTGAAGAGAAACGCGGAAGTTTTGCATTAGAGGAAAGAAATGGAAGACAAAGAAAATACAGAGATTAGCCGCAAACTAGTTATAGTAGGAGATGGTTATTGTGGAAAGACTAGTTTACTAATGTCATTTAAAGACCGAAAATTCCCTCAGATCTATGTGCCTACAGTATTTGATGATCATTCTACGAAAATCCAAGTCGACGGCAAAACCATTAACTTTCATCTTTGGGATACTGCTGGACAAGAAGAATATAAAAGATTGAGACCTTTGACGTATCCAGATTCAAATGTTGTTTTAATTTGTTTCACAGTGGATAATCGTGCCAGTTTAGCCAACGTAGAACTGCAGTGGCTTCCGGAGGTACAACACTTTACTAACAGAATCCCTATTTTGCTAGTTGCATGTAAGAAGGACCTTAGAAAAGATGTTGCCACTTTGAAAAAATTGAGTCAAAAAAATGACAGTATAATCACACCAGAAGAAGGTTATGACGTATCAAAAAGGATCAATGCTTACAAATACATGGAATGCAGTGCCAAATATATGGATAACGTTATAGAATTATTTGAAGAAGCCGTCAGAGCTACTTTGAACTGTCCCGAACTAGATGATGAGATATACTTGCATAGAGACTCTAGCAAATGCTGTGTTTTGTTATAGGTTCGCTGTTTCTGATTTGAGAGGATCTATTTTTTTCTCAGTTTACACTTCTTTTCATAATATTTATTTCATTTTTTTCCCAATGACTAATAGAGCTGCTGTCTACTATTTATTTTGGAAAAAATTCATTCTTTATGCTTATACATAGAACTGATCGTCTCTAACATTTGGTTTATTAATATTTTCTTTGAAACCGTAAATCTGGTTCCAATTCTAAAGAGCTAGCCTCTAAGAGAAAGCAAAGTCAATACTACCGTGTCTTCTTTAAATTATCACGTGACTTTTACTGTGTATTGAAATATTGCATGTTTTTCTCGAAAAAAAAAAAAAAAAAAAAAAAAAATAGAAATGAAGTTGAAGATTTTTCAGGACATCATCTCCTCGCTTATCCTTTATCCAAAAAACAAATATTTAAAAGATACATTTCATCGAGCAATCAAGCTACATCAGTATTCAGTGATTTAGTCTAGTGTTCTTTCTTACACTTTTGATATGATATGATACAAGATGCTAGTTTTTTTTCTCTGTATTGACATTTGTTCATTGTGTTGGTGTATTTCTTTATTTTATAAGTTTACAAATTCATAGAAATATGTCTTCATTGTGACTACTGATTTTTTCGTGTATAATTTTCCTTATTTTTAATAAATGCATATTATGCATTTCTCCTATTTCTGCTCCACTATCCTTTATATTCTATGGATAAATGGATTCTACTACCGGAGAAGATTAAGCTAGAAATGGTTAATTAATCAATTTGATACATCGATTTAATTCTGTTTCTGGATCGTGTTTATAGGAAGACCGTTTGATGCTGTGTTCTTAAGTGAGCTTTTCTTTGTTAGCATTTATCGCTGGTCTTCCTTTTACTACATTCTATTACACCATAATTCGCATCTACAAAGAAAGATACTTTGGTTTTTCTGAGCTGTTGTACAATTAAACCATAATAATACAATATATAGAAATATTTAATTTGTAACTTATAGTGCGATCAATTTCTTCAACACCTAATCAGTTCTATGTGTTCAAATTCACAATTGTTTGAAATAATATTTTGCGAGTGGAATTCAAGGCTTATGTTATAGAATTATGCATTTTTTTGTACTTTTTAAATTCTCAACGGAGTTGTGACTAAGCACGACATCTGAGTCAGCATCAACTGCAAGTTTTGCAGCAAATGAGAAAGTTTCATGAACATTTAAGTTCAATTTAGCTGAATTTTCTACACATCCTGCCACGTTCATTCTTTTTGCAGCGCTGATACATTGTGCTTTCGTTAAAGGAGACTCGTCTGTAAAACTCAAGTTGTTAATACATTGTTCATCGTGTCTCAAATCAACCTTGTTGACCACCAATATAATCTTTACCAGCGGTGAACAATAATGCAAAATCTCCGGTAGCCATGTTGATTCACAATTATTCAAGCTATTAGGGAAATCTACCGAGCAGCAAAGCAAAGCTACATCTGTGTTCGGGTACACCAAAGGCCTTAGTCTTGCGTAATCTTCTTGTCCAGCTGTATCGCACAACTCTAGTTTTACCTTTCTATTATTTATTTCAATGTCTTTAAATGAGTTTTCAAATACAGTAGGAATATAATACTGCGGGAACTCTTTTTTCTGGAATACTACCAATAGACAAGTCTTGCCCACTGCCCCATCGCCAACAACGATTATTTTTTTCAGATTATGAAATTTGAGAGCACTGACTGTTCGTATATCCGATTTATCAGTCATTTGGATTGATATGGGTCTGACTTTTCTAGATTTTTTTTTTTTGTATTAGCTTTGTGTGTCTGTGATTGTCTATCAATTTGAGGTTTGCTCCTGTCACGCAGTGTAATAAACAAGAGATATCAAAGAAAAAAACGAACTCGCAGTAAGCCTTCTACCCTATATCCTGTCAAATTGTTAGATTTTGAATGAGGTTTGTTTTTATCTTAGTTGCTTTTGTGTAAACCGTAATGTATTTTTTGTGTATATGGGTTTCCTCGAAGCAATCAGACAAGTGTGTCTTCTGACCTTCTTAAATGGTTTTAGATATACCTATTAGAAATTACATGTATTTTTTTATAGTGTCAATAAGTTTCAGTTTTTACTAAAAATAGAAGAGATGCGCATCTATTTTCTAGGGGTAAATATTAAGGTTATTGTTTTTAACTGCTCTATGTAAAATAGGAGCTTTTGAAAAAAAATGTATTCAAATTACTGATGTGCGCACCAAGCTGCAAAGCCAGTAGATCTTATAACGTTTTAGGCTATCATAAAAAAAGATCTCCAAGGTCTACATATACTTGTATTTATTAGGAGGGAGAAATGAAACAATGCTGTAGATAGCTATTATTGATATTATTGGACTTCACAGCTCAATTAAAATCCTGTTTTTTTGAGGCGAATTATCCAGCAATTATTGTACAAAATATTTCGGTTCTTTTATTGTTTCGCTGGCAGTTACCAAGTCTTGCTATATCGAAAGTACTAGAGAAAAAAGAAGAACATAAAGCACATAGAGTGGTCATCGTTTTGTAAAATTGTCTCTAAATACTGAAATTTTCTTCTTCTCGTTGTTCACTGCCTTGTAAACTTTTGTAGAACCGTCATTATGATTGGCAAAATCGGGTTGTTTCATGTTTCTTATGCTACCTTGTGTTGACTTTGTGTTATCTGACTTAAAAATAAGAGCTTGATTGAATATTTTGAAATCACGGCTTCTTTGGAACCCCTTATATATCTTTGGTATTTCTATTTGAGATGGGTTTGTTTTTTGGTACTCGGCCATTAACTCAGGCAGCAGACATCTTGGCTTGAAATGTGAACCTGAAGAGTAATTTGTATTTGTATCATCCGATATTTTGGATTTCTCAGTTATTTGGGTCGATTGCTCACTTGGTAGTATATTTTTATTGATATTATCGAAAAGATTGTGAAATTTTACTTTTGTTGGTGTCTGCATATAAGCGCTTTCACTATTGGCTAAGGGTGTTGAAGAGTCATTAATAGAATTATATATATCATAAAAGTATCTCGCTATTGAGTTGCTGGTTGAACTACACCTTTCTAAGATGTTGGAGCAAAACTCAATGTCCCCATCTACGTAAATTAAATTCTCGGGAGTACTTAGAGTACCTGACTTAGACTTCATATAGAGCATTTATGATACTGAGATTGCGGATGTATTTTGGTTTTTTTTTTTAAAAAAAAAACAGACGATAAAAGAAAGTTTGCAAGTTCTTTGAAAAACCTTTGATGATAATAGTAAACAAAGATTTATAGTGTACTATAATTTTTCAGTAAACCTTTCGAAATAATGAATCTACAGTGACAATAATGTTTGCAAAATTTCACTTTAATGTAAATGTGAGTAATCAGCTCATGAACTTTTTGTTTTCTTAAAATGTTAACGACAATTATATTCTTTTACTTTTCAATTTAATTCCGAACAGAAATTTTCAGCATATTAGCTACCCAAAGACGCTGTTACAATGATATCTAACAATGTCTCTTATTATGTTTATCCCTACAGTTATTAAAGCTTCAAAATATTTTGTATGCATGCATATTTTTGTTCATTAATTCATTTATTTAGTTGAACTTCTGGCGGTTAATATTCATATAATATTAAATTACAATAAAAGTAACTCCATTTTTGAGACAAAGCTGCCTTTCTACAAGCAAAAAGAATTAACCACGAGAAATAAGTCAGAAAAAGTCACAATGCAAAAATTAAAGAGAAGATAGAGCTTTTCCTATTACAATTTAATCAATGTATACTGTCACCTCCAGAAAGAAGGTGTATAATTTCACATTTCCCTGGGCATTTCTTCCTTTGATATTCTAACTTCTTATTGTTGTCTCAAACAAGTGGATATTTTGTATTTTGTGTGCTCTTTAGCTTTTGATAACAATTACATATATTTATCCATAGTCAAGTTTTCTTGAGCTTCGCACAGGAACTTTCCAAAAGACGCGACCCTGAATTGCAGAATCGTGGACCAATCATTTGATAATACTAATATTTTGCATTTTTCTTCCCTGTTTCTTTTATTTGCTTGTAACGCAAGAAAAAGAGATAACTGAAGCTTAGTCTCTAATCACGTGATTAGCAAATCTTTGCAGGGTGTAGTCATCATGCAGGAAAATACTTGCGCGAAATGAAAATTCAACATGAGATACCCAAAGCGAAGGAGTAACACAGATATTCCCATGAGATAGTCGTTCAACATTCTTCTTCTATACCAAGCGAAACATTAGAAAATCGTAGAAAATAATGCTATACCTATTTTTCTCTATTGTGATAAGCTATTAGTTACAAAAATAGCGAAATTGACAAGAATATTGTCTCGTACAGCCGCTCAGATTTGTTTGATTCTAAATATATCTTTTTGTTCTTTTCATCTACAGCGATAGCCACCAAGCCTATTTTTAAACCAGTTCTCATTAATATCACGTTAATTATGCTTGAGATATTTTTGTATATATAGATTTGAAAATCTCCATTATTATTATTTTTTTTTTTTGCAAAATGTGTAGATGTTTAGAATATATCTAATTCTAAAACAATAGTATCTACTGCTTAACTGACTGAAAAACAGAAACTATCTTGATCAGTTACTTATAGGTAATTCTAGATATCATTCAATAAAAAATGTTACAACAGCTAGTTCAAATATTAATTGCCTTACTCCTCACCCAGTCAGTTGCGGCTAGAGGGATTAGAGTCATCGATCCTTCAAATCATGTGACAACAACTATTGTTAGACGTAGTTTGGAAACTCTTAGTCCTGAGCCTTTAGAAGACCAAGAAGAAGCATTTTTGTCTAAAAGATTTACATCTGGCCCTTTAGCTGAGAACATTTTAGGCTATTCTTACTCAGGTATCAGTGGTGTCAGTGTCAAACAAGCATGTTATGATATTATAGACAAATATTGGGAGGCTCTTTGGGATGGTTCTGATTTCAATGACAGAAATAGTTGCGGTAGTTCAGATAATGTGATCAAGGCATACATATGGCAGACCTCTTTGGCAATGCAATCTTTAGTTGATGCTCAAAAACTTGCTGACAGAGATTTCAAAGATAAAATCAGCAGTGTTTACTCTATAATAATGAAGCATTTCAATACCAAATATAATGCATTCTCAGTTACAACAAACGCAGACTCAGATATATATTATGATGACAATGCTCAAGTTGTAACTGCATTGATTGGTGCTTATGAAGTTACTGGAAATACTGAATATTTGGACACAGCAAGCAAAACAGTTGAATTCTTGATGAAAGGTTGGAACAATCAATACGGTGGTGTTACATGGCACATGGGCCAATCATATATTGCATCCATTTCTACTTCTGAAAGTGCTTTAGCTGCTTTGAGATTAAATGTCTACAAAAATGACACCAGATATGTGGAGTTTGCAGAAAAATGTATCGCTTGGATTAAAACTCGTTTATGGGACAGTAGTAATAACTTTATTTTTGATGGTACTGATGGAAACACTGTCAATCATGATGAATACACTTATCAGGTAGGTACTGTATTGGCTGCTTGCGTGAAATTATGGAAGATTACCAAGGATGACAATTATTTGCAAATGTCACACCAATTAGCCGCTGCTGGTATTAACAAGGACTTGAAATTCTATAACACTGATGTTGACATTAAATACAGATACTGGACTAATGAATTAGATTTTACTCAATTGTTAGTCAACGGCTTAATTGAATATGTTCAAAATGTCAATGCCAACAGCACTATAATTGAAGAAGTTATCAGAGAAGCTAGAATGGTTTACGACTTTGCCAGAGGCGATGATGGTATGTATTTCTACTCTGTGAGCCCATACACTAACAGTAACCAAATTTTCCAAAGGTGGCAATCAAGCACAAAGGTATCATCAGGTGAACTGCTTGACAAGACTCGTTATTGTAATGATAATACAAGTCAAGCTCCTCTTAGATATTTAATTTCCCAAGGAGCAGCCGGTATAATCTACGCCCAAGTTGCCTACAGTCTTAGCGCTTACTTCTGAGAACCAACTTGGTTTTGGTCTACCTCAGCATTAAACATTTTTTTTATCTTTTGCATTTCTATTATTACATCTACTGCATTTCCTTTTTTTTTTACAATTTTTTTGCATTCACATTTTTAAATTTTCTTCTTTGTTATAACTATACTTTTTTCAACTTCTTCATACATAAATCTTTTCATTCTTCAAATAAAATTCACTTGAAAACCGAAGACACTGTAGTAATACCACTTAATAGTTTCAATTTTCAATACTATGCTATACCTAGCATGTTTTTGTTATCACAAATATTACCTTTCATAATCACAAAGAATATATTGTTGAATTCAGGTTAGTATACCTTCAAACAAAGGACTTATGAAACGGAGTTTTTTTCCTTCTACATCTGGAAACGTAATGTTGAATCCTTATGACAAAAGAATAGTTTTTTTCTTGCATTCCAATAGGGTTTGAATATGCAAACTTATGTTGGACATGTCCTTTATGCATGTATGAAACAAGAAAAAAAAAAATTCAACATGTAAAACCAATATCAGCTTGTTGGTTGGTTATCATGCAAGAGTACTTATAAATAACTCAACAAAGAGTCTCTGTATCATAAGGAAAAACTATATTACATACTACAGGTTGGCTTGAGCATTTTGGATTTTTTGTACCACAATTCAGGATCAAATTACTTGGAATTGTTCACATTGATATTGGTAAATGAACAATACACCCATCAATTGGTATCGTTTCTATACATCTCAAATGCAGTTGGTGATGATGAGTACCCGAATTATGGACATAGGGTCTGTATAGAAATTCTGGTAAAATGGAAATGAAGTAAGAGGTGAAGATTATTTAATGCCCATTGATTCCACAATATTTTAGAATTAATCTAGCTAATTTGTTAATAATTTGAGGATTCTCTGGAAAGTAAGTCAGAAGACGAACATCTATTGACTTGATAAAATAACCAATAGAGGAAACAAAAAAAAATGAACATACTTCTGCTAATAGCAACATTTGTTTGCTTCGCCTATGTCGCCGAGTCGCTTCCAATGATTCGTATACTTGAACAAATATCTAGTAAAACAGTAAACGGAGCCACCAACGAAAACATTACTTACAAAATAGAAATTACTAATAATAGTGTGGACCTCACCTCCACTGACCCATTTTTTAATACTTCCTTGTTAAGACCTCCTACAATTGCAAATTTAACTAAAGGAAACATTACAGCAGTAAATCTTACAAATCTTACTGTTGTAAATGACTCGAGGAAAAAAAACAAAACCGCTTCAAATCTTCCATCAAAAGACGATTACAACACTATTAAGGCAGCTGGAGAAGACTTGTTAGGGAAATATTGGAATGCTCTTTGGAAAAACAATACTTTCATTGATAAAACAACTTGTAATTCTAGCGAAGCAACATCTAAAACTTCCGTTTGGTCTCTCGCAGTAGCATTACAATCATTTGTTGACGGCCAAAAACTTAAGGATCATGATTACAAAAGCAATATATCTGCAATTTACAATGCTCTCTCAGGATATTGGAACCCTGATTTTAACATGTATGGCTCATTCGGATCAAACACCGTTCCATACGTCGACGACAATGCTCAAATAGCTTCCGCCTTAATTGAAGCCTATGAAGTGACAAAAGTTGATGACTATTTGAATAAAGGAAAAACAGTTGTTGAAGCAATGATGAAGCAATGGAATAACAAGTACGGTGGAGTAACATGGGAGGTTGGTCAACCATATATCGCTACAATCTCTACAACAGAAGCTGCATTGGCCGCTATCAGATTATACAGCCATAAGAAAGAAAAGACTTATTTAGAATTTGCTGAAAAGTCTATGGATTGGATCCGTCGTTATATGTGGGACAACTCTACAAACTTATTGTATGATGGTACTACTAACCTTACTGACACCAGCAAGAATGTAGAATTGACATATCATGTTGGAACTGCCTTAAGTTTGAGTGTCAAATTGTACCAAGAAACCAAAGACAAGAAGTGGAAGGGCTATGCCGATTTATTGGCTGCTGCTGGTATTAACAGAGATTTGAGAATTTACGCAAGGGAGTACGACATGCAATTCAGATACTGGTATGACAGCACAGCTTGGACCCAATTATTGGTTTACGGGTTGATAGATTACGTGAATGCAGTGAACGCAAGTGATGCAATCATCAGCGAAGTTATGAGGGAAGCTACATATTTGCACAATTTTGCCCAAGGTTCGGATGGGTTGTATTTTGGAAATCTTGATCCTCTTTCAGAAGATGCCGACATTTATAAGAAATGGGTAGACTTTACCAAGACTGATAAGAAGTCCAAGGTTGAAAATAAGCTGTTCTGTGACAGCGATCCTAAAAAAGGAATCTCAAGAGGTATGATGGCTCAGGCAGCAGCAAGTATCATCTTTTTGCAAACAGCTACGGGTTTTGAAAAGTACTTCAAATGAACACTGTAACATATATTAATAGATTTATTTTGCTTCAATTCAATGCATTCAGAAGCATATTTTTTACAAATTTTTTTAACATAAATAGAATTTTAATTTGATAGACGATGATTATAAAAAAATAATTACTTTAATTTGTAGAATTTACACCCATGGAAAAGAGATTTGTCTCGATACTAATATCAGTACCAGCTGTGCGAATTTCAGAAGTGTTTTGGTATTGTCAGCGGTAGAATTGTAAGGGACTTTCAATTTGTAGCATGCAATTATCTGGAACAAAATAATCCGATCATTCCATTTCTTTAGCTCTTAAGTACTAGTTAATAAAAATTTTGGAGGCGGCGCGTTCTAGGCGGAACCAAAATTTCCGAGTTTGGCATCTTGTGCAGCAAGTAACGGGGATTCGTCACACATTATTTTGCCGACTGTGTCTTTGGCACCTTTTTTATCTTCCCTGCTATTTGGCACTTCGTGCAGTATCTAGGAAGTGATAGTTGGCAGTACGAGGAGATTGCAAGTAAACGAAAACTGTAAGGTTTATAGCAAGACTTTATCTAAGATTTACGCTAGGACTTTATCTGAGATTTTATCTAAGATTTTGGAGATATCTAATATACATATCTATCTATATATTATTATTGTTGTAATTATTATTAGTGTTAGTACTGCCGTCAATATTATGCCCAGTAGAACGCGTTAAAAGCAGTAGACGTTGTATGCCAGCCGCTGATGGTTGTTTTTGGCAGAGTAGCGAAGCGAACGCAATAAATCATATTAAAAAGCCACACAAGAGAAGAGAATATAAAATACTTAAGTAGTTCAAATGGGGGAGGGGGAACAAAATGACAATTTTGACACTAGTTGACTCTATTACTGTCAAACAAAAAGCGCTTTGAATCTCTGGATAAGTGCCTGTAAAGTCCCTGTTTTTTTCTCTGGAGTAACCTTTCTAGGTGTAGTGCCTGTGTTTACGATGTCTGTAGGGAACTGAGAGTCGTTTTCCAAATTTTGTGGATCTTCTGGAGAAGCCTTTTTGCTGCTTTCCTTGGTCAAAGCTCTAGATAATCTGCTACTAATACTTTGTCTGTCATTATCGAATGTACTGGCGGTATTTAAATTTTCAGGAGAGGTACCGGAAAAGTCCTCGATCTCGAAAGATGTACGGGACATCTGAGCTTCAGGGTCCAATGCGACTGATTTCGAGACTGGTTGGACCACTTCCTCAAGGGGTTTCGACACGATGGAGTCGATATCGTTCATGTTGTCCAAATCTCTCTGGCGCTCCGTGAGGTCGTGAATGTTGGTGGCTGCCATTGTGTGTGTTAGTAAGCTATTAAGGGGTGTCTGTTTGCCTGGAAGAGGGGAAGCAATAACAAAAGAAGTTTTTCGAGGGTGGTATAGGTATGTGGGAAGACTGCTACGCTTCGAAGACTATACGATGGTTTTTTAGACAGAGATGTGGCTGTTGCTGATTGCGTGGAGATTGCTTGGAAAAAGTGTAACAAAAAGGGTTGAGATGGAGAGATGGGTTGGAGATTTGAATAATCTGGGGAAATATATATGATTGTCAGATTCCTTGTAAGTGTGTGTGTGTGTTTGCTCGAGGTCTCGTACTGAGTTCTGCGGCACTGTGACTACTGTTTGCGGGAAATGATTCTTTGGGGCTTTTATTTTTGCAGCTTGCAGCTAAATTTCAGCGTTTATGGACTATTGTGGGTAATATCGTTGCTTATCGCTGTCTGCTGGCTGTTCATATGGAATATTCTGTTAGCAAATACACGGAGAAGATGATCAACCTTAAGGACACTTTAATCGATACGGGCCAGCTTCTAGAATTTCTCCTGTACCAAAGAGAGCGAGAAAAAAAAAATTCAGGAAGGAAAGTGCGACTTAATAGAATATGAAGGGGCCATGAATGACCGCTGGGCGGACGTCTTTCAGTATATGTGTGACGTTAGTTAGGAGCTCTCAACCAACCGTAGGGGGAAATCGAAAATAATACCCAATTATTTTCCGATACATGAAAAACGAAGATTTGGATACATAAAAAACTCAACGTCAAAATTGCACAGCCGGAAACTACTGAACCCGCCAGACCGCAACACGGAGCGTTACATGATATCACTATAACGACAGTACATTATTACATATGAACACTATTACACACACAAAGTGATTACTTGTATCGGAAAACCTGAACATACGGAAATTCCGCACACACTCTTTTGTTTTGTTAAAACTTTGCAAATGTAAATAGACAGTGCAATATGGTGGTCAAACAGGTGCTCTTTACAGACTTCCTCAATTGATTTTTTAAAAATAGATACCCTTTTATTACTTAGAATAGAACCTTTTCACCAAGAATAGAACCTTTTGAGACTAAAAAAGAGTTGAAACTTTTGAGAATAAAGAAGAATATAACCTTTTGAGGATAAATAAGAACCTTTTGAGAATAAATAAGAATTGAAACCTTTTGTAAACAGATAAAAATAGTATGCCATGTGTTCCTTAATCTTATCAGTAATTAGTCTACAGACCGCTGGTTGGGTAGTGTGTCAGCTGGTTGTTTGCCGTTTAAAATCTGAATGTATGCAGCTTAGATCCTAATAATATCGTCCAAACCACCCTAAAAATCAATCCAATCTTGATAACTCCACCCCTGAGATCTAGTTTCTCACGCTAGTCTACGTTTTTTGCGTCACAAAGCTATGTTGTTTGCTATTTTTAAATTTCGGTTAGCTTTCCTAACTCTGTGTTGTATTTGAAACCCTTCTCCTGGGCTGGTTTCATCTTTGGTTCAACTGTGAACGTATCTTATTCTCCAAATGTCTTTCGGTACGCAAGAAAAAAAAAATGAACCACCAATACGTTAAAATATGTTATCAGGCCAAAAAAAAACGGTGCGAATGTTACGAGCACCGACCACATATCATGCAGTGAAACCTACCGACTTCTGGTATCTTTTGAGAAATTTTCCGATCCATCAGAAATTACCAAACATCGCTTACTGCATTTGTCATCTTGCAGCTGCATAGATACTCTTTTCACATTCACCGTTATGACATTCAGGTTTCCCAGGAATAGGGACTGTTATGTTACTGAGATTACCAGCCTCTACTCATTCCGTAATGTGTTCGCTTATTTTCATTTCTCCCGTCGAGCAGACACATACTATATAATACTTTGGGTTTTCCACAGATTTCTGTTTCTGTCTTCTCCCTTTTCTTATTTTTTCAGTGGTTTTCTTCAATCATCTCATTGCCAATTTCCCACTAAACTATTCATAACTTCCAACTTTGAAAGATAGTTTGCAAGAATTAATTCAACTGTTCTCCATCCATTCCTTTACTCCTGCCACCAGAGAACATGTTGCAGATATTAGTTCTTCTTCTTCAGATCCTTGAGGTGCACGCCTTGAGCAATGACACTAGTTACAACTATTCCACATACCAAAACTCAACAGCTACTGCTCTATCGAGCCATTATTCTAACGGAACTGCCACCACTGTTACCAAAGAACTGATTTCAACGTACTCCGCCCAATTATTCGAAGCAATCTCTTATTCGGTCGATCTTCCTTATTCCGTTCTTGATGTAGTATTTGCTCCAGGCATTGTCAACTCCGAAGCAGTTACAGGTGGCTCGAGCATTTCGAATCGCACATCCTTCTCTTTCCAAGCAATCACCTCTAGTGAAGAATCCCAACTCACAGTCAGTACAAACGCAATTGAGTCCACTGCTATTGCCTCTGCTTATTCTTCAGCTGCCTCTCAAGCTTCCGTTATATCTGAATCGGCTATTTCTGTAGCAGTGTCAAATGCAGCAACTTCAAATATTGTCACCGTTAGTGTCTCTGCCCCAGTTATTGCTGCTTCATCGCTTGTTCAATCTGCATCTGCTAATCCTGTCGTCTATTTATCAGCCTCTGCAGCCGCTGTTTCTGCAGATGGTTTAGCTGATGCTGCTGCTGCTGTAACTGGTTCAGCAGCTATTGATTCAGTCACCACAATTTACAACAAAATGGTGGAAACCGTTACAAATTCTCATTTCATCACTATAAAGAGAGAGTCATCTAGCAAATTCTATTCAAACACTTCATCTAGTCTTGTCGCAAATACTTCAACTTTTGCAACAGGTACTGGTATTGCGTCATCATCTTCATTCACATCTGTCACTGGTTCGTTGGAAACAACCAACACTGCTTTATCAGCAAACTCTACAAAAACTTCAGCTTCTGTTCTTACTGACGGGTTATTATTCACTACTCCTATCGTGAATGCAATTTCTTTCCTGAGTAACGAAACTCTTGTTGCTACTTCCAAGTTTAGCACTATTGAGCCTTCCTCATCTACATCATTATCTCTTGCCAATAGTGTTGTAATCAAAAACAACGTAGCTTCTTCATCTTTGGCCTCTTCATCTTTAACCTCTTCCTCTTTAACTCCAAAATATACCAATGCTACATTGGCTGCCTCTAGCACTGCTTCTTCTTCTATAGATGCTGCTTCAACTGCTGCTGCTTCTACTGTTAGTAAAGTTAAGAGAGACACCACTCAAAATGTTCATCCAAAAAAGCTAATTCAAACCCATAAGTTTTATACAAATATGCTTCTTGAAGGTCAAAACAATACAATCTTCACTTATCCATATAACGTATTCTACCTGACTTCTGCTATCAATGACCCAAATAATAATATATTTGCACAAGGTTTAGGTATTTCTATCGATAATGGAACTTCCAGAATTTTCACTTCCTCAGATAGTTCAGTGATTAAGAACAACGGTGATTATAAAACCGACGCAAATTCGGCTCCAATCACTTACTCAAACCCAACAATGGTTGCTGGTATGATTTTATCTGCTTCTGAGTTTAGATCGCATTCTTTAACTGGCTCCTTGTCGATTGATGATCAAAAAATTATGTCAGCTAAAGCCACTCTTGCATTGCAAGAAGGTGATAAGGATAACATTGAATTCCCTCTTTTTGAAGGTCAAGGTATGGTATCTGGTATTTATCACGGTTCTTTGAGTCCATTGTTTTCTACTACCAGTTACTTTAGCAATGTTCAGCAACAAAATAGCTCTATTTCTGGAACAATGAAATACATTTTTGAAGTCTCTGGTAACTCTAAGTGGGTTGTATATGTTACATTCCCAGATGGTAATGCAAAATCAAACTTTACATTGACTCTTAGCAAAGATTTGAGATTTGTCACTGCCAATATGGCAATTGATGGCTTAATTGTGCAAACTGCAATTATGAATGATGAGCTTTCTTCTGTTTATGATAAACATGCCGGTACTTATGTTACTGATGTTTCCTTGAATGGTGCTACTAGCTCCGGATCTAATTTTGAATATTCTTTTGACTACAAGACCAATAGCAATAAGACTGATATTTTAGTCTATTTAATGCCACATCATGTTGCAAGTATTGATTCATCTATCTCCGAGTATAATACTAAAGTCAAGGTTGATAGCCCAGTGAACGGTCAGCTTATAGGATTCAACACTAATAAAGTTGTTTTCTCGGAAAAGTTTTCAAGTGTTGGAGATATCCCAACTTTCATGCCATTCAAAAATAATGCCACTACTAGTTCTTATTCTACAAGTGATGTCGAATTATTACAAACCATTATTTCTGAAGAATTAACATTTGTTGGATCCAACTTTACTGTTTTGACTGCAAATACTGATACATATACTGCAGGTAAGGTTTTTGCTAAGTATGCACAAATGTTGCTTGTTGCACATGAAGTCATTGGTGATGATGAGCTTACCAAGAGTATCTTTGATCCATTAGTAGAAGCTATGACTGTTTATTTGAATAATGAGCAAGCATATCCATTTTACTATATCAAAGATATTGGTGGTGTCTCTGTTGTTGGTAAGTCAGACTTGAACTATGGTGCTACTTATTATAACGATCATCATTTCCATTATGGATATTTCATCAATGCTGCTGCCATTATGGGTAAAGTGAGCAAAGAAATCAAGAGTGATTGGTTAGATGATAAGGTTAAAAACTGGGTCAATTTATTAATCATGGATGTTGCCAATCCAAACGAAGATGATTTGTATTTCCCACAATACAGAATGTTTGACTGGTATCATGGACATTCTTTTGCGCTGGGTTTGTTCGCTAGTGGAGACGGTAGAAACCAAGAAAGTAGCAGTGAAGATGTGAACTTTGTTTATGGTATGAAGCTATGGGCTGATGTTATAGAGGACGAATCCTTATTGGCAGATGCCAATTTGATGTTGTTGGTTATGAAGAGATCTTTGAACACCTACTATTTCTTTGACAGCTCAAGTGAAGTTATTCCTGAATGTTATACCCCACACATGGTTCCAGGTATTTTATTCGAAAACAAACTTTCATACGTGACTTTCTTTGGTACCGACATGAAATACATTCACGGTATCCAAATGTTGCCAATTACTCCAGCTTCTATTTTGATCAGAGAGAAGTCTTTTGTTGAGTCTGAATGGGAAAACTTCTCTATGGACACAGCTTCTAGCGAGGATGAGCCATGGTCTCATATTTTGAAGTTGAATCAAGCCTTATTCGACGGTAAATCCTCGGTGGAGCATTTCTCCAAAGCGGGTTTTAGTCTTTCCCAACTAGATGACGGTCAGTCCTTGACCTGGTCTTTAGCTTTTGCTATGGCCATGAAATGATCAATTTTCCACATTCATGATCCACGAAACACTAATCAACTAATTCCCAAACAAGATTTTTTAAGCATCTGGCTGTTCTTGCCCCTGATAGATTTACATTTAAAGAATTCCGAACGCATTATCATGACATACACACGGTTTTTTGATTTGACATCGAAATTCCTTTTTTTTTTATTATAGACCTCCTTTTTAATGTTTTGCTGCATTTGGGGAATTTTTTTTTTTGTTAGTTTCCTACACCTTGTTTTTGTTTTTATTTAAAAGTTACACATACACTTATATTTCCTATAGAGTCAATAGAAAATTCACATCCTTTATTAGGCTGAAAATACTTTTGTAGTGCTGTTCAGTGAGACCACACATGCTGGGTGATAAAACAGCGCCGTTCCCAAACTGGAACTTCATGTTGAAAAAGCGTCTGCTCTGAAAATGGTGCGTTTAAACATAAAATGTGTCTTTCGGGGCTCATAGATCTACAATACCAAAATTTCTTGGTAACATGATCAGGGGGACCAGCAATGTTTGACTTGCATCGCAAGGTGGATAACAAGGGTGCCGGAAAAACCGCGTCACACACTGTTTCGTCCCTATATCCGCAAGGCTTTCTCTCTCCGTATGTCATTCAATCTTGTGAAAGCCGCTGCCAAACCATGTTAATATTAACGCTCGTATTCATTTCTTGGATTGTCCTTATTTTCGCTATATTTCGATGACTATTTTTCTTCATTTTTTTCTTGGTTTCCAGTATCGTTCGTTAGCAACTGAATTGTTTGCTTTTTTAACCACTGTTTTCGCTCATATTGGTCTTCATTTCTAGAAAAATCTCTATTTCTCGCTGTAGAACACAGCCTTGAAAAATATAGACAGATTAAACCATCGTACATTATGTGACATAATTCATACATTTTCATTTTTTTTTTTTTGTAGTTTCTTTTGCAGCGTGTGGTCACAACACTCAGCATAATAAAAAGTTTCATATATATCATGTGGAAAATTTGAAATGTATATTCTACCAACTGTATTCATTAGTATCTACATATACATATTTTTTTGTAGTTTCTGTATCTTCTGGTCCCAATATATATCGTGAGAAATTCTATATATATTTAAGTTATATTTAAGTTATAGCTGCCCTCCACAAAATAAGTTGTCCTGTTCCTGAAAAACTGTTACTTAGTGAAAGCGTGACACATTGATCTCACAAACAGAGTACACCCCCTTTGTCAGCCTTTTATTATTTTCCTTTTCACTTTTCAGGAAAACTGTCAGCAAATCCGTGATAGTTGACCTTGAAAAAGCACCAGAATCACTCAAATCCTCCCCCACGCAGCGCTAGAGCCCGCATACACAGAGATTTCCGCCATGCCAGCCGTGGAAAGCACAAACACGTTGATTCTCAGAGGATTCAGCTCAGATGAGATCAACGACGAAGAAATCATCCAGCAGCTCCAAAATCAAATCATTGCCAACACCCCAAAGACAGAGACAATCAAATTTTCGATTTTGAAATCCTTCAAAAGAATAATCATAGTCTTCGAAAGCATAGAATCCTCTAAGATCTTGTACACAATTATGAAAACCAGCGGTTTCAAAGTTGGATTCAGCTCCACAAACAACTACGATGACTTCATTTTGACTAAAGACGGTTACAAGTTTGACACACGAGACTTTCTCCATTTGCCCTCGCACGGCACTACTTACATCATCTCTCCTCCTCCTTCACCTCCTCCAGGCTGGGTCAGCAGACCTGAAGAGCTGCCAGACAATAGATCGATCTATTCGCCTGAGGAATTGGCAGAATTGTTATACGAAAGAGTCGATGAAAAAAAATTGCTAAACTTGAATACCAAAGAAGTGTTTGAACAAAAAGTCTTGTTGGACACCCATATGCCTGACAGTCCAATCATTGTCCTTGAGGGAGATTTCCAAGATAATGACGATATATACCAAGATGAGACTCCTTCGAGATTAATTAAACCTGCAAAGGTTTCGTTGCCTCCGTTTTAGTCTCTGCTTGCTGTCCAAAAATTTTTGCCCAGTTTCAATCACCTAAAAATGCGTCAATATCCTTCAATTTTGCCCTTTTTTCCCCCGTCTCTTCTACGTGCTCGATATTTTTGTAATTGTGGGAGTATCTTCGTTTCAGGTATTATCATCTTTAAAAACTGCATGATTTGGCCTTGAGACTTCATAAAACAGAGCCCTATACTTCAATTTTTCTAATTCATGTTCTGCATAGTTTTACTCGGTATTTTCTTGTTTAATTTTTTCCCTCGTCACTTCCTTCAATTTGGCCGCAGCACTCAAGCTCTCTGGGCTTCTCATTCAGTACACATACTTTATATCCAAACTATAGATTCAATAAAGTCATTCTCAACTCTTCTTCACTAAGGTTGTGCTCTTCATCGATGTACAATGTCTAGTTAGCAATAGCCAGAGCCCTGCCGTCTGGCCGCGTCGGTTCAACATCTTTTTTTTTTTTTTTTTTTTTTTTTTTCAATTTCTAGAAAATTTTTTTTTTTTGTAGGTTCCTTCGCTACTCTACTGCTTAGTATAAATATCAGCCAAAATCCTTTAAAATTTACCTCTTAATTTAACACTTTTCCAGCTCTTCATTATAATTTATATTGTTTTTTTCTCTTTCTTCTTCCCTTTCTCCATCCTTATGCACGGGCATTACGCATATCAGTGAGGATTCGTCCGAGATTGTGTTTTTGCTGGTTGAAAACTTTAACCGTGACCCCTCCAATACATGTTGATTGGTCTCCACTCAGTGGTTTCTTAGGCATGTAGCGGGAATTTTTGGAGTACCTTTTTGTCAGTCGATTTGAATTATTTCACTGTCAGCCTAGAATTTGTACCAATCAATGAACGAATGCACCAGGTTGTCTGGTCGCTTCAGTTCATGTTTTTGATGTTTATCTTTTTAAAATACGTGAGTCCATACAATTAGTCCATAGTTTCTCGCGAGTGTTTATTGGGGTTCTTGCAGCTTGAACTCTCGCAAGATCTCGTTGACATTGTTCGCTGGCTCATGGTAACTTTAAATTCAACCCTTGAATGTTGTAGATCATTCTATTTGTAGCAGAAAAACTACAATTTTCTTCGAAGTGTGTGCTCTCTTCTGTTGTCAATTATCAATAGATGTTGGTTCTACTTTGTCGGTAAACATCTAACTATCATATGGTTACGAGCCCGAGTTCACCAGTAGTTTTTTCCAGTTGGATAGATATTTTCATTTAGTATCATCTCTGTATACTCTAAGTTCAGCGAGATCATCTTTCTCTGCAATTCCAATTAATTGAACAGTACCTATACTTCAACAAAGGGATAGAAGGAAAATAATAGTGTCAATAAATCCAAAAAAAAATGTTCAAAAAGTATGTATTGTTTGATTTAAGATGCTCAAATGGAAAAAATAATCAACATTTCAGGAATTGTTACTAATTCCTATTGACTTTAATTGTCATCTGTCTCTAGATTCTCCTCCGAAGATGTTCGCCAAAGCTCAAACATTAAGTCCTCAGTTCAGAGAAATTTGAAACTGAAGTTTGCAGAGCAATATCCTCTCATCTCAACAGGAGATGCTGCAACATCGATATTGGATGAAGCTATACCGAAAAAGCTGCAGATGGTTCAACATAAATGCGAAGAAAGAATCTCTTTGTACTCCATCGACGGTAGCGTTGTTTTTTTTCAAAAAATGGACGATGAGCTTTACCCGTTTTTGAAATTTGTTCACAAGTATCCTAGTGTTTTCCCAAGCGTACAAGTTGACCGTGGTGCCATCAAATTCGTTTTAAGTGGTGCCAACATAATGTGTCCCGGTCTTACTTCAAAAGGTGCAAAATTACCAGAGGAATGTTTGAATAAAGGTGATGTTGTCGTCGTTTACGCAGAGGGAAAGGAAAATGCATTGGCTGTTGGAAAATTGGTAATGAGCACCGATGATATTAAGAGTTTGAACAAAGGCATTGGTATCGAATTGGTCCATTATCTTGGTGATGGCCTTTGGAACTTGCAATTATAATATCCAAATTATACGCTTAAAAATTGAATTTTTTTAATATTAAAAATAAGCAAGAATATCCTAATCTATATAAAGTATATTATATATGTACAATTTGACAAACTAGCAATCCCCAGCATTGAATATATGTCTTTTTAAGAGAAAAAAAAACCTGATTTAATAATCACCTGAATTGTACAATCCAATATCAGTGTCTGCGGACTTTGCTGGCTCTTCAACGTGAACATCATTCATACCCACAAAGCTTGTATCAACCAAACCCTTTTGCTTTCTTTCTGATAATTCTTTGATTCTTTGGTTCTGTGCTCTTATAATTTCCAATTCTTGCAAATAATTATCCTCAGAGCCAGTAATATAATCACCTGTGAAAACACCAACTTCAAAGTCTTTAATAGTGCTAGATCTGCAACAATCTTTCAAATCTTCCAAGTCTTGATAAAACACTCTATCAGCATGGATGACTTCACTGACTTGTTCATCAGTTCTATTATACGCGACTAAGGCTCTTGTGTCTGCTAAATCTATACCATAGATATGATTGAATCTAATAGCTGGTGCACATGATGCAAAGTAGACATTTTTAGCACCAGCTTCTTTGGCCATAATCACAATTTCTTTACTTGTAGTACCACGTACAATAGAATCATCGACTAATAGAACATTTCTGCCTTGAAATTCAGAGACCATAGGATTCAATTTTTTACGTACAGAAGAAACTCTTTCTTTTTGATCCGGCATTATAAATGTTCTACCAATGTATCTATTTTTGACAAAACCTTCCCTATAATCAACACCCAATTCCACTGCACATGCTAATGCTGAATGTCTAGCAGTATCCGGCACAGGGATAATGACATCAATCATTTCCTTTGCTTTACCATCTAATTTTCTATTTATATTGCGAGCCAATTTTTCACCCATCTTGATACGTGATCTGTATACTGAAATTCCATCGAGAACAGAATCTGTTCTAGCAAAATACACATATTCAAAGATATCTGGAGTAAAAGTTCTTGCAGGTACAACTTGCCTAAATTCTGGAACCATTGTTTCCCTTGGGATAATTACAGCCTCACCCGGTTTAAAATCACGTAAATTAATGAATCCAGCAGCTTCTAAAGCGATGGATTCGGAAGCGAGCATGTAATCTTTGGTTCCATCAGAATTAATACGTTCCCCGAATAACAAAGGTCTAATTCCATGTGGGTCTCTGAAACCAAACATACAGTAACCAGCAATCATACCAGTACATGCGTAGGCACCACGACATTCATCGTAGACACCTTTCAAGGCATTAAAGATATCCTCGTTGTTGACTCTTGCCTTGTTGTACACATCTAATTTTGCAGCAAAAATGTTCAACAACAATTCACTATCCGAGTCTGTATTAATGTGACGATGCACCTGTTTGTCCAATATTTCTCTCAAGTAAGAACCGTTGACTAAATTACCGTTGTGGGATAAAACAATTCCGTAAGGGGAGTTCACATAGAATGGCTGAGCTTCGCTGTTTGCCGAAGAACCTGCAGTTGGATATCTGAGATGGGAGATACCCATGTTACCAACAAGGTTCTCAATTCTTTTTTGGGTGAAAACGTCTCTGGCCATACCATTACCTTTGCATTGATAAAAACGACCACCCTTACCATTTGTGACTATACCTGCTGCATCTTGGCCTCTGTGTTGAAGATACATACACGACTCGAAAAGCTCGCTGGCAACGTTCTGGTTTTTGTTAGCCAAAAGGATCCCCACTACACCACACATTTTGTCTTTTTGTCTATTTCCAATATGTGTGTGTACACCTATCTGATACGAAGACTAATTTGCAAACACTGAAAGAGGATTTCAGGTAATTTATAGATCAATAAACCAAAGAAGGCGCAATTGTGCGATTGAATTTATCTGTTGAAGAGATTCTTTCGATGAAAAAATGGCAATGAGAAAAAATTAAAATAGTTGAATATTGTTTAGGGTATCTGGTTCAGAAGAGATGAAAAATGATGGAAAAATAGGATATTATACAAAAATGAGTAAATGAAGTGCATCAAAAAAATTTTTTTTTTTTTTTACTTTTATTTCTCAGCTCGAAGAGTTGACTCAGATTTTTTTTTTTAATAAACGTTAGACTATCGCAGATTTGCGCATTTATTATTAGAAGATGCGAAGAGATCGAATATTATAATACTAAAGTTATTGAATATTGAATAAATTCGAGAAAGAATAAACTCGACAAATAAATTCAAAGAATATATTTGAGAAAAAAGAAATTCAGCAGCTTATTCCTCAATTAGTCGTGTTTTTTAAGTAGAAATTGGAAAAAGATAGACAAGCATGATAAACTTCTTGAATTATAGAGTAATGATTTTCGCTTGTATACAGTAATCCCATTCAGAAAACATCTGACAAAATGGGAAACAAAAAAATCGATTACGAATCTAGGAAACTGTCAATGATGTCCAAGTAGGTATGATAGCTATCGCTGACTTCTAGCTCTGCTTTGAACTGTTTCAATTCCAACAATCTCAAATGCGCGGCCTCGGAATTCTCGTCTGTGACGTCACAATCAATCAAGTACCAGGACTGAATCATGGCTATCAATTTGATTATATCGAAACCATAATCAATCTTGAAGAGATAAGAGTCTGTCACAATGTAATCTTGCATGTCCGTATTATCTCTGATTTCTTCATCTATATTTTTTGCGTACTTCGACCTGTATTTTTTTGCAATTCGACTATTGATAAATGTCTTTATCATTAATATTTTATCATAGTAAGAAACGCGTGATTCTTGTGCCATCTTGACATCAGGCTTAAAGAGTTTTCTCGTTAGCCTTACTCGCTCTTCACTGTCAAATTGCAAATTGTTTAGTAAGCTAACAATGATTGAAATCCAGTATTTGTAGAACTGAAGAATGTCAAATCTTTTTGTGGAGTCTACAGACTTCGTAAAGATTGACCTCAAAGGAAATAACACAGTGCAAAGAATTTCCTTAACCATATCTTGATCTCCAGTCTCTGCTTCTTCATTCTCAGAAACAATAGTTATATCACTAAGAGGCTTGAATAAGTATTTTAATAACCCACATTGAACCAGCAATGTACAGTAATCTAAAATCCTCAAGCTCTCTTCCTCCAATTTCTCAGTCTCTTGCTCCAGTCCGTCTTTTCTTCTGAGCTCACCATTAATTACGTCTCTAGATAAAATAGTACACACAATTTGAAACAAAAGAGGCAAAATAAATTTCAAACATTTCTGCCATTCCATCGAGTCAAATTCTTCAGTACTCTCTATGTTTTCTATGGAACTTTCAACTTTCTCCTTGAAATTATCTTTGTTGAAATAGTTTCTAAAAAAAATCATCATCAACTGTAATCCTTGTATTTTGTCGACAAATTCAAGCTTCAAAAACGTATAAGTATCTATAAGTTTGAGAATTAAGCTCACTAGAATTTGGAATTTTTCAAGATCCTCCAAATTACCTGAATTACCAATAAGTTTTTTCAACTTTTTGGGATTTTTAAATTTGGAAAATTTTACCACCAAAAATTCCAATAAACTATCAAATTCATCTATCTTCATATTCAAATTATCAAACACTTTCACCGCTGAACTTTCATCTTCAAAAATATCTATCTTTGTGAATAACAAGTCAAAATATTCATACCACATGAATGTATCATCTTCATTTATTTCCCCTTTTCTTTCGAAAACAAATACTCGTAATTTCAAAAACCAATCATTCATGTAGTTTATTTGAGAGAATAAACCATCAGCACTTAGTCCAACGAAATCGGCGTCTTTTGTTTTATTGCTATCCAAAATACTTATCAATGATGTATAGAACTCCGCAATTAAAAATTTAAAATCATCAATTTCAGTTTTTGTACCCTCTAAAATTTTTTCAGTTGATACATTTAACTGCTCATAGACAACATTTACAGCCTGCGGAATCCCTAGAGCAAAAAATTTGGCAAAAATTAAAAGTTGCCAATCTTTCATTGGATTATCCTCCAGGTTTTCAAAATCATTGACCATGAGATGCAATTTTTGCAAAACCAAGTATTTTATGTCTGTGCTTTCATGCTCTTTGAATATTGCCAATAACAAATCAAACAAGGAATGTTTTGTCGTGTTATCCGAAACTCCATCTTGATTTTCCGGATTAAGCAAGCTTTGGTAGAATAAAACCATATTATTATCACTGTTTTCACTGTTTTTTGTATACGCTGCCTCAAAATTCTTAATATCATCAATTTTAGAAATCAAATTATATAAGAGTTCTTCATTTGGTAACAATTCTTGAACTAAAAATTTTTCTCTTTTCTTTCTGCTACTCGAATCATCATTTTTGGAGTCAATTGTGAGATCTTTCAAGATTTGATGAGCTCTCATATTTGAAATGTAAGCATTCCATAAATTTGAATTTAATTCAGAGCACCAATTATTAAAGGCTCCATAATCCACAAAATCTTTATCGCTTTTTGGTGGCTCTTTTTCGCAGAATTGAGCGGCCTTTGTTTTCATTTTATCGGTTACTTTAATCTCTGGATTATTAAGGAATACCTGGAAACCATAGATCGGGTCATTTTTAGTATTGGTCAATGATACTTTTCCAATGTCAGTGCTTGTATCGCCAGATTCTTGCTTTTGCTTTTTATTCGCAAGTTCAGAATTTAGAGATTCTTTCATACTTCGCTTTTCTCCTTTAGCAGAACTGCCATCCCGATTAATGTCAGAATCTTTTTTTTTTTCAACATTAAATTTGCCAAATAAATCGTTTACATTCATATTATTTGAGACCCAAATACCAGGGAAATAGTTCTATAGAAAGTAAAAAGCTTCCAATTTATATTTAAAGTATCTGGTAAATTTCATTTAATTTTTAATATTGTTGTATTTGACTGTTGTTAGTAAGAATATGATAATACTGTATTAAAATACAAGACAATAGTTTTTTTTTGTAGATTTTACGCGTTACCTGAGTTCTGAGTTCTCAATATGCAGGTGCGTTGTATCACAATACTAAAATCAGTATGTGCATTAACTAATTGTACAGTAAATACTACAAAATTCATATAATTATCGATGGATACCAGATAGGTAGCCATCACTTTTAATATTGAAATAAATAGTGTCGAAAGATACATAGTTTTGGTTTGCATAAAAATTATTAAGAAAATTATTCGATGAACGTAAACTAAAAATGTCTGCAATATCCTTGGTTTAATATAAAAAGACAAATACTGCTTTTGGTGTGGGATATCTATGATACTGTACCATATAAAACAACTATTGTGCTCAAATATATTTACAATGATAATTACCTGATTCGCTTTGTGAAATTCAATAGAATTTTTTGAATTTTTCTCTTCAAAAACAATAAACAAAAAAAAAAAGCTTCAATTCTGTGGTTCTTCATCGTCAGTTTTAATTGGTGGTTTCTTCCTTGATTCCTGTCGACTGGTCAACAGCAGTACTATCTATTTTTTCTACTTCAAACTTCAACTTGATATTGTACAACTTAGCTAATTTTTTGATCTTTTTGGAGATTGATTTGATTCTGTTTCCTGCACCAGAACCAATTTTCAAATTTCCAGTATCAATCAATAGATTAACTTCGAATCCTTCTTGGCATTCACTTTCAATGCTGCTACTATTTTTTGGGGATGAATCGTTCTTTTTCTTTTTATGTTTGACTTTGAACTGGAAAGGTTTATCATAATCAGAGATATTTCCACCTGGATGTATACCGCAAATGAAATACATAATTTTACCGACATATATGGTCCAGAAAATTAACTCATTTAAGAAATTATTATTTTTGTTTTTGATATTACTGCCTTCTTCTTTCAAAACAGATTTAACAAGTTCGTTTTTGATGCATTGTTGGTTAAATGGCAATTCACCGCCCCATCTCTCCAGTAATGCAATACCTATGAGAGATCTCATTCTATGAGAGAGACCATGTGATCCAGCAATAATACCGGTTATGGCAACTTGAAGAGCAGCACTTGGTTGTAGCTCCTTTTGATACATCGAATGAACAAATGCTAAGTTACATAATGCTGGAGCAATTCTTAATGGCACCACCAGTGGTATGTAATCGACTGGAATTGAAGACAATAAAATTTGAAGATACTTGTCCTGGAGAAATGGTGCATATGACTGGGTAGCAACTATAAGAGGGTCTTGAGTACGAATACTTATTGGTAACGTGTCAAAGAGAATACCCTCACGAACACCACCTTGAGAGAAATTTAAAGATCTAATTTTTGGAAGAGATTCAAATGCCGCACTCAATAAAAGTCCAATAGCTGGAAGTTGCTTTTTACGGCGCTCACTAAGTCTGAAAATCTCAGGAGAACTAGAGCCATTATTGCAGTTACCAGACACAAAGTTGATATTGTTCAGGCCATTGGTATTAGTATATCCTGTAAGACTAAAATCCGAATTGAATGCATTAGGGGAATATTTAGTAGGTAACTTTGATTTCAAAAACAAATAATTTGCCAAATTCGATACATCTATAAAATTGCAAGCAAACCCGTTGATGATATTAGGAATTGGGTAATTGTCAATCATAGCTAACATGAGATAACCAATGCCACGAAGTCCACCACCAGAACAAAAGACTTGGAATCCACCCTCATCTTCTGCTTTTTCTAAAAGAAATTTAGGTATGTCCAATTTTTGTAACGAATCGGTGAAAGCTTGTTTGATTTCTAAGAAAACGCTTTTGAGAGGTTCATTTTTCAAACGACGGGTAAGAACAGCTGCACCATAAGGTAAACTAACTGGATTCAAAGAATATTGAATAGCACCATCAATTGTTGTGTGAATCCAGTTGAGTTGAATTGAACCACCACCCATGTCCATGAAAAGTCCAGAAACATTATTGAAACTGGATACCACTCCTAATGAGCCTATTCTTGCTTCTTCTTCTTTAGACAACAATTGTACTTGCCAACCAGTAGTTTGAAAAATGCAATCTCTGAAATACTTGGAGTTATGAGCTTCGCGGGTAGCTTCAGTAGCTACCACTCTTACATTATTGTTGACACCAAAGTCGTGGCAAATGATTTGGAATCTCTTCATAGCACGACATACTTCGTAGATCACCTCGTTTGGGATTGGAAGTTTTTCTGATGAGGTGCTGCTAATGAATTGAGAGTCAAAAAGCGACACGTTAAGACGATCTTTAAAAACACATGGTAAAGATCTTGCATGGTGTGGGGCAACGGAAGAAATAGAAAAACGGATTCCATTGGAACCTATATCAACGACACCTACAAGGGAGTGAGCGACTATATCAGCTTCTTGCTTTGTTGGGTTCAAAGCGGATGAGCCCTGCATATTGGAGGCGGTAGACGTGTTTGAGTTAGATCTAGTGGCGGTGCTAGGCTGAGCAGAAGCATTGGAGATCACAAAATGAGAGTTGTTAGCAGCAGCTGGGTGGAGAAGCGGGGACTTCTGCTGCATGTTTTGAAGAGCAGCTGATGTTGCTTGTTTATTTGGGATGGTGAAGCAAAGAGAGTCATCCTCGTCCGAGTCCGAGAGAACTGCGTGGGCCTGATTTTTGCTGCTGTCCATTCTGCTGTTAATGAGTAGATATTGGGCTGATAATGGGTGGATTCTGGATCCAGGAAAAACAAAAAAGATAAAAAACTGTGATTTTTGGGGTCAAGAAACTTGGGTCTTCGAAAACTGCGAGATTATCGGCAATCGAGGTAGCGTTTCTCTGGCTGATTATGGAAGGCCTCAATTGGGACGGGACACTGAATCAAGAAGCAAAAGTGTATTCTGTTGGGCAATTCTTACCGGCCGCACCTGTTATTTGCTATTCTAGACCAAAATTTGCTTTGTTTTCCCACCAAAATAACTGTGTTGATCAGCTTTGTATCGGGTTCTTCAATGGATATCTGGAGTGCTAAGATAATAGTCGACACTTTCTGGATAAGGAGTTGGTTGGCAGGGGCCGGACGCTAACAGATGACTACGTTCTGATAGCGAGAAAAATGAAAAAAAAAAAAAAATCAAAAATCAATCGCTAATCTAAATCCGGCCATCCGGATCCTGTCTGTGCGTGTGTTGATATCAAGATTAGGCGAAAAAACTGTTTCTTAAAGGAAAAAGAGGATAAAATATGTGCTCACTTGCTAATCACGGGAACAGCTCGATTTTCACTGCATTTTCAACACTTACTGAGATTGGTAAACTGATGGAAGAGGAATTTCAGGGAATCCGGAATTGTTGGTGTACTGGTATATGTGGTGTCGGGTTAGAGGGTTTTATAATGTATGTATTTTGTAACAACATGATGTGTTGTTTTATTAGTGTAACAATAATGGTGTTTTTGGATTGTTTGGTGTTATAATGTATTAATTCTGGTTGCGGTTAGATAGCCGTCCTAGAAGTTTTCACAATGCCATATCCAGACTGCTCAGATCAATCTGATACACATATACAATACTATAATATCTTTGGACATGGCTACATTTACAGACACAAAGCAATCCAGTTCAGTTAAAGTTTCAACCCCAGATCAAAATCCTCAAGGGCCAAATCAGGACCAATTGAACGGATAATCGAAGCAGGGCCAACTGAAAACAAGTTTAAAGCCCAGGACCAATTGAACGGAAAAGTGGAAGCCTCATCCATTACTCAGCAAGAACCCATAATCACAGTTTGAAAATAAGTCAGAAACATGCCAGAAACACAGGGAGATATCGCCCAGAACATCCAGCAGTACATCCAGCTCATTGACGAGACGTCAGCGGACCCAGAGACGCCATCAGAAAGCCAAAACGGCAGCAACAGAAGCAGTAACCACACATCGAGCTCCACCTCGTCATGGTCTCTAGTAGCTGACGACTCTGTCGATAAGGCAAGCAGTGTCTGGCCTACAGTGTGTTCCGTGTGCATCAATGTCTTTGTTCCATTTATCAACGGCATGATGTTGGGCTTTGGTGAGATTGCTGCCCACGAGGTGGGATTCTACTTTGGCTGGGGCGGAAGTAAGGTCGCTGAACAATCAAAAAGAGAGACAGAAAAGCGCAGACAGGCCTATCTTCACGAAAGAGAGGGCCACGGACGTGTAGTATGGGATAATTCTAGCAACAGCATCAGAGATGCTAATGCTGGCGGCAGCATTGCTTCCACCAGTAAATGGTTCTAGGTCATTTAACAGCAACCAATTAAAGATCCTTACTAGCTGGGAAATAAAGCTCCTGTTTTTTTTTCTTTAGATGCCCCCAAGCACATACACGATACATCTGCAAATCATAGCAATAAATACATCTGTATAGATATTTTCGATAAATAATACATACATCTACATATCATTTTTTTTGAAGCCCAGCATAGTCTCTATCAATAGCAGTTAGCCAAGTGCTACCTGGTCATCCGTGGATATACTTGGACTTAACCCGATAGGTATTGCTTAATCTGACGAGTGTACCGACTTATGGAGGTACTAGGTCCTGAAGAGCTGCAATAGCCATGTTAACACAAAGTTGAACAAAAATAAATGAGAGTTGGCCTCATTTAGAATCCTTGGTTACCATTGATCGAATTACAAGTAAAATGATATTTTTTAAAAAAAAAAAAAAACAATCAAAAGTACCAAGAACAAAAGCCCATCGAGTTTCCAAAGTGCTGCAAAGGCTTGAGTTTAACAAAATGAATTTTAAGAGTTCCAATTCCTACTATTAAACCTTCTTGTAGAAATCAAAAAACCGCTTAAGAAGAATCAATGAAGAGTAGAAAGATTAAAACCTTTGGATCAATTAAACGTAGACTGCGAGAAGACTCTTGAGCATGTTGAAAAATGAAAATTTTCAAAAAAAAAGAGATCCCCGGGACTTCTTTACGCACTATGAACCATTATGATTCATTCTTTTAAAAACTTTAAAGTTGTCAATATCGAGTATTCTTTCTACAAATATTGGGTGAAGTATAAATTCGATGTGCTATCCTTCCTATTTATTAACTACTTGTTATCTAAAAACTTCTGTTTGGTAGAACTTTTTAAAACAAAAAAGTGAAATTAAAACTGAAATTCATAGAATTAGAAACCCAAACTAACGATCTCAACATACATCAATAAACATGTCCCCAATTGAAGTAAGTAACCACTGAAGCAAACAGCGGTCGCTAAGACACCCTCGAAAACAACACAGCAGACTAACATTTTTCTTTTTTTAGTACCGTGTAGAAACAGACGCCTTTGGTGAGATTCAAGTCGACAATTCCAAATACTGGGGTGCTCAAACCCAGCGTTCATTGCAGAACTTCAAGATTGGACAGCCATATGCACGTCTTCCCCCAGCATTGATCAAGTCCTTCGGTATCTTGAAGAAAGCAGCAGCTGTTGTGAATGCCGAAAACGGTACACTTTCTCCAGAGATTTCTAAAGCTATTCAAGAAGCTGCAGATGAAGTCATCTCTGGAAAATTGATCGACAATTTTCCATTGGTGGTCTTCCAAACTGGTTCTGGTACTCAATCCAACATGAATGCCAACGAGGTTATTAGTAACCGAGCAATTGAAATCCTTGGTGGTAAAGTTGGTTCCAAGAAACCTGTGCATCCAAACGATGATGTCAACAAATCCCAATCCTCTAATGATACATTTCCAACAGTGATGCATATCGCAGCTGTTATGGAAATCACAAATTTACTTATTCCTGAACTTACTGCTTTGAGAGATGCTTTACAAGTGAAATCTGAGCAATTTGCAAAAATCGTTAAAATTGGAAGAACTCATTTACAAGATGCTACACCATTGACTCTTGGTCAAGAATTTTCTGGATACGTTCAACAACTCACTAATTCGATCACAAGAGTCGAATCTTGTTTACCATCTTTGAAATTCTTAGCCCAAGGTGGTACCGCAGTTGGAACTGGTCTTAATACAAAACCTGGTTTCGATGTCGCTATTGCTTCTGAGATTTGTAAAATCTCTGGTATTCCAGATTTCAAAACTGCACCAAACAAGTTTGAAGCATTGGCTGCTCACGACGCTATAGTTGAGGCTAGTGGTGCTTTAAATACAGTTGCAACTTCTTTATTCAAGATTGCCAATGATATCAGATATCTTGGATCTGGTCCACGTTGCGGATATGGTGAATTGAACTTGCCAGAAAACGAGCCAGGTTCCTCAATTATGCCTGGCAAAGTCAATCCTACCCAAAATGAAGCTCTTACTATGGTTTGCACTCAGGTTTTTGGTAACCATGCTACCATTACATTTGCAGGTGCATCTGGTCAATTTGAATTGAACGTTTTCAAGCCAGTCATGATTTACAACTTGTTGCAAAGTGTTGAATTGTTAGCCCAAGGTTGTAGATCCTTCCGTGAAAACTGTGTTGTTGGAATCACTGCTAATGAAGACAGAATTTCCAAGTTGTTACATGAATCTCTTATGTTGGTTACTGCGTTGAATCCATACATTGGTTACGACATGGCTAGTAAAATCGCCAAAAACGCTCATAAAAAGGGTATCACTTTAAAGGAATCTGCATTGCTGTTGGGTGCTCTTACCGAAGACCAATTCAATAAATGGGTGATTCCTGAAGACATGACCCATCCAAAATGAGTTTCTGGTTTCTTGAATCTTTGCTCAAGAAGATTTTATGGTGAACATGTATAAAAAATTGAGCTAATCGTTACATTATGATTATAGATGAATTGACAGCTTTTTATAAATATATGTAAAGATCATCCCAGAGACATTGGTTAGCCTAGTTCTGAAGTTTTATGTTTTTGCAAAACGATACTCTTGTAGTTTCTAGATATAATTGATTTCTTTTTTTTTTTTCAAATCAAGACATTTAAAGTTATTTTTCCACGAAACGAAAACCGTTTTTTTCTTTGGTGTTGTTGTGATTTGTGTTCTGTATACACTTGCTGTTTTTTTTGCATTATGAATTCAATAAGAGTTTTTTTCAATCTACTTTGCTGGAAAGCTTTCTCCACAAAATCTACAAGATCTTGTTTATGTTTGTTGTCGCTATTTTGAAGCCACTTCACGATCCCCTCCCTTGTATACTAAGCTCCAATTTGTGTACATAGGGTTTTATCATATAATAAATTGTCGGGATCCAGACAACCGTTGCAATAGATTCTAAACAAGTGACAATAAATATAGAATTGCGCAAGTTTTAAAGGGTTCAAAATTACATTAAACTTCCATGGATAACCTCCACAATATCAGCCAAATGCGTTTTTCCGCTCTGAATGGAGGGGTTTAAAGTTTCAATACTTCATTTGTTTTGCTTTTAAATCTATAATGCCCTGTTTAATTGTATTTTCACCAGATTTTTATTCGTGTATAGATACTATCTAGAACAAAATAGCATGGGATCTTTTTACTTTAACAGTTGATGAAAAATCAGCAGCGTCTAAAATAAGTATGGAGATGCCTAAATGGACCAAATATTGCCTGTGTTCAGCCAGTAACCGCCCAAAACTCTCGGCTAGACTCTTCTTGGGTTAAGCCCGTCGTTATTTTAATACGTGTAGGCTTGTTGGGTAGGCCCCGCTAACCTGCTGAAAAATTAAGCTCATCACGGATGTACCAGCAATAACTATGGGCGGTATTATTAAACTCACATATCAGCAGCAGCAGCACATGCAAAAAATGAATCGTTTATACTTAGTGACACATTCTGCAACATGGTCATAAATCTTCATTCAACGGTTTTATTTAGAAAACAACAAAAATTCCAAAGACAATTATGCTAAAGACATCCAGAGACAATTAAACAATTGAAAGTTAGACTTTCTATTTTTATTTTTTTGAGTTACATTGTACTGGAATGGTATTTATATGTTTGTAAAAACCTAATAATTCAGCAATTGCTCTTCTTTATTCCCCTTTTTTTCTTGATTCTACAAAAAACAACCAAAAAGTGTCGACCCATATTTGACTGCTTCAACTACAAAGAGTGTATCCTGCAAGTATTTGAAATCTTACTTGATTGAAGATGTGCATATTATTGGCGACAACTAAACATCCACAGTATCCGTTGATAATTCTTTCCAACAGAGACGAATATTATAAAAGAGCTACAAGTAAAGCATATTGGAGAAGTTCAAAAGGAAGTTATAGATCAATTCTTGCTCCAGAAGATCGTGCAAAGCCTACCAGAGGAACATGGATAGGGGTTAATGCAAATCTGGGGAAATTTGCCGTTGTATTGAACTATCACGAAATCGATCAAAAAATAGCAAGCAATGATAGCCAGTATAGTAGAGGTAAGTTGGTGATGGACTATCTAGATGAGAATCCTAAACATTCTGCAATAGTCCATATAATCGACGATCCCAACCTTCAGGGCTTCAATTTTTTATTTGGTGATCTTCTAGGGAAAGATTTAAGGATCTTTTCAAACAGAGGGACTGATAAACAGTTCGAGTTGTTAAGCGACAGTGATATACAAGTGCCTGGTAATAAAGGGATCACATTTGGGGTATCCAATTCTTCTTTTATAGACTCTACGCCTTGGGAAAAAGTCCAGATTGGCCAGTCAAAACTAGAGAAAACAATAGAGAAGAATTTGAATAGCGAGCAAGAATTGGTATCTGAATTATTTGATATTTTGAATTTCAACAATGGATTGGTGGAGGGTGATTTTATGGAGCAAGAAAAACTTCAAAGATCTATTTTTATACCTAGAATGAAGACAGAATACTTCCAAAATACTGCTTTTGAGAATAATCCATTTGTCGGTAATTTCTATGGAACTAGAACACAAACCATTATTTTGGTCAAACAGCAAAAGAACTCGCGATTTACTTGTAGATACCTAGAGAAGACTTTGCACGATAGTAGTGATGATGTCATCGCTGGAATTGATTCTCTAGATTCTTCGAAGTGCAATCTCATCGATGAATCATTTGATATTCCAAATGTTTGAAGCCTACGATGCATTTATGTACATGATCTGTGAAGCGAATTTATTTTTAAAATTGGATTGCTGGCAGCAAATGATCTTTGTGAGTCTTGAAGCTACGAATTTCAAAAAATATTAATTTTTTTTTTTTCTTCAAAAGTATCTTGCAGTTTATAGAAACAATAAAATTACCATCGATCTCTAATACAGCGTATATTCAACAAGCTTCTTTCTCTGTTTGGAGTTTGTTCAGAACTACAATCGAGCTCAAGACTATGATTATCTGAGGGAAAAAAAGAAGAATCCACGAACCAAGCGGCCCTGTGATTGGCTCTTTGTACGCTCTTGATGACTGCTTGAGACTTGCATACTCTTTGCCTTATCAGTAAAACTTTTTTTCTCGTCTGAAAAAAATTCACAGAGCGCCTAACTTGCTGACCTACTTTGAGCTAACTTGCAACAAGATATCTTATTGATTATAGAGTCATTTTTAGTTAGGTTTGTGTATTAAACAGCATTTACCTGTCTTTGTTTATATTCAAACTGTGGAGAATAGTTATTTTGATTTAATTATGTATGTTTATATAATAATATAGTAAAAATTAAGTTTTTAATACATGGCTGATGGAGCTCACGTGAAATTGATCTTGCTCACACAGTTAAAATTTTAAAGTTTGTCATTCATACATCGATGGGCCTTTGATATCGCGAAATTCAGGTAAAAAAATATTAAAAAAGAAAATTTTGTCATGAAATATCAAAAAAAAAAAAATAATCTACAAAAAACAAGACAATAGATGATTCAAAAATTTATATCTTTTATTTTCAAATTATTCGCCCAAACACATTTAATCATTCTTTCTCCAGTTTTCTAAAATACTCATTATTCGCTGAATAAAGATACACATTCTATTTATCGATCAAAAGAGATATTATATGGTCCAGATAACTTATATCAGCTATCTTAAAATCTGGAGACACACTGCAACACTGAAAATTCCAGAAAATTCTATCGTTTAACCTATACCAGTGAAGTCAGCTCATATTTGGCATAGTTTCATTGTCTATTTACTTACTGCTGTCTTTTTTTTTTCGTCTTGTTTTTTTCTCCCAATCAGCTGAGCAGCAGTTTCGGCTTTTTAACGAACAACTGCTACAAATCAAGCTTAGTACAGCATATCTGGGTTTGTCAGCTTAATAAATAGGTGCAGCACATATCGCTTGAACTGTTGTTAACAAACAGCTGGAGCTCGAAGAATGTCCTCTTCTTTTTACAACCATGCAAATCTTTCAGACTCTCAGTTGAGAAGAAGCAGTCGATTGTTGCCTAAGCCACAAGAAACTAATACAGAGAGCACACCGTTGATGAACACCCCTTTGATCAATGCACAGCTCGTAATTCATCAAACAACCGCAGAGTTGGCATCATTTGACTTTGACTCAGATGAAACAGTGAGAAATGGCGCTGGAAATAACAAAAAATCGTCCTCAAACTCGTCCTCCTCCACCACCTCTCCAATCGCAACAACCCACCAAACCTTACAAAATCATTATCATGGAAGTAATACCCTTAACAATAATGAAGATTTCTCTGAAGATTTTCCTGAAGATATACGCAATCAATCAATAAGCTCCCAAGTAATTGACAGTAATAACAATTTAATCGACATGGACCTTGAGAATCCTCCTCAGAACTTAGAATCTTTCAATGCTTTATTGGGTAATGAGAACACTTACAATAATAATAGTAACTTTATCACCGGCAATAATGGTAACAACGAAACAAGCAACTCCAGGGCATCCTCGATTATTAACTTCACCAAAAATATAAACAGAACAGTGTCCAATAAGTTCTTAACCTTGACAAATAGTGGTAACAATAATGCAAACTCTAGTTTTGATGATGACTACTATAATTCTTACAATTCTGATAGCTGTCCCCCAAATAATGGGAATACAAGCTTTTCATTGCAAAATTACACAACTTCAACTACAACTTCCCTTCTTACTCTATTCTCATTTAAGAGCATTTCTTCCTTTTCCAATGATTGTCTCAGTTTACTTCCTAGTGTCTTTCTCGGTTTGTTGTTAAATGTGTTAGATGCTTTGTCATACGGTATGATTATTTTCCCAATTAATCAACCAGTATTCTCGGATCTAGGTCCATCGGGATTAAGTATGTTCTATGTGTCAAGTATTGTCTCCCAATTGACTTTTTCTTTGGGTGGGTCGAACTTCAAAGCAGCTATTGGATCAGAAATGATTGAAGTCACTCCTTTCTTCCATGCAATGGCCGATAGCATAATGGTAACTATTGGAGAATCTAATCCAGCAAATAAAGATAGCATCGTTGCAACCACCATAGTTTGCTATGTGATTTCAACTCTTTTTACAGGAGCTGCTTTTTTTGTTTTAGGAAAATTCAAACTAGGTAGACTTGTAGGCTTTTTTCCAAGACATATTTTACTTGGGTGTATTGGTGGTGTTGGTTACTTTTTGTTAGTCACAGGTATGGAAGTGTCCTCTAGAATGTCATGGAGTTTTGCTTATAACTGGGAAACACTATCATTTTTATTTGCGAACTACTTGAATTTTATCAAATGGTTTTCAGCTATTCTCATAGCCGTGATTTTGATATTAATTCAAAATCTCAATAAAAGATTGGCTTCATTTTCCTTGTTATTACCTGCTTATTTTATGTTCATTTTTGCACTTATTCATTTTGTTATTTGGGCTAATCCTCACTGGGACTTAGATTTAGCTCGTAAAAATGGGTTTATCTTTGATGTTGCAAGCCCTGCGAATCCTTCAAGCTCGGCGAATGAATCGTGGTATCATTTCTATTCATTATTCAAATTTAAATTCGTTAGATGGGATTTGATCTTGAAGCAAATTCCTTCTATGTTAGCATTAACTTTTTTCGGAATTTTGCACGTTCCTATTAATGTTCCTGCTTTAGCAATGTCTCTTAATAGAGATGATATCGATTTGGATCAAGAATTGATAGGTCATGGTCTTTCAAATTGTCTATCTGCAATTGTCGGTTCCATTCAAAACTATTTAGTGTATTCGAATTCCTTATTATTTTACAGATCAGGGGCTTCTGAGAATGCTTTAGCAGGTATTTTGTTGGCATTCTTCACAGCTATTGTTATGTTTATTGGACCAATTCTCATCAAATTCATCCCAGTATGTGTAGTTGGATCCTTAATCTTCCTTTTGGGCTATGAATTAATGAAGGAAGGTATGTATGATTCTTATTCTAAATTATCAAATTTTGATTACTGCACTATCATTGTGATTATCGTTACAATGGGTTTGGTCGACTTTGTTTATGGTGTTTTATTGGGTATTTTAATCGCATTTGTTTCTTTCATTATAGAAAATGCTAATCAAAACCCTATCAAAAATATCTTCACTGGTGAAGTGGCTAGATCCACAGTGCAAAGAAATTCTTTGACAAATAAATTTTTGAAAAATATTGGGTATCAGACATTGATATTCAAGCTACAAGGAAATATTTTCTTCGGCTCTATAGGTAAGATAGAAAAAGAAATCAAGAGATATTATTCAGAGGAGATTAAGAATGGGAATCATTCCTTCCGCTACTTAGTTCTTGATTTTGGCTCTGTGTTATCTGTCGACTACACTGCTGCGGAAGGTTTCCAAAACATAAAAAATTTCACTGATAAAAGCAATGCATATTTAATTCTATCATCGATTAATAATGATTCCATTTATGACTCTTTGTTGAACGTTGGTGTTTTGCCAAATGGAACAATCGCTGTATCTTCAGCTTCATCTGTGCTCTCAACTTCATCTGCTGATCAGAGAAATGTAGGCCAAGCAAGCAATAGTTCCGAAAGCACTCAGCTTTTCCATGATTTAAATTCTGCACTTGAATGGTGTGAGAATGAGTACTTAATAATGTTATATCAATTAAAGCATTTATCTAAAACACAGAAAGTTTCAAACTTGAATACCAGTGGCAACCCAGATTATGGGTCAATCTCCAATGACAATTCAGCCAGTTACAAAAAACAAATCAATAGCTACAGTCAGCAAATTCTGGCAGACAAAGAAGCATCGGGTCCGCAACCCATATCAAGTTTGTTGGCCACTGAGAAAAATATTCCTAAAAGACAGAATGATGATTTTAAGTTTAATTTAACTGAATCATATCTCAACCCAATGTCTTTTGTAATTAATAGTAGTCATAATATTGCTGCTCAGAATACAAACGCGGCTATTATTAGTAGTGGCTTGCAAGCAACCAGCCATAGAAATTCAATTAGCAACGCATCTCCAAGAAAACGTACTATAATGGATGCAGCTACAAGATCTCTTAGGGAAGATAGCGGATCATTGCATTCAACTGAACCTGTGATAACCATCAACCAACAAGATGAAAATACTCTTAAAGGTTCAAATATTAGCAAGCTCTCTGCCATTGGTTCACTTGACTTCAAGAGAAATAACGCTAATCCTGCTTCAACCGTACATAATGATTCAAAGACGATTACTGTATCCAACGGAAGAAGTGGAAGTAATAGTGGTTTCACAAGTGGTAGTAGTAATAGCAATGCTCCAAATTCCAGCAAATTAACTTCTAGTGTAACGGGAAGCAATGGGGTAACTACAGAAGAACACGAGATTATTCAATTGATAGTAAAGACATTCTATGGAATTTCCAAGCAATCAGAAACTTTCTGGAAGCCATTAGTTCCATACTTGCATAGGGTTGAACTTCGAAAAGATCAGCTATACACTCCAAACAGCAGTAATAGTAGTACACAATTTTTGAACACGCCAGTGACATCGCCGGTGATCAATAATCACAAGACAAGGGGGAAAGAGCATGGATTATTCTTTATTGTTGAGAGTGGTTTATTACAGTTAAGTTACGATTATCACAACCAATGCAAAATAAGTGAAACTTTGGTTCCAAAAACAGGATATGCTTCGTTGGGTGTTCACAAAGGACCTATTGGCGGTCATCGTAAAAAGTTAGACATTATCGCTCTTAGACCTACTAAAATCCTAAAATTGAATAGTGCCCATTTCAAAAAAGCGGCACAGAATGATTTGAAATTAAAGGAAATTGCCAATGAGTTACTTCTTGTTGAGGCAAACTTGTTAAGTGAGAGATTCGATAGAATTACAAACTATATTTTAATTTCCAGCTGAACAAGAGATTCAACCCATATATGTACATTAATTATTATTTGTTTTCCAATTTTTCTTCAATTGCAACTATTTTATTGTTATTCATTTTCATAATACAATCAGCAATTACCGTATTTGGTAGGCTTTTCAGATGATTCATGTTGGGTGCACGCATACAGAAAAATAAAAATAAAATTTCTTTTAATCTGCATGTAAACATTATACATCATTATTTAATATTGCTTTACCAAATAAAAAAAAATACCGTATATATAAGGTTGAAATAGGAATCTAATTTGATTTGCTTCCTTCAAGTTTTTCAAAGTCATATCAATCGATGTCTATCGAAGTATAAATAGCCAAATTCAATTATTTTTCTTCCAAACTGAATCTCACAAGAATCTTCAAGAGCAGAAATCAATCACATAGATACAAAAATGATAAACGAATCTTTTTTAGGGCCATACAAACATTCATCTGTTGGAACAGGATGCACAGTTTACCATATTCCAGCTACCAAGAAGCCAGAGACTAGACTGAAGCCAAACCCCTTGTTGGTTATGATTCCTGGAAATCCTGGTCTTGTTGAATTCTACATTCATTATGTGGATCAGATATACGAGCATTACCAAAAGAGTCATAACGATGGTACAGAACTCGAAGTATTAATTATTTCCCACATAAACGAATATGCTGACACCAGCAAACAAACATACACTCTTCAAGAGCAGATAGACTCGAAGATTGAGGTTATTGAAAACTTTATCAAGTACGAAAATGGTGATGTTCACACTAAAGCTAGATCTGAGCTACGTGATGTATATATCTTAGGTCATTCAGTAGGTGCCTACATGGCCCAAAGAATTGTTGAAAAAATAGACACTATTTGCAACATCAAATTTATTGGCCTTTTATTTCCAACAATAGTTGATATTGCCAAATCTGAAAAAGGATCAAAGCTCACAAACCTTATCAAAAAAATGCCAAAGTTTTTTATCTACTTAAGTTGGTTAGCCAGATTGATATCATGTATTCCTGCATTTTTGTTACTGCCTTTACTTTCATTTTTCATGAAGATCAGAAAAACATCTTATAAATCTATTTTAATGAATTGCATTATAAAATTCCTCTGCAACAAAAACTACGTTATCCAAGCTTTGAGGTTATCAGTGGATGAGATGAAATCAATCAACAATGATGATAATTTCAACAGATCTTTCTTCAAAAAATATAATGGCAAAGTATGGTGTTATTTTGCTCATGAGGATCATTGGATCAGTCATGATACAAGAGACTTTATATTTACTAATTATGACAACGATAAAAGTATAATGCAGGTTTGTGGTGAATCTACAGAATCGAAGAGATACCCACACAGCTTTGTGTTAAATCATAGTGATGAATTTTCGAAATTGACTGTTGATACAATGAACCAAATGATCAAATCGTGATACAATCATGCTGAAATATATGCCATGAATATTCTTGACCTTTTGTTATCCGATTTGGAAAACTGATGCAATTATATAGAAATAATATCTTTGACTAAGGATATTTATCTTTTGAAAATTATAAATATATATGCTATTCGAAAACAAAAATAAATTTAAATTATATTAAATATGAGATATACGAACACATTGATCAGATATCAAGCTCCGGTTTCTTACCTTCAAGAATACCAATCACAGTGTCTTTTGCATATTTAGAAATAACATTGTCGTCGTGCAACATCTCGAAGGCTTTTGTAGAATCTCTTCCAGCGAAATTCAACAACGACTGTTTTCCACCAGGATGATCATCAAAGAAGTTACTAACGTCGAGAACAACATTCTTTACAGCGATCCAGCAAGATTTTTCTGTGTTGTGCTTCTTAAGTTCTTCCAAGCTTATATAACGTTCAGGGATTAAGAAACCTTTCTTTGTCTTGAACATTTTCACTTTAGGTTTCTCTTCTTTTGGTTCTTCTTTCGGTTTTTCTTGGACGGTTAGTTTACTAGACGATGGATTGCTGACTGGACAAGTGCCGGAGCTTTTATCAGAATTCTTGCCAATATCAATTATAATTGTTCCTTCCGGATCCAAATGTAATCTTATTTGATTCAATCTATCCACAGCATTGTTTGAGGATCCCATAGTCTGCTGTGATAAATTGTTTAATAAATAATTAGTTGCAGCTCTAGCACTTACTCTACCAAAACAAACACAAGCCAACAATGAGGAACCGCCTAATCTGTTGAAACCATGAATATTACCTGCCAATTCACCTGCTGCGTAAAGACCATAAATAGGTGTGAGCTCGTGCTTGGAATTATGAGTCAACACTCTAGCATCCTTGTCGATTTTGACCCCACCCATTGTGAAATGAACCACTCTGTCAATTAAAGAAACATGGAATGTATCGTCAATATTGAAAGGAGTACCGTTGAAGTATAATTTACCATAAGGATCGATTGTTTTACCGCTGTTCTCGGCTGCATATTTTGCATTCTTATTATAGCTGTCAAACTCAGCTTGTAATGCTTCTGGAGTTATTTTAAGTTCTTTAGCCAAATCTTTACCATTCATAGTTTTCATGAGTCCTCTAGATTCATAATGGGAAACATGGAAAGGCAATTTTTTAGCACTCTTAGAATTTAAGACTAATCTAATTGGGTTCTTGACTTTGGTCATTTCACCAGAGACATAATCTCTTGTTCCTAATTCATTACAGAATCTCTTACCTTCTGCATCTAACATGATTGCACCTTCGCCTCTCAATGCTTCACCTGCCAAAAACTTGAATTTAGAATGTGGATCATTAGGAGCTATCAATCCAGTTGGATGAATTTGAATTTTATCTAAATCAATTCCAATACCTCCATTTTTCATGACAATTTTTTGACCATCACCAGTAGCATGGCTTCCATTAGTAGTAGACAAATTTAAGATATCTGGCTTATATTTTTTCAATAAAGAGTCCTTCGAAGTAAAATCTGCAGCATAACCACCTGTAGCCAAGATAACAGGACCATAAATCTTGTAAGTCTCTTTACCCTTGGTAAAGATTAAACCCTTACATACGTTATCCTGCTTAATCAAATCAATGACTTTAGATTTTTTGGAAATCATGACCCTCTCAGGATGTTTTTCGGCGATGCTTTCAATCTTAGACATGAGCTCATATGTGATCGCCATACCTGGAAACTTTGCATCTTTACCACGGTGAGTTCTTGGCTGGGAATGGCCACCTAATCTAGACACCAAGGTTAAATCCAAGTTGAATTCATCTTGAAGCCATTCAACAGAACTTGCGGATTCGTAGGTTAAAACACGGACCAAAGCAGGGTCAGCCTCGTTTTTACCTGACTTTATTGTATCATCGTAAAATTTTTGGACAGAGTCTGGGATATGTAATTCTACTTGGGTTCTAGTCAAAGCACCGTTGATACCAGAAGTTGCTTTTGTGGAATTACCACCAAAAAAGGCCTGCTTGTCCAACATAACGATGTTTGCACCATTGATGTAAGCTTGGTGAGCTGCGGACAAGCCAGCAAGTCCACCACCAACCACGATAACCGGGTTCTTAGGACAGTTTTCAAAAAGTTTAGCTGTTGATTCGGTCATATTGGAAACAAAAAGTAGATGAGAAGTTGCTCGCTATTTTATTCGTGCTAATTTTTCACAGAACCTGGGGGACTTTCCTTTGTAGTTCTGCTATCTGGTTAAAAAACGCTTTTTTGCAACAATTTTCGTATTGATTTGACTTCCTTGTTTCTGGAATGTTTAATCTTCTTGTTTTGTATCGTGTTACTTTCTTGTTTCTGAGATATTTCTTCGAAAAATCAATTGTTTTACACAAAAAGAAGCACGTACCATACATATATATATGAATATATATGTAATCGTAAAATAGAGTTTTATATAGGCTTCTCTCAATAAGGCAGTTTTTCACGCTATTTTTTCATATTATGATTAAGACCGCGGAAATAATCACATGTTTTCTTGGTTTGCCGGAGATACTTCAGCAATTATTCTGATAGAGACATTGTGAATAGGCGAGAAATGATGAGGCACGTGATTTGTTTTTTTTGGTCTCTGCTTCTCCACAATTGCCCGCAGGCCAATGATAGGAGAGATTTTGTCAGCCGTGAGAGGGAATGCATGTGCATCTACAATAACCAAAGCTCAGCGGCTAATATTATGGGAGATGAATTATTTCTGTATTGGCTTGACTTTCTACCAATGAAATAGCCGGAAAACTAAGCTTCTATCAAAGAATATAAATAAGCCTCTGTCGAAGAATAAAGATAGTGAATAAACTAATAAAAAAAACCTCGGACAATAGGAGTTTCTAACAATAATGAAGAAAGGTATGCCTGGAGTTTTGTAGAACTTATTGAGTGGCATTGAAAGCAAACCAAAAAGCAGAAACAGGAACAAAAATAGAAATAGAAATAGAAGTAGGAAGAGAAAAAAGTTACAATAACACAAAGATAATAAATAGGCAGTTTTACAGTTGGAATCTAAGATGTGCAGCAAACAATTAGTACAGGAAACAATCAAAACAACCTAGGATCAACAGCAAAAGCTAATCATGAACAGAAAAAAAATGTAGATTGAGCCAGAAAATACCAATCGAAAGAAAAGCATTGGACTATTGATCAATTATCCAACTACAACGAATAATTTCTTTGAAAAAATCAAACAATACAGCTTCAGCACAAACTTTTGAAAAAATGTCCAGAATCTGCGTCTGCAATCAAAGCATGTTAGTAGAGTCTTCAAATCTTTTTTCTGTATTATTTTTAAAACCAAAATATGGCAATACTTGAAACACTATGGACGAAACGGAACTTGTTCACCATTGAATTGCAGGTGCTTTTTGTATTAGCAATAAAGCTTATACAACAAGTTGATATCACATGCTTGTCACGTGCTACGTTTCCTCACCCACTCTCTTTTTTTTTTTTCTCTCTCAAATTTTTTTTTTTGATGGATCTCATAAAGTATGAGAAAAAAAAATTGAGATTGAAAGAATGTATATGCATATGAGTGTATAGTGAGTATAGGTGAATTTTTCACTTAAACATACAGAGACAATTCACCGTTTGCAACCTTAATCATCATCTCAGAGACTTCTTATTTATTACAAATAACCTTGTATGCTCGACGCATCCTGCGAATTATTAATCTTGGAGCAACTTTCATATCTTCTTGCGAGCAGGTCCTTTGTTTTGTGAATCTGCTATTGCGTCAGCGAGCCAGTGCAGTTGTTCTTGAATTCATTCAAACATATATGAATCAATCATTCGAAAAATCGAGGTAATTTTTCAGATTCCAGAAAAATTAGCTGTTATATAGCCAACCAGTGAAAGTTAAAATAGCTGATTTCCGTGTGCTTACATGCTGAAGCTTGTTTGTGGCTCGTTCTGCAACATAAAAGTTGCCTATGTTCTTGGTGAAAGAACGTTAACGAGAACTAGATTGCAGAAAATACTTAAACAGCCTTTCCTAATCAATTTCAAAACTTCTGCCAATTCTTTTCTGACTGTTTCTTCCTTAAAAAACGTTTCACTAGTTCTGGAGTTTCCTGGAACTTGTAATAACAAGGACGATGGTGCCCTACAGCAGGCGTCGCAAATTGTAAATAACTTCAAAGGAATTACATACGATGAATTTACAGAATATGTCAGATCACATTTAGCTTCTGAAAACTCGTTCCAGATAAATATGAAATTCCTTTTCAGAGCCCTTATATTCCAAAAACCAAACTGGGCACAACAATTTTACAATGATTTCCAGTCAGATATCAAAGAATCACATTTAGCAAAATATGAGTTGTATCTTCATTATGAATTAAAAAATTTTTCAAAAATAGAGGCCGAAATCCTTCCTGAGTATTTGAAAGCGTTATCAGAAAACAACGAAACTATGAATGCTGTGACCCTTTACAAGATTTTAGTTTCTATCATCTCAAATCAAAAAAATATTGGTCAAATTCCCGATTTTATTGAGGCATTAATTACCCAGAAAAAATTGATGGTTTACTCCATGATACCCACAAAAACCATTCAGTTGTTGATAAAAAATAATTTCCAAACAAAAGTGATAGAGAATGTCTTTTCTTCATTTGCAAATTATGGCCAATTTCCGATTTCCAATAATTTAATCATATTACTCCTAGAATATTATACAAAAATCACCGAAAACGTTACTGAAACAAACTTCTACCAATGTTACTACCCTAAATTATCCAATATAGACAAAAAAATTTTCCATGTTTATCTCCTTGTAAATAGAAAATTTTATAATCAGACAAATATGTTGATTCATGAAGAAAACGATCCCTTAAAAGTAAACCAAATCTTGAAAGCAAATACTTTTCAATTGTACAAATCAATCCAAGAAATATTAATAGATTTGAATGTTCCAAACCCCAGTATCTCTCATTCTGAGAATACAAGCAAAATCAAGTCACTATTTTTAATCAAGTTATTAACCTCATTGTCACATAAATCATATTATAGAGACATGATTAAAATCATGAAGATCCTCAAGGTAGAAAACTTATTGGATCAAAACAAGGCAAAAATTAATGAATCGATAGGCTTCTATTTCTCGATAACTGAACAATTTCCCGGCTTGTTAAAGTATTTTTCCACTACCACGGCGAGTAATAAACAAGAATTTAAAAGCATTTCCAAATCTTCCATCAAATATCTTATTTTGTCTTTTAAAAAGTCATATCCTGAATTAGTAAATCAATTTATCGACAACTTAGAAGATTCCAAACTGAATCTCGTCTGTCTAAGGAATAAAGATTTTGTGAACTGGATAATTTCAGTACTCAATAAATCTGAAGAAGTAGATTCACGCGAGGATATTAATATGGACCAAATTTCGTCAAATTTCGTATCAAAAGGATTGAATCCAATTAGAAAAGACCTTTTCCATTTGTATAGAAAATCCCTAATAACTAATGATTCTCTAGCATCAAAAAAAGTTAAAGACATTATCAAAGACTGCAATTTGAGTGTATCACCCGCATTCAAAATTTTTGATTTAAAATATCAGTTATATCAATATTTATTGAAGTGTGAAGAATTAGGAAAACTTAAAATATTCATAACAGATGAGAAGAAAAATCTGATTTTATCAATGAGCAACTATAATATCGTGTTTCAAAATTCCACAATCAAGTTCTTCAATGATAAGGCAAAAGAAGATTGTGAGTACATAATGAAAAAAATGATTCAAAGTTTTATAAAAGATAATTTTCCTAGCCTAACCTTCAACTCATTTATTGAGCTAGGATATATTGCGTCTGCTTTGAGATTGAATTCTTACTCAAACAGGCTTTTGATTACCTGTGACTCTATTATCACAAGTCATTCAAATCATGATGCAAATAAACAAGACCCAGTATTGAAGGATCTAAATATCATGATTAGTCGATCTGAAATTGATAAATGCTATCTAGGATTATTGAACAATTATAAACTCTTGAGAAATCACAATGCTTTCAATGATGTATTACACAAAATATTAAGAAATCATGAGTACAAACTAACGACTGGGTTGATATCAAAGATAAGTACACAATTCAAACATTTCATGAAACTTGAAAGATCAGAAATTTTAAAGCGGTGTAACGTTGAAATAAACGTCTATTCACACAATGATTTTTCGTTAGACAACAAATCTCACCAAATAGCTCCTATGATTAATCTGTTGATACCTGTTGAAAAATTTTCCGAAATTTTGACTATCAAATATAAAGATGATGCTAATGTAATCAAAAGAGAAACAGAGCGCTACAGATACATATTGCTTTTCGCTAAAGATTTTGAAAGATTATTTATTAATATCAAATTAAGATTTAGTGATCAGTCTATGTTTTTTGATCTGTATATCAACCAGTCTTTGGAATTTATAAATGATTGGTGCGAATACACTGCTCAAGAAAAATTTTCTGAATAAATTCAATGCATCGAGCTGACAAGTGGTTCTATTATTACATTGCAGATAGCACAAATGAGTAACTCAAAATGATTCGTTTTTTACATCATGAGTCAAGCAAATTTAATGCATTCACATACACTGTATAAAGTTAAAATAATTGTTTTGATATATATTATTTATCTACTTGGAACAAAAATACAAACTTTTATCATCGAAGTATTTTTTAGAATAGGTGAAAGCCAAAAAAAAACTACATTAACATTGTCCTGAGATTTATAACTATAATATATCATCATCAGCCTCAACAATAGAGTTTTTAATCTTAGAAAGAATTGAGACCTTCCATTTATCTAACTTGTTGAATTGGTCATAATCGTACAATTTATCTGAGAACACTTGGGCATCCCTGCTATCAATAGCATCAAATAAATCGTTTAGTAATGTAAATTCTTTAGTCTGTTGAAATGATGGATCCCAGTCAATGAATGTTCCAATAGCCTTTTTACTAGCAACCACATCATCAGCAGCAAGATAACATAAACAAGCCTTAAAAAAGTAGTCTTTCAAACTCCATTTGGATAATTGGTTGTTAATTGATTTCTTTGCAACATTTTCGTATAGTTTAGCTGCATCAATATAATTTCCCAATACAGCGGTTAAATCAGCAGCACTAAGGAATGCCTTATTAGCTAATGCCTGAGCTTGGTCAGAGGCATACCATTCACCAGCTTGGTCATAATGGCTGACAGCTTCATTCAGATATTCTTTGTTATTGTTGAGTTCACCTTGTTCTTCATATATGGAGGCCAAATCCATTTTGAAATTAGCAGCTCTTCTAAATTGACCTTTGGTAGTGAAAATAGTGATAGATTCTTTCAATACACGAGCAGCATCCATTGGAGCACTGTCTTTATAACTCTTGTAGGCTTCAATTAAAGTATTGCCTGCCTCATCTATTGAGTCTGCTTTGCGTTGAGCAGCTGCAGCCTTTTCAAAAAGTTCACCAGCTGAAGTGTATTTTTTATTGATTCTTTGCAAATTGGCTGCCTGGATGTAGAGCTCTCCAGCCTCTTCGAATCTGTAACTTGAACTACCTCCGGTAAACCAGCTGGCAAAACCTGTTACAGGTGCCATTTTTCTATCTGCCTGAACATATGTTAGTAAAAATTGTGTCTTGGATGATCAAGAAAGCTCTGCATATCATAGACAAAACAAACAATAAGGATAACTTACCTGAGCAATCAAATCTTGGACATTAGACATGTTTAACGACTAGCTGTAGGTATTGAAAGGCAAAGAATTCGAGTTAAATAAGAGTTGGACTGATTGTTACTTTATAAAACTATTAATCAATTGCCAGTATTTTCGAAAAAATTTTGTTCAATAGTTGAATATTTAAGTCTGATATGGTGTTTTGTGAAAATGCAAACGTAATATACAGTTACTAACCATTGATAAAGCTCAAATGACAGCTTTTGCTATCATTATGTTGGTGAACTTTTCTCCATCTTCTATGAAGTCGATCGAATAGTGAATGTAGTTTGACCAGTTGAGCTGGTTGTGTGCACTGGAATATTCTGGAAAACATAATCTCTTTGAGCTCTTACACCAAAACATCCGTACAACAGATACTCAGATCATAGAGTTGCTTAATCATTATTATCGAGGCTGGATACAATCAATGAATCACCAGTATATCGAAAAATAGATAGCCAAAGGATAATTAAACTTCGGAATTTAGATTTTGGAATAATCTTTAAACGCTACAACTTATTGCTTGGGAATTCATCTGACAGAATCATTAGCGCTGAGGTGAAACATATGAAAATTCTCAATCCAACAGTGGTTTGTACACCAAAAGTCCCGCGTAGTTAATTGATTTAATAGGGATTTTCATAGGACAGTATATTAATTAGCTTACCTCTCAGTGGAAAAAATATTCATTTTTGATTTTCGAATGACAGATCAATTTGGCAATTGAAAACACTGATAAAACATATATAGTCACTGATCTTGAGAACTAGTACTCAAATAAATTCTTTTAAGTAATTCTTTTACATATATTCATTTTTTTTGAATTTGCTGTATCTCTTGTTTTGCTGTTTCAATCTCAAGAAGAAAAAGAAAGGAAACAAACCGAAAAAGAATAGCTTCGAAGGTTTCATATTTAAAAAATAACTAATCAATAGATAAACCTGGACCAACATTAGCAATGACTTTCAGAACCTTAATCAGACAGTACGTAGTACCCAATTTATTTTATTTTAGTTTGTGCAATACAAATCAAAAGAGAAGGAAAAAAGGTCATGCGAATATCAGGGAAAGAACAAGTGTTAAGCCTGATATCCAAGACAAATTCGAAATCATGTAAAACTAACAAAAATATTAAACTTATAGTGTATTACCTGTACAAAACGGGCTCTCCTTAACGGAAACAGAAGAAATTCCAACAGGAATTAGCGAAGAGGAAGAATTTTCAGAAGAAGAAGAAGAAGAAGAAGAAGAAGAATTTGAAAGATTGCAACAAAATGAAAAAAAGAAGAAGTCTACTAAGGCCAAAAGAATAGAGGGTGTTACCGAGATTCCTGAAAGTTCTGCCTACGTTGCACATCTCGCTTCATATCCTGCTTTAGCCGCTATCAATGGTATGCTTTCCTCTTTTCCAGTTGTTAAAATATTCACATCCAATGGTATTCCTTTAATGATGTACATGAATGAAAATAACGAGGAAAAGGCCAGCGCTTCCAAAAAGTAATAAAGGGAACTAATCGACTGCTGCTTTCGCTCGAATTCTTTTTTTTTCAAAAGAAATGTTCAATCAACTCTTGACGATGCATGTGAAAGTCGTAGATTAGGTTGATAAGCTGAAAAGATTGTCATTCAAATGCTATTCAACTTTTTCAACTTTTTCCTGATATTACAAAAAACCCCATATGAATCAAACCTTTTTTCAAAGACTAAGTTTATACATTTCTAATTTAAAATATACTTTTACTAAAATATTGAATCTCAAATATAAAAGCAACTGAAAAACAATAACAAAAACAAAAACCTTCAAGTACTAAGCCGCTTGTAAAACATTCGTTCTGTAATTACGATATCTTTTGAATCAAATGCTGCCTTTTTGATTGACTCGAAATCCGTCAGCTGAATCTGATGCAGATATTCGATAGTTTTGTACAAGAATAAAATAAAATGCGTACCTATACATACATTTAGCATGATTCTGTTATCGAAACCTTTTATTTTAGTTTGTGGCGCTGTCATCCTTTTTTAGATGAAAAACAAAAAAGACGCGACGCGTTTCGTAGGCGTGTCAAAAACGCGACGCGTAATTTTTTTCTAATAAATTTTTTTCTCTCCCAAAAAGGAAAAAAAAAAAAAAAGCATTCTTCATTAGAAAAAAGTATTCTTCTTTGCATTACATTATGCAAATCTTGTAGAATATTTACGATCTTGGATTTCTTTTTCCTTTAGTTTCTTGAATCTTGATTTTTAAAATAGTTGAGCAACTTCTCATATCCAGTTTGAATTATCAAGTTATCGAGTTAATTGACAAGGAAAAATCAGTCACAAAGTGTATCTTATATTCTTAAGAAAAAACAATTTAAACAGAAAACAGATTATTTGAGAGCAAATAATAAATTACAATACAAGAGGAAATCAAACTAGAAACCAGAGAGAAAAACAAAAAAAAAATAATTGGCAATAAATAAAGGGTCGATAAAAAGTCTGAAGAAAAGGTGCAAATTGCGTTTCCAACAGTCGTGAAGCTATAAAACAAAAGTAAGATTAAGTCCCCGAAGCTGGGAGAAGAAAACAATGTCCGCAGCTTCCAAACATAGTTCAAGTAATATTGCATATCCGCTAGGAGTTTTCAAAACGCCAACAAAAGGGGATGAACAATCAATAACAATGCTTACACCGTCACCAACTACTCCAGTTAGATCTTCAGGCCTGAGACTATTCTCCAGTAATATCAAAAGTGATACTTCCGAGAAATCACAAATCAGTAACAGCAATACCGAAGACCTCAACGATGATGATGAGGATGATGTTTTCAACAACCAGACCAGTTGTTCTAATAAGGTTATTCATCGCGACAGTATGTCTACCCTCTGCGCTTCAGCAACTTCCGATGATTCAAATGAATATTCGGATTCAAATACAAATTATTACGTGGGCGCTAATAAAAATAATATTATAACAACCTCGAATCAGCAAACCAATGAATCTTTGAAGAGAAAGCTTTCCACTAACCAGAAAGAAACCTCAAACAAAAAAAAACAAGACATACCGCAAAATTCATGTGCTTCTCCCAAATCAGCCTTTGAATTAAGATACGGCGTTAAAATAGTGGGTATTGGTGAACCTGATAAACCACCATACTCATATGCTGCCATGATAGGTCTTGCAATTTTAAGCAGTGAAAACAGCAGATTAACATTATCGGAAATTTATGACTGGATATCTGAAAACTTTAAGTATTATCAAAGATCTGATGTGGGATGGCATAATTCGATTAGACACAACTTGAGTTTGAATAAAGCATTTTCTAAAACTGATAAATCTGAGGGCAAAAAAGGTCACTATTGGCAAATTGAGCCGGGAATGGAAAGTGCTTTCTTGAAGAAGAAATCTAGAAAATCTGCCTCCTCACATTCCACTTCATCTTCCGTCTCTGCAAACGATAGCAATAAAACCAACGCAAATTTGGCTGATAAGAAAAATATTTTCAAGCAAAATAAAAACAAATCTTTAAAGTCTACTGACCTTGTGACTGAAAAAAATAAAAACAATAGTAGATCTTTACCACAGGTTTACCAGGATTTGACACCACATTCGAGCATGACGCAAGATGAAGATTTAGAACTGCAGACTTTGAGTAAAACAAAATTGTTATCTGAGGTAAATAACAATGATAATTTCATTCAGAAAACTCCTAAGAAACAAATTTTTAGAATCAAACAGGACCAACAATCAATTAGAAATCAGAAACGTGCTTTCGATGATAGTGATGTTGAACCTGATTTCGATGACAATGTTGAAGTAGATGAAGCAGTTCATAAATTTCTTAATAAATCTCCAGGGATATTCAATAAAAAACAGAAAATTTTAACATCAAGATTCTCATTCAAAGACCTGGACATTTTAGACGAGCCTAATCATACTATCTCCAATTTAAATAATTTCGACGGTGAAGAGTATTCTTATTGGAGTGAAAAAGGTGGTCTTCATGAGAAAGCGCATTTGTCAACAGTTGATATTAAAGCATCAAATATCTTTGAAGACCCTGGAAAATTAGCATTAAATCATCCTCTTGCCTCATCTTTCAACTCAAATTTTGAATTGTCACCGGTAAGAAATTTGACCTCAAATACTAGTATCTTAGATTCTCTTGAGACCAAGAGCAATTACGGAACCAAAAATAGTGTAACCAACAGTAATAGTAGTCTTAGCTACTTGACCAATACTCCCAATTCTTATACTGGAGGATCCTTACTGCTGATAATGAAACAGAATTCAAACAATACAAATACATCAAATTCATCCGCGGCTTCAGTAACCAATATTTATATCAATTACTCAAACAGCATTACGGCACATTCAACTGCAAATAATACGCCGAATAAAATAGTGAGAACTCCTAACTCGACAAATAGACGAAAGATCTGGAATACACCTTCTTATTTGGATGACTTTTATACATCGCCTTCCCATATAAAAAATAGATTGGAAATGAATAAAAAAGGGCAAAATACACCTGATTCTAGTGGATCTCCGTTTAATAATTCTAAGAAGAGAATAAATTCACCATTTAGATCTTTGGAGTCTAATATAATGGGGAATATATCCACCAGTTATAACGACTTTTTTGGTGTTGACATTTGCAGCGTCGTGAAAAGGGCTGTGAAGAGTGTGGTTGAGGAGAAAAAATCGGAAAATCCAAGTCAAAAATAATTTTGATCCAAGTTTTCTTTTCTTTTTTTTCAACTTCTAATGTATTATAAATATTCCTTATTTGAACAATTTACTGCTTGTTTTGTTTATCTTGATGTTTTACAATATTAAGTCTGCTGGTATAAGGTGATGTTTTATTTATCCGAACTTAATATCCTCATTCTATAGTTTTTTTTTTTTTTCTTTATACTTAATCGGTTTTCTTTTCTCTTGCTCTTTCTCTCTCTTTTTGTTATACGGCTGTTATATTTGATATAATATGATATAGTTTTAATATATTAATTATTTATCAATATCTTAATGTGGCATCAGTTCATATGGAAAAGATCATTTATTTCTCGAGACCATTTTCCAAAGATAAGCGGAAGCAATAGAGATGACACCAAGGGTTGATGCCATTGCAACAAAATTTTTAAAATTATCCAATTCATCTTCTTGCAATTCTTCTCTTATATTTGGAGTGAATAGGTTTGGAAATTGAGCCGCATCAACTAATTGGAGAAAAAGTTCGGTGACCGAACTTGGCCAATTGCACGATACATGTAAAGGTGAATTCAATTGTAAGTCTTTGGTATATGCTTCTGGCTGAATTGCTGTTCTCTGCTGTTGTCTATCTAAATCTGCTTTTAAAGCAACAAAAATCAAAGGTAACCCATCTAGGTGTGGATTTGCTTCTCTAAATTCAACAAGATATTGGAATGATTCAGGATTTGAGGAGTCATAAACCAAACAAACTACGTCACAATTTTTTAATTTATTCGCATTTTTATTCATTATTTCGGATTCTAATCGACTGCCTAATTCCTCCATGATCAAATAATGTTGCTTACCACCCTTTACTTCCACTGAGTTCACCACAGTTCTCAGCTTCATAGTAGGAATATAATTTTCGTTATATGGCCTTTGTAAAAATGTGTCTAATAAGGAAGATTTACCGCATCCAGGTGAGCCAAGAACTAGACAATTGAATACCGTTCTATTATTATTCACAGGGGTTCTATAAGTTTTTCCATTGATCCTTCTGAATTTTCTAGGCTTAGTAATTTTTAAAGCTGCCGTTGTGCTGGATACAGAATTTGAAGATGATGTAAAATTATATATAGCTCTGTTAGTGCTGTAGCTCAAACTACTTACATTATCATTATCACTGAAGCGGTTAGATAAGTTTTCAAAACCTAAATAAGCGAAATACTGTAGTGTAGTTTTGTAATCCAAATATGTGGACATGCTCCATTGCGCTAGCCAGCCCTGTAGCGTAATAAAGCCTTGCTCATTCATAACTGTACTCTGCGGAAAATTACACTCATTCCAAAGTTTTGGAATTCCTGGAGTTGGTTTGAAAAGATTTCCCAATTCTGATTCGTCTAATTCTCCATCATTGTCCTTATCAAATAAAATAAACAAATCCACCAAGAATCTGTAACCTAATTGACTTAATTCAACAGTGGAATTTTCCGGAACATCAAATTTTGGGAATAAAAACTCGGGGTCTAAAGATAAGGAGTCAGTGTAATGAAAAGATCTCAAAATTGACCAAGTTGTTTCATGTCTTCCACTCTCTATGAAATTTCTATTTAGATCTATGAAATTCTGCAATGAAAGTCCAGAATCAGCTGCATTTATGGAATGTTTTATTTTTTGTAATTCTATAGAATCCAAATTTTTATTGAAAGAACGCAGCTGCAAGTAGAGAAGCTCTTGATCGTTTAGGAATCCATCTTGATCTCTGTCACAAAGAAAGAAAATTCTTGTTAAAACCTGAACTAAATCATGCTTCAATTCATTGTTTTGTGAGTCATATAATGGAGAAAGAGGATGTATCACTGCTCTTTGACATAGATAAAAGCACTGAACTACATTATGATTATTTGCTGCCGAGCATCGTATACCAGATTCGATCTCTTTGTATTGTTGTAGCAATGGGATAAAATCGTCCCTTATTATATTAGTGTCGCCACTATCGTCTTCATCACATTTGTTGGCACATAACACGATTGGCAAGTTTACCCCCATGCTTCTGAGCATAACCATCCAATAAAGTGATATACGCTCGTATGTGTAATGGTCAGAATAAACCAACCAGATAACGTCCGCGTTTCTGATCTCGTTTTGGAGATTCTCCAAGTCATCTGAACTTGTATCTATTAAATAAGTTGAATTTGCTGAATATGGGGAACTAGAAAAATCTCTCGGTATTAGAACTGGTGGCACAACATCTTCTATATTTTCCACAAACGTGTCCTTCACCAAAGATGTAATTAAGCTGGACTTTCCCACATCTTCATCACCGCATACCACTATTCTTATGGTTTTTTTATCATACATTACACAGATATGGCCAGGGAAAGTGGAGAGAAACAATGAAGCTTCCAGGTTGCTCACAAAAATCGAAAATTTAGCCTCTGGTTTCTTGTAAAAAACGTTTAGTTTTTGATTGAATGCTATCACTTTAGAGCAATCACATTTCAAATCACATACTGACAATAGTGTAAAAGAGCCATAAACCCTATGTCTGATTTCGATCTTTTTTAATTGATTCAAGCTTTAGATCTTATGTTAGGCGGCCGGTGCGCAAAACCATTGGGGGAGTTTTTTATGTTAGATATTTGGATGGCAAAAACCATAAGTGGAAAAAAAGAGGAAAAAAAATAACAAAAAGAAGAAACGAACAGAGTAGGAGGTGGTGGTATGTTCAGGAAGATACCATATGGATGAAGGTATCACTGACTCTTCGGAATAATAATCGAGAGAATTCAGAATATATAACCGAATATAAAGGATAATAAGCAATGGTATGTTCTATAATATTTTTTTTTTAGAGTTGCACAGCACATCATCTATAATTTTGAGTCTCGAAGTGATCTATTGAGGTGCGAGCAAAACGTTATGCAAGAAATCTACGATATTTAGACCAATTGAACCAAGGTACATCCTATATATGTTCTTTGTAGTTTGGATAGAGACCTACTATATTTAGAAGATATCAGAAAGTACGACATTTTGTGAAAGTACGATGATTTAGTGGCGGAAACTTTTTGCAATTTTGAAATGTGCAAAAGTGGCAGTTTGATTGTGTGCAATTGATTGGCATCTTTTTTTTACTGTATTACAATCAAGTTTACTAACTCATGGCTCGTTTCATAGACTTCAATTGGTACAGGATATGACTTGTCCAACGGTATTTTTTCTCCAGATGGTAGAAACTTCCAGGTTGAATATGCTTTGAAAGCTGTAGAAAATGCTGGTACATCCATTGGTATCAAATGTAAGGATGGGATTGTTTTGGCAACCGAGAAAATTGTGAACTCGAAACTTTTAGTTGCAGACGCAAACAAGCGAATCCAAACTATCGACAGACATGTTGGTGTTGTCAGTTCAGGACTTATTCCTGACGCTAGACACTTAGTGAATCGTGGCAGACAAGAAGCAGCACAGTATAAAAGCATATACAAACAGCAACCTCCTACAAAGACAGTAGTCGACAGAATGGGATCATATGTTCAGGTGTACACCACTGCCAACTCAGTTAGACCTTTTGGTATCTCCACTATCGTTGGTGGATGTGATGATAAAGATAAGTACAGTTTGTACATGATTGAACCTTCTGGTGTGTACTGGGGTTATTCAGCAATAGCCGTTGGTAAGGGAAGACAAGCTGCGAAATCTGAGCTTGAAAAATTAGATTTACCAAATATAACAGTGAAGGACGCGGTGAAAGAGGCTGCCAGAATCATTTATATCGCACACGAAGATTTCAAAGATAAGGATTTCGATTTGGAAATCAGTTGGATCAGTAAAGAGTTAACCAAAGGTCGTCACGAATTCATCCCAGATGATTTATTGAAGGAGGCCAAGGCTTATGCTGAGGACGAAGACGAGGACGAATATGAAGATGAGGAAATGAATGAGTAAACCCTGGACTCATGAAGAAGTTGCATCTGCAACATGTATCTATCCAGCGCTTCATAAATATAAAACAAAAAGAATTAACGAGCAATATTGCAAAAAAAAAAAAAAATCGGTGGCCCCAAATTTGTAGAATAGGAAAAAAGAACAAAAAGAAAGAAATCTTGTAAGTTTCCACATCTGGAACTCATCACAGCATATAATTTGGACATTATAGTTATGTGTTGACTTAGTTCCAAGTAATAAATATTGAGTCGTATTGTTTTAGTATTTTCAGATTTTTAAGCTTATTATAAAATAAAGGCTATTTCAGTGTTTTGCAGCGTTTATCCAATACTTGGACGCAGCTTCGCGGACTAGCGTACGTATTATGCTTTTTTATTAAGGATTTCAGTACCTGCATCATCAGTTGGTTAAAGATTCTTCCGTTCTGTCAGAGATCCGAGTCTGGGCCTCTGTGTCAAAGTCGCTGCGTTATTTCTATTTTTTTCTCATTCATATGCGCGTCTGAAAATTTATTGTAAAATAAGCTACTAAAAGTAGGCGGTGCTGTAAAGACCGAAGCTTAAAATTGCTCTACGTATTTTGGAACAAGCTAAAGTTGAGAATTCATATTCAACGACCAATTTTGTTATTACTGATGAGTATTGATCGACTCGTGGTTTTACATAGAAAACAGAAAAATTAAACACTTATATGAATACTTTTTTGATGTCCTCCTTTCCGACAAAACCAGGCAACTATTCATAAGAAAGCAGCTGCTAAATTTTTCAGAAACGTCAAAAGTCAAAGAAAAGTTGTACATATAGAATATTTATTGCACAAATTAATCATTTTTTGAGCTGAAAGACGAAATCTTAATTTGATTTCATTCACACGGGCATCCCTCATTCAAGCATACAAATAAAAAAGTTTACTCAACTACTCCGGTGAAACATATAGTACCACTAGCGGTTGGTCAAAGGGCATTGCAGAGTACCGTGAATATTTTTACCCAAATAAGAAAATGTTACTTGGAAGACCTTCTGTTTTTGTGAGACGTACTATTATAGTCGCAGGATTATTGTTAGTTTTAGCAGGCCCTTTGTATTTTTTCCACACTAAAAACTATGATTTGGAAGAGATCAAAAGTTCCACTAGTAAGATCATAAGCGTATATCTGCTGAAACTCTTTCCAACTACTGTTGATACAGAACTGGATTTTGCGGCCTACAAAGACTTTGTTGCAAACGAAGCCAACCATGTGGCTGAAGAAAACAGCAAACCAGTGGGAGCTGATGCGTCAGAAGAACTGAACGATAAAAATCTTGAATCTGCCAATGATCTTGCTGCAGATTCTGCCAAATCAAAAGACCTAGAGTACCTCAATGATGATGGCTCTTTGAACACCACCTTTTTCAAAACTTTCAAACACCATACAGATCAAACCCCAACAAAACATTACGTTGAAAATATGAATATTTTTTCACATTACATGAATGAGGAAATAGGCGAGCCTCATGGTAGACTACGCAGATCAGGCGAGAAGTATCAGTTGGCAAATGCCACATTTATTTGCCTTGCAAGAAATTCAGACTTAAAAGATTTGATCGTCCCTGTGAATCAAGTGGAAGATACATTCAACAAGAAATTTGGATACCCTTGGGTTTTCATCAATGATGAAGAATTTACCGATGATTTCAAGCTGACAATGAGTCAGGTCATAGGTTCTGAAGTTCATTTTGTGAAAATCCCAGCAGATATGTGGGACAAACCATCACATATAGATTCCAAACTTCAGGCTGAGGGTATAAAGAAGATGATTAAAAACGATATCTCATATGCTGACATGGAATCGTATCACAACATGTGTCGCTTTTATTCCGGAAAATTCTACGAGTTGGATATCTTGAAAAACTTCAAGTACTACTGGAGAATTGAGCCTACAGCCAAGTTTTTCTGTGATATAGATTACGATGTTTTCAAGTTTATGGAGGAAAATGAAAAAATATACGGGTTCAACATAAACTTGTACGACTCTCCACAAAGTATCCCAACTTTGTGGAATGAAACCATAAAATTTCTCGAAACTCATGCTGATTATCTTCATCCAAATGGAACGTATGATTGGTTATTGAATGATTTGCTGCATCCGGATAGAAACGCTGAAGCTGGCTATTCAACCTGTCATTTCTGGTCAAATTTTGAGATCGCAGATATGGATTTTTTCAGAGGAGAAGCTTATTCTGAATATTTCAAATATTTAGATGCCAAGGGAGGCTACTATTATGAGAGATGGGGTGATGCACCTGTACATTCTATAGGGTTAGGATTATTCGCAGATAAAAGCCAAATTCATTGGTTCAGAGATATTGGCTACGAGCATTTCCCATTCACCCATTGTCCAAATAGTAAAAAGTGTAAGGGATGTACTCCAGGAAAATTCTCTCCATGGCCACTTACTGATAAAGAAAATTGTTTGCCAGAATGGATCAGATATGGCTTGTCTGGGGAAGAAACCGAGCTGTTTTGAACCAACTTAAGCAGTAAATACAGTGTTTGATATCTTTGTAATTTCCTTTATCTTAATATTTATTTATTTTCATTTCTTCAGGAAGAGGTTCATTACTTCGTTCTTTAATATAGTTAACCTATTTAGTATCAGATCAAAAACTTCTGATTACAACATATTAAGAAAAATATACATTTTATTTTAAGAACTAACCAGGAAAAATGTATGTTAGAAAAAAAAATATTAAATAATGCAGTCTTGAGTTAAACCTTCCGAACTCTATGTAAAAAAATTGGGCTAAATCATTTATTGACTCTCGATGATTTTGATGTTACTGTATTTTCTCTTAACCTACCAGCTGAAGTAGAAATTCTTGATATCAAAATTTTTGGGATTTATATCAACAGTATTGAGCTGAAAGACCCAGATGTTCTCTGTTAATGTTTTTCCAAGTTTATCTAGGATATTTCCGAAGCACCGAAATGCCTCAAAAGTTACGTCAATGATCCAGCAATGCCATAATTATCATCCTTTGATTAGGCAAAGATTCATGAAAGGTTTAAATCTCAGAAGACATATCTACTCTACATCCAGCGAAATAAATGATGAAGAATTGTTACAAAGATCATTGACCAGTAAATTAAATAGTTCGTATAATGAGAGCTTTCTTAGATGTTCGATATTTGATAAAGAAGGCCATATTAAACAGCTATCTACTGATATTAAAAGGCGTGACCTAATAAATAAATACGGTTTACTTCCACGAGATATAAGGAAAATTAATTATCATCCAAAAGGAAATCTTAGTTTGGTTCCATATATATCGGTACGGGATGACTTCATTCTCGTTAATTTTTTGAGGATTCGTGCATTGATTAAAAGTGATTGCGTTATTCTATTTGATTCTACAACATTACTGGGAACTTTGATTGATTATGAAAAGTCGAGAATATTCAATGAATTACTGATGAAACTAAGATTGCAAGATTCTGATTTACCATATGAATTGAGAGCATTAGAAGCCATATTGATTATTGTTACCCATTCATTAACTCAAGAGATTAAAGTGCAGGAGAATGTAATTAAGAGTGTATTGAGTGATTTGGAGAATCATATTCACACAGAAAACTTACAACTTTTATTGAACCAAAATAAGAAAATTGCGATGCTTTGTAGGAAAGCCACGCTTTTAAGAGATACAATCGATGATGTTTTAGATCAAGATGAAGTACTATCTGGAATGTATCTTACTGAACCTCGACTGTCAATTGAAGATCATGCAGAGGTTGAAATCCTACTAGAAACATATTACAAGCATTTTGATGAATCTGTGCAAATTGTAGAAAAAATTATTAATAATATCAAAACAACCCAGGAAATTATCAATATCATTTTAGATTCCAATAGAAATCAATTAATGCTTTTGGGATTGAGATTTTCTCTTGGAATTATGTTTCTTGGATGCTCAATTTATATCGCATCTGTTTATGGTATGAATTTAGAGAACTTTATTGAAGAAGATGACTATGGGTTTATAGTGGTGGTTGGTGGAATTTCAATTATATCTCTCATATTATTTATATCAAGCTTGAGAACTTTGCATAAATTGGAAAAAATTGCGATTAGTGGAAAAGCATCAATGCCGAAGAATTTCAAATAGTATAATGATAGAAAATTAATTGATTAGGCATTCTCAATAAGCTAAAATCTCTCGAAAAATTACTAAAGTCATTCTCTACACATTTGAGCCATTGCTTATCTCTTGTATTATAGTTGCATTCTTAAAAACAAAATAAAACATAGACAATAATCATAAATAAAAAAAAATCTTGTATTCTTAAATAAACAATGATAAAAGAAGGTTATATATATATATATATATAAATGCTATGAGAACAATTTGCTAAATTTTTTATAAGGATGAATCAGTTGTTGCAGCGGTGATTTTGGAGTCTCGGAATAAGATGGCACTGGTTCAGCAGAAATTATATCGTTTACTAAATTATTTTTTGTAGCTGCTGTGCCCGAAACTCTCGAAGAGGCAGAAAGTGCTGATAAATTAGACGAATTTGTATAGGTTTTATTGATCTGTCTATCCAGAATAGACTTTGGTAATACTTTATACAGCGATGAAGAATAGGAAATTGGCAGCTTGCCATGATGAGAATCATCATTGTTGATACTGCTGTTTCTAGAAAGTGGATCATATAATACTGTATTCTTTTTCGTGGATTCTATTATCTTTTTTTCTTCTTCATACTCTTCATCTGTTTTTATGTATTTCCTATATGAAGTAGAAGACGAATGATGGGTTTCATCTTTTTTAGATTGATGTTTGAGGGATGTGTCTTTATTGTTTTTTTTCTTCTTGAAAAAACCAGATTTTAAAATAGAATGTTTGGAATTAGATTTGTTTGATTCGTTTATATTAGACGTAGAAATGCTGCCCGTCAAATTAGTATTTTTTTTGTTCTTTGCAGTATATTTGGTTTGACTTGGTTCCTTGAGATTGCTATTCGAACTAGACTTCAAAATGTTTGCCAAGTTTCCAAAGGAGCGGCTTTTTTTCAATGAACTGGTGCTTTCATTTTTAAGTTTTCCGAGATTTTGAAACTTGGGACTTTTGTCTTTAAAGTTGACTTTATGATCATCTGCCAATAGCGAATTCATAGTACAGCTGTGATTCTTATTATCATTTTTGAATGAAATAGAATCGGATATTGGACTCGATAATTCACTGTTAGTATTGATGTTATTCTCCATTCTTTTAGTTGAGTTACTAAGAACCTCTGTAATATCCAGCAAAACTAAACTTGATGAACTTTTAGACTCTCTTAAGTTTTCAGTAATACTTGGTGGTTTCAAATCTGTATCATTGGGATTTACTACAAATGTAGAATCTTCTCCTAAATCTGTTTCACTGAAATCCCAGTACTCCTTTTTTTCATTATTCACCGAGGAATAGCTGTCCAATCGAGAATGTGAAATTGCAGAATAAAATGATTTACTATCATCTTGATCATTTTCTTCACCGGCATCCGTCTTTAAACTTGCATGCTTCTCAGAAGATGGATTTAACTTTTCATCAAGTAACGCCTCGTTCCTAAAATCAAATGATTTAGTAGCATTATGACTTTTTACGAGTTTAAGACTCAGCACTTTCACGCTTGGTGAAGAAGATCTATAGTTGCTGTTGCCGTTACCATTACTATTAGAAGTAGTTGTAGAAGAAGCATCACTGTACTGTCTTTGATGATAACTTCCAGCATTTGAAATCCAAGAACGCCTCCACGAAGATGAATTACCATTACCTTCGTTATAACTTGAGTTGTCATTTATGTGCTGCGATTCTGAACGAATCATTTGTGATAATGACAGTCTCAGGTCAGGCAGTTTTGCAAAATATCCTATTGGAATATTACCATTATTACTATTGCTATTCTGTTTATTCCCTGGTGTTGTTGCCTGGTTGTTCATTCCACTGATACCTTGGAATAAATCAAATGGGCTTCGCAGGGTTGACATATTGGGTGAATCTGCATGATGAATATTGAGAGTATTTAAAGGCGATGGTATGGCATATTGCAGTGCCGCATAATTCAAAGTTTTTAAATTTTTAGGTGCTGTAGTCATCAACGTCAAATTATTAGCAGAATTATTAGTAGCCGTACCTAAATCTTGGATAACCACCGATGAACCCATCAGACGCGCAGAATTGTTGGAGTCACTCCTATTTCTATTCCATGTTGCAGAAGATATATTCAATTTATTATTATGGTTCATAATAGAAGAATTGGGTATCGCATTCGAAGAAGAACCCACAACATTAGTACCGAAAGAATTAGTGGCCTGCGGCTGACGCTTTCCAGGAACAAAGGGATCATCCAAAAGATTTATAACTTCCTTTTTAGGATTATGCTGAACTTTCTGTTGCGGGTGGAAATTTTGCTGCAGCTGCTGGTATTGTTGATGTCTCAATGATCTTTCTAATCTAATATCAATTTCATGTCTAGATTCAAATTGCTGAATTTCTTCTGGGGTACATGCGAAAGGAGAAATTTTGAACCATTCATGATCTAAACAATCCAACGCGTTGTATCTTTTATGCGGGTCTAGGGTTAGAAGCTTGCAAAGTAAATTTAGAGCAGCAGGATGCATTAACTTAGAAAATACTGGATTTATGGTCCCCACATACTTCATCTTTAATTGTTGAAAATCTACAATATCCGGGTTCTCATGTATAGTATTTTTGCTACCACATAAATTGCTGTTGGGATTGATAGGACCTACCACAGATTTTAGTACTTTAGGCGCGTTTGGAATAACCTCTGCGGCAGCGGCAGTCGTGGACATCTTTGAGGAAGATGTCATCACAGCAGGCAAATGAGTTTTATCATGGCTATTGATAATATTCGACGTATGTGAATTGAGTGAGGCGTCAGCGAACAATGGTCGATCGTGAGTTAGTTTATCAAAAAGTGGAAATTTTCCTCTAGGAACAGGAGATCCCACTAACTTAAAAATTTCATTTAATTGAGCCGAATTAGTATTACCAGTCAATAAAGGTTTCCTTATAAAAAATTCTGCGAATACACAGCCTATAGACCACATGTCTATAGCAGTAGTGTAATGCCTTTCATTAAGAAGAAGTTCGGGAGCTCTATACCAACGGGCAACAACCAAAGTTGTCATGGACTGAGATCCACCACCATGAACACAACCTTTTTTGTTAGGAAAAGAGGATATCGATGATGATGAATATTTTCTAGTTAGCCCAAAGTCTGCTACTTTCAAAACATTGTTTGAAGACACCAATATGTTAGCTGTTTTTATATCTCTGTGAACGAACCCTTTGTTATGGAGAAAATTTATTCCCTGAAGAAGCTGAATAGTGAAGCATTTTATTTCTGATTCTGCAAAGGAAATACTAGTATTTGAGATTAAGCCCGCAAGATCACTAGATAAATAAGGTAGCACAAGATACACATCACAAAGATTGACACTGTTGCTGTTTTTGAGATTATCTGGGAGTGAAGATTTCGGCGATGAAGACAAGACTTCTATGAGGGACAATAAGTTTTTGTGTTTAAGAGATTTGAAGGCCTTTATTTCTCTGATAGTTGTTATGTGGAACCCCTGCGATGTATCATGATTTATCAATTTCTTGATTGCTACAAGTCTGGTCAGGTTTTTGTATTTTTTCTTGGTGGAAGCTTTGAGGACCAAGCCAAAGGTACCCTCACCTATCTGTCCTAAGATGGTGTAATTATGCAATATTTCTTGTGCCAGAGGAACATTATTTGCTGGTGGAATGTTTGGTTTTGGAAAAGAAGGATGAGAAAGAGTATGTGGCAGCTGTACCGGGGGCTGTATCTTGAGGGCCTGCTGCGGCTGCGAGGATATTGACGAGGGAGGTGGAGGTGGAGGCTGTAGTCGAAGTTTGCCGTGGGGCTGTTTGTGCGACGGGTATGGTCTATACGCCATTTCTATGTTTTATGAAACTGAACTCTGGGTTATAAAAGGGACAGGACATGTAGACTTGTAGAATAAAGCCAATGACGGTTGGGTGGGAGCGAGAATGACAAATAATACGGGCTGGTGGATGCTCTGAGGGTGCACAACAGGCAGTGATGCGGGACAGTTCGTTGAACGCGGAACTTTGCTTGCCTCTAGGGGTTTATGGAGAGTTTTCTGGACGGGACACAGAAACGTGTGTTTTTGCGCTTTCAAAAGTAGCAACGGTGACTTTTGGGTGGTTTTGCTTGCCCTTCCGCGCTAGCCTTGTTTGATGGTTTCAGATGTTGGAGACACGGTGTGTTGGCTCTTAGTTCGCTTCGCAGGGTTCTGATACTCCGTTATCTTCGATCTGGGCCATGTATTTCGATTCCTGGTAGAAAGCTGTAGTGTTCACAGTGCCAAAACTGCCTCTGATGGCGCTGGATTCAGTAGAAGTTACCTGATGATTTGCCTGGAACTGATCCCTGGCTACCTCTTCATCAGTGACTATACACTTAAAAAAAAAAAAAAAAGAATAGAAGAGAAAAAACTATTGTAGGTACAAGAAGCCGGGGTGCCAGGCGGAAAAAAAGTTTACTGCTCAATGTAAAAATAGAAGAGAACAAAGAATGGCTGGTTACGAGGCCCCGTGCCCCATAATGATTCAGAACTGGCCCATGTTGACATCAGATATCGATATTGAGCTGGCGGAAATCACTGATGGGGTTGACCACACGAAGTGACCAAGAATACAGAGCGTTTTCCGGAAAAAAGACGAGGAAGTTCCAGTGGCTACCGAGAAAAGGCAAAAGGCACGGAAAAACAAAGGTCCCAGCACGTTATATGGCCTGAAAGAAGCATGTACAGACACAACAACCAGCAGACGTCGATGGGCGCGGCAGCGACCGCGGGGCCCGCATCGTCCTCATTGATGGCAGACAGCACAACGCTCTCATTGGGGACCTACAAGACCCGCAAGGACTCGCAGCGGGTCTCTGTGCTATCCAAGTACGACATCATTGGCTACATTGCCTCCGGAACCTATGGGCGAGTGTACAAGGCCAAGGCGCGAACCTCGGGAAGTGGCAGCAGCAATAAAAACCACCACAACGGCGACAGCAGTTGCCGCAAAATGGGCAGTCTTTATGCCATCAAGAAGTTCAAGGGCGAATCCAGAAACGACCAATCCCAATACACAGGTATTTCCCAGTCTGCTTGCCGAGAAATGTCGCTTTGCAAAGAGTTGAACCACTCGGCAAACTTGACCCGTTTAGTAGAGATAATCCTTGAAAAAAGAAGTATCTACATGATCAGTGAATACGCAGAATATGATCTTTTGCAGATCATTCATTACCACTCTCAGCAGAATGGTATCCCGATTCCCGAAAAAAGCTTGAAATCCATGCTCTGGCAGATTCTAAACGGTGTGTCGTATCTTCACCAAAATTGGGTGATGCACAGAGATTTGAAGCCAGCCAACATCATGGTCACTAGCGAGGGTGTGGTCAAAGTGGGTGACTTGGGGTTGGCTAGAAGATTCAATGATGCATTGCAAACCCTTTATTCTGGCGACAAAGTTGTCGTTACAATCTGGTACAGAGCACCCGAGTTGATTCTTGGTGGAAGACATTACACCGCCAGCATAGACATATGGTCAATTGGTTGTATTTTAGGCGAACTTTTGGCATTGAAGCCTTTTTTTAAGGGAGAAGAAGCCAAAATGGATAACAAGAAAACTATTCCTTTCCAAAGAAACCAAATGCTAAGAATAATGCAGGTATTGGGAACACCCACCAGAAATCTGTGGCCGACACTTTCGCAATATCCAGAGTACGGCCTTCTCTCGGAGATGGAGCTGTTCCCGAACAATTTGGATAGCTGGTATAATTGTTTACCTCAGGCTGTGCTTCCTGATAAGACGAGAAAAAGAAGAAACGATCAGACTGATACCTGCTTTGCGTTACTCCAGGACTTGTTGGAATACGACCCGGCAAAACGAGTCTCTGCTATTGACAGTTTGACACATGATTGGTTTCTCGAGTCCCCTGAGATTTCAATGAACGTCTTTGAGGAGTCCAATATTACGTACCCTCCACGGAAGATCACGCGGGAGGGAACCAACAAAAGACATGTTGACCAGGCGTTGAACTCGAGTGGAAACGCCGCTGCAGCCAACCAGTTGGGAATCAGCAACAGCCTTCTTCTAGGACTAGACAACGGCAGCGGCAACATGGGGGTGTTTGGAAACTCCCGAAAAAGGGCACGACATTGAACTTGCTGGCGAACAAGCGTCTTTGATAGACTTTGCGCCTATTTTGGTTTTTTGTGCCATTGATAGAGCTTTTTTATTTATTTTTGTTGTAGTTTTTGGTTTGTTTTGTTTTATAGAATTCTCAAATAAACAATCTTCGTGAAAGAGGTATTTTTAAGACATACGTGATGAGCTAGTTAGAGCAAATTCTGGCTTGTAATTGTTTCATTTTTTTAAAAAAAAGTTTTCTTTCTGAGTATTCTTTCAAAATACAGAGTTTTTTTTGGGGACCTTCTTACGTGTTTAGGGCAGCATATAGCCAGGAATTCCAACTACAACATTCAATATTCTCCAGCAAACAGAATCGCGGGACACATGAGACCCTTTGGCAAATATCCACACACAGATGAGCCTTTTTTCGTTATCTTTTCGATCGCGAATATCGAGATCCATGAACAGACATCGCGAAAAATAGAAAACCCTGGTTCATCACGTGCTCATCACGTGTGCAAAACCAGCGGGGCTGCTAGTATTGTTTACATTTCTCTTGCTTATTTATTCAGTTACTTCTCTCCTCATCAAGAAAAAGAAAGATGATCTGCTAAGAAAAAAAATTTTTCTCCTACGAAAAAATGGTTTCTATGCGGTAAACAGTGTTGAACTATAACAGTTGAGAATGGAGAAAAGAAATTCAAATGGGCTTTTTGCCCCCAACATACGAAGAAGACCCACAAAAAATTTAGAGACACCACTGGTAAAAATAGCGTCATCCATCAAACAGCTGACCATTGAATATTGCAATACGATATCAATAGCAGAATAAGCCACTAAAACGTCTCTTTGCTCGTATTCATCGCACGATTTGGACATACATATATATACCTAGATATATCATCAGTTCAGGACTGTCAGATCTTCCCACACCTACTATTTTGGGCTTTTGTTTCTCATTTGATATCCGAGTCTTCTCTAAAGCCCTTGTTTGCTGTGTCCCACATAATTACCCGTTTTATCCCAGCTTTTGACACAAAGGTTTAGCCGTGTCCTTTTCGTATTCAACCAGAGAATCCTCAGCCAGAACTTGTCTGCGACGCAAAAACAGCCAGATAACATCAGGTTTTTTTTTTCTGATCTTCCTGCCTTACTGTCGAGTCTTTGACAGGACAATACCCCCAATATCGGAGCCCTCCTTTTTTTTTCTTCTTCTCAATAATTATTCCATAATGCTCAGAATCATCTCATCTCAAGGTATTTCTGCTGTGAAAACCAAGGTTGGTTCGCAAGTGTCCCATGTTGCCGCAAGACACCCAACAATATCAAACTTCAACTTGTCAACTCGTCGTTTCAACTCATCAACCATTCAAAATTTCGAACAAGATCTTTTGTTGAAACCTCAAGGAATCACCAACAACAGCGCCTCTGCCAACGCAGCCCCTTCCATCTCCACCGCTCCTCCTATCATTAACGAAAGACGTAACAGAAATAGACGTACTTCCTCAAATAACAATCGTCGTAACTATAACAACAACAATAACAACAACAAGAGAAATTACACACCAGATATTCCTCAAGGTAAGGATAATCCTTGGTTCCATCAACTTGTAGCTTTCGACGAAGCGGTTTCTAATACTTATTTCTCGAACTCCCCTCACCAACAGAACAATGATTTCTGGGATTCCCTTACTCGCTCGGTAGAGCTTTACTCGCAGCTTGCTGGCACTCCAGATTTCATTCCTGAAAGAGTAGCCTCTATGATTTATTTACTTCATACCGGTCTTAGACAGAACAGAAAGTTAACCTTAAAGTTGGACAAGAAACCCGATTTCGATGCAACGAACTTCCATAAAGATATGATGGATTACATTTGCGTTTCCTTAAGAAAAATAGCTTCTGATATCATTTCTAAAAAAGTGGTGGTCAACCAATATGGTGCTATGCATTTGATTACTTCTTTTAAGGAATTGCAACTCTATGATGAAGCAATTTCTATCTGGGAAAACGCAACTATGACTTACGAACAACCAGATCCTTCTAACGACGCAGTTTCCAAAATCTGGTTAGATCCAAGAGTTGTAGGTGTCATTTTGCCATTGTTGTATACCAAATATCAAGACTTTTTGCAAGTAAAGGACCTTTTTGAAAAATCCAGAAGCACGCAACTGCAATCCTCATTATGCCATCCAAATTTGGGTGCTGGTATGATAAAGACTTGTCTCTTGGCAGGTGAAATTAATTTTGCCTTACAGTTGTTTGAAGAATTGTGCAGCGTTTCTAATGTCAAGAATTTTGGTTATTTGACAGAAATACATTTGACATTTATCGGTGAATGTTCAGATCTTTCTGTAGCCAATACATTTTTCGAAAAGGCCTTGAATGATGAAATGCCTTATCATGTTGATTTACAAGTTCCTTACGTTAAATCATTTATGATTAACACATGGAATCAAACTAAAGATTTCGAACAAGTTTTAAACATTTGGGTCAAATGTTGGAAGAATTATGGTACTTCTGTTACGAAGGGTGTATCGTCTGCTTTAAATGACTTATTTTTGACAATTTTCTTCAAGAATTTTGAGAATGACAAAGTTTTAGGGTTTGAGAATTTGAAAAAGATCATCTCCATTTATGCTAACATTAAGCCTTTAGATGAGCCTTTCTTGAATATTGTTATGACCAAATGTGTGGTTTGGCAGGACTATCAAATCATTAATGAGATAATAAATTACTATGAAGTATACAATGTCGCAAAAACTCAGGTTGCATACAGAGTTGCTCTCAAGGCATTAGGATCTGTCCCAACAACTGATCAAGATATTATCAATAAATGGAATGAACTTTTGATTTTCTCAGACTATCAAGGTGCTACATTTATTCACAAAGCAGATTGGGCAGCCCTTAGAGACTCCACCGTTGCTTCTAAATTCACAGATCGTGTACTTTTATATGCAAAACTTGTGAAAATTTATTCGATATATTCTAAAAACATAACTCAGATAAAATTGTTGACAGAAATAACAGCTGTCAAGTTTCCTTTCGCTGCTCCTATTTTGAATTCTTTGGATACCGTTGACGCTTCAGATATCTCTGTGGCTAGTTTCAGAAATATCAAAGCTTTGAAGTAAGCCCTCAATTTTTTATTTTAGGGATAATGTACTCAAGTATTTCATATTAAATTAATTTCTTTTTTCATTTTTGTAACCATTCTTGTGCATAGTTTAGTTTTTAATAATTATTTATTTCTATTCATTGTTTCATATTAAAATATACTGTCTTTGTTATTTACTGTTTTGATTTTTGTAAGATAATGATTACTATCATTTTCAAAATTTAAATTACTGCTATTTCTAACTTTCAATTTTTTGTCTTTTGTTTTTATCTTTCTTCTTTTTTTTCAAATCGGCTTGCAATTCCTTCTTCTGTGAATCTTCTATTTCTGCCTCGATTCTGAAAAATTCATTCAATTTTCCCAAAGATTGACGTTGTAGTATTCCGATATTCTTAAAATCGATAAAAAGTCCATCAAAGGCAAATTCGGTTGGAACATAGTCAATTCTATCGCCGACATAATCATTTTCCATAGCTGCTAAAGATTCTTCATTATTATTCGTGACTTTTTCACAATGGATATCGTTTAATTCAGGAATTTTTGGATATCTCTGACTGAAATGTGTCAAAACTAATTTTTTACACTTCATCCATCTTCCAACCTTCAAAGCTTCTGATATTGTGCAATGCTTTTTTTCTATCGCTGCTGCCTGTAGACTATCCTCTAAAGTAGCTTCATGAATCAACAAATCTGAGTTTTGGCCTATTTTTGCGAATCTCTTAACGGGCCTAGTATCACCAGAATAGCTCAACTTAAACTGTACATTCTCAGCCAAATTAAAATTGAATGTAACACAATAGGACCATTGACAGTGAAAGGCCCTCGTGATTTTGATTGACGATAAACACAAACTATTATATAACTGAGAAGTTGCAGAGCTCTTGGTAGCTCGTGATTCAAAGTTTTCATTGAGCCTCATACTTTTGACCACAAAATTTTCACAGTTTAAAAATATCACATTCTTCAAACTCAAATCAGGATCAATTTTTGAAACATCACTTAAAAACTTTTCGAATTGCCAAGGAGCAACGATGTACAATTTTTTTTCTATATTACCTTTATTATAAAATCTCCATTTTTGAATTAAAGAAATTATCCCGAGATGATGATCTGCATGAAGATGTGATAAATAGATTAATTCCAATTCCTCACCAAAAAATTGTATCATTTCATTTTCATTAAAAAGTCGCTGTATCGTTCCTAAAGTATTTTCTCCTGCATCCAAAATGACAGAAAAAATATTGATTTCATTATTTTTTTTATCATAAATAGGTAGCCTTACAATAGTGGAGGACACATTTCGCAATATTGACGGTATAGCAGATCCCGTACCTAATGTAATAACTTGTACATTATCTTTCAAATAATCCAGTAAACTAGATGCTTCTAACTGTTCATGGACAATATCATTGGTTATTTTCGTTATATGTTCTTCACGCTTGCTGAAAACATTTGGAATATCGTTTGATGTACACAATTTTGTATTTGCCTGATCTCCATCTGTTAAAAACTTTTTTACCTTATTATTATAAATTTCCTCAAGATATTCAATTTCTGTGTATTTTTCCTCTTGCTCGTTAACTTCGTTATCGTAAGCGATTTCATAATCTGCGCCAATCTCAAACTTTTGGTTTCCCGTTAAGGGATAGATATTAACATCAAGGTCTAAAGTCTCTTTTTTTGTTTTCAACAGAAAAATAGGCAATTGATAATTTCTTGGTTGTAGCGATTTCAATTGCATCGTCAACTCTGTTGCTCTTCTGAAATTTATTTTATTATTTACATAGTCTTTATGAGATACAACATGATTTTTGACATTGAAATCGTCCTTTAAAAGGGTCACTAACAGTAGGAATTCATCACCTTTAACATTTATAGAGTCATCAAGGAAATAGTATACCAAATTTAAGTTTTTCCAATTTGTATCGAATGCACATTGATTTGTGTACTCATCTTTTAAAAATTTGATTATGTTAGTTATTGTTGCGTTTGTAGGAATATCCAAGACCAAAACTTTGTTAAAATATCGAGATTTACCAACAACTTGGGAAGGTTCGATAATTCTTCCATCTTCTAAAGTTACAGTCTTTCCATTTGTTAATTCAGAGAAGATTTTTCCAGGTTTGATATTTAAAGCCTTAGCCTTGTTGATGTCGAATTTTCCTCTAGCGGGCAGAAAATCTATCAAATAATTTGTTGAGGAATTAGTGATTTGCCTATCAAATTTAAGATTTGGTAATTCAGTATTTACATAAGAATCACTTAAATTAGGATCAGATTCGGACATTTCAATCAATTCCTTATCCGAAATAACCTCCTTTTCATTTATAGCATTAGCCCGTTCATCTAGGGGAAACATCCTTGATATAATTTCGTTCAAAAATTTTATGTTCGCTAGCCTATTATTACCGATTGATTTATCACATTTTGCATTAGAAACCTTTTTTTCATTAATAGATTCTTCGGTCTGAACTTTGAAACTTTTAACATTTAATAGATCATCTTGAAAAACATTTTTTCCTTCAAATTCAATTTTAGAGCACTCAATATCCATACCTTTGCGGAACACGAAATACCTCCAGCTTGAGACCAAATATTGAAGAATCTCATTGCTATAGCTAATTCCCAACTTTTTGATTCCTTGGTCGCTAGCTGTCAAAATAAAACCAGGTAACCCACAAAGTTTGTCCCAGTTAAGTTGTCCAGTTAAAAAAATATTTCTTAATTTGCCCAACTTCACAGAATTGCATACTATAATTCTTTGTGATCCTGCCGATATATTCCCCACAAAGTACTTGACACCTGTATTAGAGGTAATGCAGAGCAAAGGATGACTCGAATCTAAAGTTGGATGTGAAATTGTTTTAATCTCGAACATCGAGACCAAAATATCTCTACTACGTTTATCTTCAGCCTTTTCCTTTATTCGTGGGACTGCTGATTTTTTCCCTTTTGTTTTGCTTGATTTTTTGGCGCAACTGAGGGTGTGATTGAAAAATCTTTTTGATATAGTATTTGCGGGTCTTAGGATCTTATTTTTCAATAAAAAATTGTAGAGCATACCCCAGATCTAAATTAAACCTTATCCTGTTAGAGGAGTATAATCTCCTTTTTAAATTATGAGCATTTTTTTAACAACAGTTAGGGGTAGTTCTGTAATAATAATCAAACTAAACTTCCGATGTGAATTGTATTGAAATTAATTTTAAGATGAGACTATGAATTTTAAATATTCTGACATGAATTAATAAAAAAAATATGGAGGATGCGAGATTCGAACTCGCGCACCTTTCGATAACCGATAACCCAACCTTTTCAGGTCAGAAGAATAGAAATTCTTGAGTCGGTCGCCTTAGACCGCTCGGCCAACCCTCCTTTGATGTTTTGTTGTTTAAACGGCCATTACAGTTAAGAAAACTCGATCATTAATATTTGTAAGCACATGATTTACACGTGAGCGTGCCTGCACCAAAAAAATGTCGCTCTGAATATTTATCGCACATGATATTCACGTGCTAATACTCGAATCATCTAACCATAACTTAGTCATCCAACCATAACTTAGTCATTCATTCTTGATAACGAACGATTCTCAATTGAATGACACGGTCATTTATATTTGATTATAACAACCACATTTAAAAGCCCATTTGAAGAACTATATAAAGGAAACAAAATCCTATTAATTTCAATATTTTATTATCTCATTTTATTATTTACTTAGTTTATTTTAAACTAAGGATTTTACTCAACTATTATTACACTAAAGAGTTTTATATATTTAATACATTATTTATTTTCTCTTTATCTATTGAAAGTAACTAAATCACTTTTGATCCTTCAGTGATTACTTTTCAATATTATTATTTAGTTGCTAGAAACACCCTAAAACAACTACAAAAAAATACTCAGGTGTTGCTAATCAAATAAGTGCCGAATATAATTAAATGCTTGTTTTTTCAATAAAATGCTTTTTATCAACCAATTAACAGCAATGAGCGTAGCCCTCCAATATCCTGTAACTCAATTAAAACAAAAACTACCACATTCTGAGTGAAGTGATTTCCCTTATAAAACGTGAGCTAACTCTAGTGGGCCTAATGAGTACTGTTTTACTCCAGTTGTATCGTTTGGCTGGGTAATATCGTTACTCAAAAGTTGTTTCGGACAGCAGGAATATTATTTTCTTCTATATGAATATATTCAAACTGATTATATTCAGTGCATAGCTCTTTCTAAGCAACGGCATATTTTCTTTTTACATAAATTTATCAGCTACTAGTCCACTCTGAGTGAAGCACAACCAAAAAGATATGGCAAATACATATTGATTGTTCAAATGTTTACACTTCGCGAAACTTTTTGTTTTCAAGATATTGATTTGTCCACGCGCTTTTGCTTGTCTTGAACCGTATAGAGTTGCTTTGATATTTTGCCCTAATACAATTCCACTATTGGAATATTGGCTTTGTAGTACTGATGTGGTGGATACTTATTACTTCGGAGAAATGATTCTAGAAAATCAGTGTAAATTGCGTGATGCGCTTACACACGTGACCAAACCCTTGTTATTTTTGAGGTTGCAAGTAATGTATGATATAATAATTTTTACGCTTCAAAGAATCGTTATCGGATATTTTTGTATAGAATTGAATTACAGTTAAGATGTATGTACATGCATAAATATTATCCATCTTGCAAGGCAAATTGATGAAATTCAAATATTCTTATTTGCAGCTATTACAGATTATTTTTCTTTTTTTTTTTTTTTTTGATTACGGCATCAAGACTCCCATAGTTGGAGCAAGAAGGAGTGAGAAAAACAGCTGTTAGGCAAATCAAAAGCCTTTAGTATTGCTGAGAGATGTTAATAATACCAAACAATAGCTGGGTTGTTCAAAATTTCCCAGTCACTCGATTAATAGTCATCTGAATGTTTGCATGGCATGCAAAAATAGAAAGAAAAGAGCAGTTTTTAATCAATAATCGCAGATCAGTGTTATTTTATCTCAGTAGACACGAAACCTCGACGAAAGCCAAAACAAAAGTGGACTTCATTGGAATTCATTTTTCTGTCTCTTGGTTTGCGTCAACAACGGCACCTATACACGGAAAAATTGCATAGAGAAATCGCGGATAACTAATCAAAGAAGAATCACTGATAGTTGAAAAATGAACCTGAAAACCAACATACTGTAAAAATAGAATTTTTCCCTATTGTTTTGACCCAGTTGTAAAGGGTTGTGAGAGTTAGCATTAGATCTGCAAAGATGTGATCAGGTAGAACCCTATTATTGCATGTATCTAGTAAGTTATCCCATAGCTCACACAATATCAACTAATTAAAACCAACGTTGATTCATATTTTCTAGATTTCCTTGTACAGCCAGCGTTAATTTTTCTCATTGCCCTGGTTTCTTAGCTGCGTGGAGACCCAGCATTAGTGCAAAAAATTGAAAAAAACATACTTACAACTCCGATTTACACAAGGGAAAGAACAAAATGTACACAGAGTTTGCCTTAAGAATTTACTTCATCGAAAGTTATTATTATTCTTGTGGGAACATCCATTATTTACTGCAATTTATTACCAAACATGCAAAACATATCAAACATGCAAAACATGCGAGGTAAACCTAACATGCAAAGGCCGCATATATTTGCAGAAACACACACACTTTTAGGGAATTTTTTTCCTTTTACATTTCGTACATCCATATTAAGCTAATATTCACTTCAAAGTAACAGAAAAAAAATGTATTAGGTTACACTAATGCAAACACTAAGTACCGCCTCGCTTCAGCCCGCGTTTCATCTGAACTTTTGCTGAAAAATTTTTATTTATTTTACTAAGCCAATTGTAGATGACGAAGCCTTCATAACATAATAATTGTATGCTAAGAGAGTGAAATGTATGGGTGGTAATTTCTGTCTCACAGCCACATTAATAGGCGTTTCATCGAGCCTGAACAACCTCAAATATAAATAGCACATCATTTCCGAGGCCTCATCGAAGTAGTAAAGCTTCATCTCTTAAAGTCACTATTATTATCAAACAAATATAATTGCATCTTTCACCGCATCTTTCAAAATTAGTCTTCACTCATTTTTGAAAAATTCACTCACAACCATGAACTTCTTGTTAACCATAGGATTGCTCATACTGACCAGTGTGGTCGCTGCTTTCAGCGAGAGTAAGAACAACGTCGCTTTGTACTGGGGTCAAAACTCCATTGGTACAAAGACCAACGGATCAAGCAACGAACAAAACTTGACCTACTACTGTGAGCAGGACAATGTGGATATTGTTTTATTGTCCTTCCTTTCCGATTTCCCAGGAACAAATGGAATTCCAACCCTCACCTTCACAAACTACGAATTCTCCTATGAATACCAAACTCCTCTTTTAGGCTTGGCTTCCCAGATCGATACCTGTCAAAACAACGGAAAGTTGGTTTTGCTCTCTTTGGGTGGTGAAGGTAGCAATTACGGGTTCCAAAAAGACATTGATGGTTCAACCTTTGCCGAGACTTTGTGGAATATGTTCGGTCCTCCAACTGAAAGCACAAACACCAGTGTTATTAGACCTTTCGGTAACTCTACTTTGATTGACGGTTTCGATTTGGACTTGGAAAATAATAATGATACTGGTTATGTTGACTTGGCATACACTCTTAGACAAAAGATTAATCAAACAACCACTGACTCTAGTTCCAATAAAACATATTACTTAAGTTTTGCTCCACAATGTCCTACATCCAGCAATCCTTTAGAAAACGTCATTTACAGTTCATATTTTGACTTTGCCTTCATTCAATTTTACAACAACCCAGAAAATTGTAATGCTAATACTGATCTCTTCAATTGGGACTCTTGGAGCACCTGGGCCACCAATCTGTCTGCTAATAAGGATGTCAAAATCTTCCTTGGTTTACCTGGTAGCAGTAAGGCTGCTTCTTCTGGTTATATTTCCAATTCTACACTTTTGAATGAAAAGGTTGCCAAGGCATACCAAAGTAAGTCATTTGGTGGTGTTTCTTTATTTGATGCTGGTACTGCATTCAACAATGATGATGCTCCAGATAACAACTATGTCAATTTAGTTAAAGAAGCTCTTAGCTCTGCTACAATTTCTACTTCATCATCTGCATCTGCATCCACTGGTGCCTCAACCTCTTCTGCCAAGTCTCACAACGCTGGTGTCTCTGGATATACTGTGAATGTCGGCTTGATGACTACATTATTTTTCACTTTAATTAACATGGTCTTCTAGACTACTTAATATTTTCCTTTCGCTATTTTCCTATTTTAAATTTGATTCCATTTACTTCCATTTCCTTTATTTTTCTGTATGAACATTTTACATGAATATAGATTTGTTAAATAATATAATAAACAATAGATAAGACTTTGTATTAAAACAAAAGAAATTCAGTTTTTTGTTATTCGAAATGAAACTTATTTTTATATGTGGGATAATCATTAATCTGTAGAAATTCTCTCTTCAATAGCCTGCAAAGCAATCTGCCTTCTTCTTTCCGCTATACTAGCTTCGCTGCCTCTGGATTCACCTACTCGGCTCAATCCATTTGATGCTCTCTTCATGGCTCTATCATTTGACTGTATAATATCATCTTCGTTAAATGGTACTAGTAAACCAAGCTTGCAGAAAACTTGGTACACAATATTTGAAAGAGGAATAATCAATGGTTTCTGCAACGCCTCAGGGAAAAAGGAGGCAAATGCAAAATTGTCTGATGCATCACCATGAATCTTCTGTACACCCACAGGACGGTTAACCAGAGATGCTTCTTGATTATTCATTGGGATGAACGGTTCCAAGAGGAATGATTGGAAGAACCGTAGGTATAACCAAGAGATATAAAAGGACAAAATTGTGTTGAGAGCAGGATAATATGTACCATAAAGACAGGAAAGGACAATGGTAAATATGATAAAAAAGAACGGCACGTTCTTGACTCTGATACTCAATGAGCCCTTGAAAAGATCAATATTATGTTCTGGGACTATCTGTTTGAAAACAACTAAACAACCAGCAAGCAATGAAAAAACTCCAGAAACAGAGCTACCGGTTGAGCTGTTGATGAGGATCAAAAACACGCAGGTTAAAAGGTTGGTACCCGTTGAGACAATAAATAAAAACTTATAAGTTTCTTTGGCACCCCACATTTTCTCAAAATACGATATGCTGAAAAGGATATTAGAAAGCTGTAACAAGAGGCCTGGAATAATGGTAGATTCCACAAAAGACGCAATTGTCAAAGTCCAGAAGTATTTTAAGGCAGTTCTTGGGACTAACTCGAGAAATGGGACCTGCAAATCACTGTATGAGACTTTTTTCGGCGTGGAGTTTATAAAGTTTTGCTTCATGAGAAATGCTAATACCGAGTTTATAATGCTGAACGCAAAAAGCGAGAGCGTGAACTGAGGAATGCTGCTGAATTTTTTTGCAATAGCTGACATATTGTCTTTTTGTTTAGCAGCAATGTAAGCGGTTAGAGCAAATAATAGAAGACCCAACTTTGGCGATTTGAGACTGTGCTTTGTAGATCATAAAAAACAAAACCCTGATCAGTTTTCTCGAGAACAGTTTTCCGCTATGAAAGACAATTTGATCGAAATATCTAAAATTGAACTCAAATTGCTGGATAAAACTGGATTTCTCACCATCAGATACAAATTTGGTCCTGATGATCGGTGTTCTTTTATCTTAGAAAGGTTATATTGGAGAATGCTAATGGTTTTCAAATATGTGTATCGCATTAGTTTCTTAGAAATTTTACGAACAGCCTATACACGGGGCACATAATAATATAAACGCACAGTCTAATTAAAATTTTTTATCTTTTTTTTTTCTTATATTTTCTTTATTTTATAATATTCTCTTTGTAAGACCAGTTGTTAACAATCATGGACCCAGCTTTGAGGCAAAGATAGTCAGAACAGCAAGAAGTTGAAGACTCTCATATCGAAAGAGAAAGACCAACAAGGACGAAAAACAAAGAAAAGAAAAAAAGTTACTCAGAAGTATCAGAATAATAATTAATACGCTGATATATACTACTGTGGGGTTTCGAATATAGGTTTTGTTGGGTAGTTTCAATAAGCGTGACAAGGGTTCCTAGCATAATTCTTATCGTTACAAAATATCACATACACAAGAATGGAAGGATTGTTTTTCAACGTCGATTGTGGTTACATCGAAGGATTGGTCAGAGGATTCAGAAATGGATTCATAACACAAGCACAGTATCTTAATTTGACTCAGTGTGACACATTGGAAGATTTAAAGCTACAATTAGCAAGCACTGACTACGGAAGTTTCTTGTCCAACGTTGCAACTTTAAGCACATCTGTCATCCAGGCAGAGGCCTCGAAAAAGCTTTATGCGGAGTTCAATTACCTCAGAGAACAAGCCGTTGAGCCTCTTGCACAATTCATGGACTATATCACATATGGCTACATGATCGACAATGTTGCATTGATGATCACAGGTACTATTCATGAAAGAGACAGAAGTGAAATTTTAGAAAGAAGTCATCCATTGGGTTGGTTCGATACCTTACCAGCTCTAAGTGTGGCCACTGATTTGGATTCATTATATACTAGTGTTTTGATTGACACACCTTTAGCTCCATATTTCAAAGACGCATTAAGCGCAGACGACCTAGATGATTTGAACATTGAATTAATTAGAAATACCTTGTACAAGGCCTACTTGGAAGATTTTTACAATTTCACTCAAACAAAATTACCATATCCAGCCAATGAAACAATGAAACAGTTATTGGAATTTGAAGCCGACAGAAGATCAATTAATATTACCTTAAACTCTTTTGATTTGGATTTATCTGCAGAAGAAAAGTTAAAACTTTTACCAAACTTTGGAAAATTAGCAGAACAATCTATGCAATTGGCCCAAGCTGAAGATTTTGAACAGGTTCGTGGTATCGTTGAAAATGTGCTTGAATACAGAGGGTTTTTTGAAAGCTTGAATGATGAAAGTGACTCATCTAAAACTTTGGAGGATCACTTCTATCAATTAGAAATGAATTTATGCCGTGATGCATTTTGCCAGCAGTTCACAGTTAGTACTATTTGGGCATGGATCAAGAGTAAGGAACAAGAAGTCAGAAATATTACATGGCTTGCTGAATGTATTGCGCAAAATCAAAAAGATAGAATCAATAACTATATTAATGTTGTCTAATAAAGCTAATAATTGATATTTTATAAGCAAATATCTTCACCCAAAAAAAATCTGTTGGTTGGCTTCATTGTGATAATCTACTTGCAGGATTCGGATTCACAAGTATTTCACTCACACTAAGTTGATACTAGAGGGTCAAAACGCAACTTGTTAGAAATGAGATGAAGAACCTCCGCAGATTATCGAATGAACGAGATTTTTTAAACGAAAAGAAGGAACTTAAATAAAAACTCAATAAATCACTCAATATCGAAAATTTTGTAACTGATGTAAGAAACTTTGATTTTTTTTTTTTTTGGAATTAATTGCTAAACTTCAATATGCAAATCCACTAAGTATTTACACGTAAGCTGTGCTTCTCTCTACGAAATCTGGTTGATAATGAAGCAACTCGATAAACAATCGACTTATATTATTTGATACAAAATAAAAACAACTACCAAAACTGACAAATATTTGCACTGTATATGTGGACACTAATTTTCATTCATAGATTGTTTCATTTTCTCATATAAACCAAGCGCTTTGATGGTAAAAGAAAACACATAATTTGGGTAATCAATTGCACAACTATGGTTGAAAACACCGCTAACTTCATCTTGGCGGAACTCACCGTTTGCATGCTGAGCACTGAGTAAAAATTTGACTGCACTATCGATTATTTCAATCTTAGGATACTTGACTAAAATTAATCCAATCAATACCCAACTTGTCTGGACAACCATAGATTTTTTCGTATTAACATAACTATGCGTTTCACAGCTCTTCATCAGTTCACTCCATCCGCCATCATCATTTACTCTTTCAACTAAGAAATCACATCCTTTTCTAACAGTTTCATCGCTTTCGTAAGTCAACCCGATATTGCTTAATGCCTCAAGAGCAAACATACCAGCATATGTAAAACAAATACCCCAACAGCCATACCATGACCCATCGATATCTTGACTTGATTTGATGTATGCAATGGCATCGTCAATAGCCTTTGAAATCTGTTCGCTTTTGTAATCAGGATAATATTTACGGAAATATGTGAGGCCTAATACGGAAGAATCTGTACATTCTACGTACGGATACTCAACCATAATATTACCAAACACTTCGGCAGGGTTAATTAACTCAAGTAGTGGAGTTGCTCTGATGACCTCATACGTTGAAAAAGCACCAAAATGGAAATTTCCGACATTTTGCAAACTTAGCAACACATCTATTCCTGATTTCATCAAATCCTCATCATACTGAGGTACTTTCCCTAAAAACCTAGGATGATTGTATATCATAAGAATTGCTTTTATAGCCTCAGCCGTACAGTCACTAACTGTATATCCTTGACTTTTAGTAGAATATGGGAAAGCTCCTTTACGCTTGTCTCTATAAGAACCTTCCACACAATCTTCTGTGAATTGCGATCTAAGTAAGAAATTATAACCTCTGATGATCATTTCCTCGAATTCTGGATTATCAGCTAGGCCTGCCACCACAAAATATTGGAGAACAAAACTTATATCCCATACTTGTCCACCATTAGTACCCATTGCACACATACCTTGTGGACCCATGAAGAGAACATCATCAAAATTTTTCATGAAACGTTGAAGTAATATTGAATCCTTTCCTTCCTCTAAATAGACCACTAATGCATTGAAACTGAAACTCACAGGTGCGATACATAGTTCTTTGGTATTTTGAATTTCTTTTTTGATAATTTCATAGACTTCATTGTTTGCTTTCTTTGCTAACCAGTCTGGTCGAAGATACTTGTTGTAAAACACAACAGAATCATTCAAAATATTCAAGACAGTTGTGTGAGGATAATATAGATCCACAGAGCACACGTTGTTACGGTTCTTACTGAAGTCAATCAGATCATAAGGAACAGAATAAATCTCATTACGAATGTCTTTCAACAAGTCATCTAACTCACATTGATAGTTAATGGAGGATAGATAACTAACTGGTTGGTAAACGGCCCTTGTGTGAACCCACCATTTCCCAGGGTGGATTGGATTATATTTGTAAGGTAGCATCCATAATTCTGGAGGAGCAGGATTGACACCTTCCCATTTGTATAAGTTCAATATAGAAAGCCATGTCTTACCCCAGTGAGGACAAGCAAGCGCACTGTTTAAACGCTTCAACAATGTCGAGCGTGCCTTAACACAGGTTGGATGGTCTTTCGAAAGACCCAACAATCTCAACATGACATAGCTGATGGAAGTACCGAAACAAGTTGATTTATCATACTCATGTAAACCCCAGCCACCATCAACTGGATGTGCAGTATTTATAAGATATCTTATTAATTCGATTCTATTAGCTTCAGGAATAGGAATTTTAAGAATATATGACACAGCGACATAACCTATTGTCATGAACATAGGACCCTTGTACATCATTGGGTAAATCCCAGAGTTTTCGTCCTGTAATGTTTGGAAAAAACGAGCAGCTTTCAAACATGCTTTATATGCGGCTGAGCAGTCATTTGGGATATTTGCATTAACCTCATTGATTATTTCTTGTCTTTCGGCGTCAGTATAAGTATCTAGACTGTATTTCACGTAGCCAGTCTGCTTAGGAGCTTTTGATAGGTCGTCGCTCTCTTTGATATATTTCCACTCCGTTGCTCCCAACGAGTCCGTGAGAAGTCTCCAACGCTTAAAGTCTGTCTTTTCAGTATTTATGAGATCAGCATAGTATTCGTGAGCCATTTTTTTGCGATTCAATACAGCGGATACTTGCTGTGTACTTTCTTGTGTATTGTTTCGCCCAAAACCAGTATATTCAGACCTGAACGAGCATTGTAGTTATAAGAATATACACTGTGGGTGCTTGTAAACGTGTATCAAATAAAAGAGACATATTACCTAGGAAAAAAAATACTGAAAAAAGAACATGAGCCCCGAACAGCTTTGCAGGTTGTAGACTTTTCATATATCATGCAGCAGAAAAATGGTTGAAATATGGAGAAAATCGCATGATGAAAATCCTCAAATTGGATGTTATAGTATCTTATCTAGTTTGCTAGTATAATAATTACAATAATAATCTAGTAACTACTCCATACTATATATATAATGTAGAAGATGATCTATTCTGACAAATTCGAAATGATATCCAAAAAAAAGAGTTAACATTTTGAGTTTTTCATGTTGAAATCTTTTGAAATTATATATCCAGGGCATCGAACCTTACATGAATTTTTACACAATATTTGACACATCGCTCATAAGCTTTTTTTTTTTTTGGGATCTCAGAACGTACAAGTAAACACAGCCATACTATTTTTTTTTTTTAACTTAATATTAAGTATTAACAATACAACAAAAGGAGCCAGATAGGGAAAGATAGTATGTGAAAGAACGAAATGCTAAATACATGATAGTTCTAAGAGTCGTATTCTGGAAGACATTGCATGGTTGGGATTCTGTGAGCTCAGTTATCAGTTTCAACACGACAGTTTTGGAAATTTTGGGTTATTCGTTTTGTTTGTGGCGGAATGGTACGACGTCGCGACAGTGATGAAAGCCAGGGAGCCATTGATTTGCTAGAGTTCAGTAATAAGGGCCGTATTTCAGCGTTAAGGAATGGGCGAATGCCATATATGAGCAAGGTCAGTAATAGTAGCTCGGCGCTTAATGCAGAAATAGAAAAACATGACAACACAAACTTGATGACAAAAAAGAGATGGAAAAAGCTTTTATGGGTGCACCAAGAATATCCAGACAACTATGTGGATTCATCATTTTTGTCACAGCTTCGCCGAAATTCGACTGTCACAAAATATTCATACTGGAAATTGGTCAACGATTTTGGTTTGATAACTATTCATTTATGTGACACATGTCTTGTCATCATTGTGTTTTATGGAATGTACCACAAACATTGGTCTTCGCCTTTTTTACCCACTTTCATATTCACAATTTTCACTATATCGCTATATCTTTTCTGTGATCAACTCAGCTTCTTGACCAAAAGGGTTCAAAACAGTACAAATGCAAAAGTGAGCAAACATAATATTCACATTGACCAGAATGGAGAAGTATCAGAACTGCGGAACAAAGATATCAAACAGCATTATATCTATGAGAAACTCGCAACTTTGAAGTCCTCCTTATTGATTGTTTTTATTGTGTTAACATTATCTCCAGTGTTACGATCTCTTACCAATTCCACATCCTCAGATTCCATCTGGGCTTTATCAACTTGGCTCACGATTGTGAATATAATTTGCCATAATTATGTGTATGATATTCAAAAGGAATATGTTGGCTTCAAGTTGTCTGCACTTTCCACCAATGTTATATTTGCAAACGTGATAGTTTTATCATCGAGATTGGATAGCAATATGGCCGTGTTTTGTTTTATTTTAATCTCCATTGAAATTCACGGGTTATTTCCTATTTTCCAATTCAAACTCCGGCGATTCTTTAATATGAAAAACCTTCATGTCAACCAAAATGTAAAGCCCATCTACACTACTAGCAACTACAGCATAATAAGCAATTCAGATAATTTGGGAGTCAAAAAACGGCACAACAGAAAAACAAATTCCAGTTTTACTTTTGGTGCTTTCTATTTCACACTGGTCAGCCTTTTCTTGTACTATACTTTTCACAATAACATTATCATCATTGTTTTGTGGTTCATAATTAACTTTTTTATTACATTCTTTTGCCCAGGGTACTTCATCTTCTTACAACAGTATAAAAATGAGCTTCAAGGACCTTGGGATCCTGCTAAACCAAACCTTTTTAACGAATTTTAGTGCTTTTATTTTGGAGTCAATATTTTCTGATGACTCGTTGTATATTATTATATAGACCATGCTATTTCATTCTCTAATATATTTTCATATTTCATTTTTTCTATTTTGCTTACATGTTAGATTGAGAATAAATTGAATATAGTTCGAATTAATTTTAGAGTTTTTATCAGCTAAGTCCAAAGAAGTGGTATAAATTTCGTATTGTATATTTCCACAATATTTTATCTCAATTTTAATCCTCGATATTCAACTAGAAGAATGCAATATTTATTTAATTTTTTACCCAGTAGATATATGTTTCATAGAACAATAATTAAATATCTTATGTTAGGTATTATGAGATTCAATATCATTTTGTGATCCATTCCATACATCAATGTGATATTTATAAATTCGTTCCATGCATGCCAGCTAACTGAGATAGAAAGAAGAAAGCTAATAAAAAAAAAAAATATTATTAAGAAAATAACAAAAAATAAGACACATCTAAAAAACAATAGGCAAAATAAAACGGCATCAAAATAGAACATACTAATAATACAAATATCCTTCATGATATATTTATATATATTAAAAAACTCCTATACTATACAATAATGAAGTTTAGACCAAAATTGTTGCTACTGAATAAACAATACACTTGCTATATATAATTCGAGAAACATTTTTTTCCCCAAAAATACAACATAAAATATCGCACAAACACTTAAACGATGTCACTCTACCGAACCAGCACATCAATAGATTCTCAACATAGAAGAACTAATACTGGTGTATCTACTTCTTCGCAGTTTATGTCGAGGAGAATTGCTGATGATACAAGCACTAAGCACTCTCCAAGTCCATCGCTCACAGCTCGCACAAAACATAACGGCGGGTCAACAGATAATAATGAAGATGGGGGATTTGGATTTGGGGGAGGATGTGGAGGAGGATTTGGAGGTCATGTTGGTGGTATCGGAGGAGGATTTGGAGGAGGATTTGGGGGCGGATTTGGAAGTAATGAGAAATCTGCTATCAGTTCTAGCGGAAGTGTATACTGTTTAGCTAGAAGAAATACCATTGGTTCCTACGATGACCATCATTCTGTCAAAAGATTAACACAGCAGTTTGATGATATGAACATTGTAAAGCCAAGTGTCGACCAGTCACTGATTAGCCGTATCAAAAGCTCAAATGGACATGGTGCCCAGAATTCAAATAGCTCTAAACCAGATAACCAGAGAAATTTCCATATATCTGTGCCGTCAATATCAGGAAATACGAATGTTGGTGAATCTTACGGCATTTCAAATATGAATAATTATAGTAAATCCATAATTGCAGATAATTACAACCCTAATGATTCTTATGATATAGAATATCCAACAGAACAGGATAAGATTCCATCTATCAAACCAGCAGCAACCTACCAAGATAAATTATGGACTCAAATTGATGTTTTAGACGATGTTAAAAAAATGGCAAACGAAGCGTCTACTAATCAATCATTTTTTATATTTGGAAATAATAAAGAGTTGAAACAGTTGAAAAAAACACAGCTTGGATTATTGAATACTGTTAGTAAGTTGGATACGAAGTTAAACTCTGAATACGAACTGCAATTAAAGAAAATTTGGTTCGATAATCCGAGAACTAGAGATAATAGTTATGTTGATTTGAATAGAATTGAGAACTTGAAGTATTTACTTAATTCAGAAGAGATTTTCGGTAATGTAAAGAAATACATACTGGACATCAGAGTGCAATTGAATAGTGTTGAACAATTAATTAAGATTAACGATGTTTCAGATAATGATTTGACTAATGAAACAGTGGATCTTACCTGCACTACTAGCGCTATCGATCCTACCGATGACTTGTATGATGACGTTGAAAGCAAATATTATACTGATAATGGAAGCAGTTTGTAATACAATTTTTTAATCATACTGAGGTCATGTATTTCTCAATTTATATACAACATATACAAATAGTATAACCAGAAAACCACTTTGTTGATTATTATTTTAAATTAAATATTACATAATAAAAGAACACAGATAAAGCACATTACTGTAGCTAGCAGAATTAGATGGAACCACAGTGCATGAATTTCAAAGCCTGTCCAACATTCAAGCCTATGGAAGGTTTATCATTGAGACTATCATTGTTTCTTCTATCAATTTTAAACTGGTGGTTAGTTTTATTTACTCCCTCATCTATCTCCTGCTGCGTGAATACTCCAAAAAAGTTGTAATTTTCTTTTTCTTTATCCATAACCTCGAGACAGTAATCGACAAACGACTCATCTATATCAGCACCAGCCAAATGCATGTCATTTATCATAGTCTCTGCCTGCTGAATCCACTCTTCTGACTCAGGTGCAGGTCTCTTTCTTAATAGAACTGTCAAAAGCAGCTCTTGAGTTTGCACTGGAAACTTAGTCACGGGAAATACATTTCGCGTGTTCAAAAGTTCTGCATTATTTAGAAGTTCAGCACTAAGCGCCTGAAACTGGGTGATCAAAACCGTGTACTGGTTCTGAATCGATGCAACAGTGATGTGTTCAGAAGTGTTTGATCTAATCAATTCATCTCGGAGTCTCCTAAGTGATCGAGTGATATTTACTAGCTTGAGACGTATGGCCTCAAGCTCGAGAACTGGAATTGCTTCGAAATTTTGCTGTTGCGGTTGCTGACGCAATTGCTGGGAAGTCATTTGGGCTGAAACTTTTCAATATGTTTGTAGTAAGGCCTTGGTGGGCTTGCAAAGTCTTGGAGCCATGTGCAGTTGGTCGTGTCAATTCGATGTCTGAATTAACGAAATGTACATGTTGAAATAGATATCTACAAGAGAAAGTACAGGGTTGACAGAGAAAATCGGCATGCTCTCTGCCCTCAGAATATACACGTGTATAAGATATATGCACGTGATTAATTTTCTAATTTTTTTTTTTATTTTTTCAAATAATTGCAAAACCCAAAGATCATACATGAAATCCATAAATATTGAAAACCATTGAATAAGTCTTGGTTGGTTGCTCCTCTGCATGGATCGTCTGAATTATATCGTTTACATTGAAGTGATATAAAGACAGAAAAAGCAAGTTGGTGGTGATACGATTCATCACTAAGTTTCCACTGAGATCACTAAAAAGGGGGAGATTTGGGTGAGGAGTTCCTCGAGAGTCCACCAAGTTTTGCTGAGGAACCCAACGGAGCTTGGGTGGTCTGGCACTAAACTGTCTGCGAAGTATAGCTGGTTGTTGCATACTAGTAACTGTACAGAACCTATATGGTGGCTGAAATATCAAAACATCCAGACATCTACTTCTTAGGTGAACAAGAAATATCACCGCTGTTAGGTAAGAACGCACTCTAAAGCTGTAAGTCGTTCAATATCAAGTGTGCGACATTGAAAAAAAAGACTAGTAGAAGAAAGTCTCAGTAGTTGAAATTTTATTCAGTAGAAAAACCGCCTAACATAAAAAAAAATCAATAAACTGAACCATAGACAAGCAGAAAAAAAAAAAAAAAGAAAAAAAATAATCTTGAAAAATACAATTGCAATCCTTTGATATATTCATTAAACCTCATCTAAGTACTAAGGGTAAATCAAACAAGAACAGTAAGCCAACATGCCACGTATGTATAGCTAAATCAGTGATAATGATCAGGTATTAGTGAATTAAGAACTTACGGAAAGCCAGCGAGAAAGACTGTGTTTTTATGTGCTCGAAATTGGGTGTCCACGAGGACTAGAGAGCGAGTGAAACAGCCAAGATATTATGACAATGGAAAAACCAATATGATAGAGACAACAATATTGCGAATGGCTCCCGAAGCTGCAAGTTATTATGGAACAGGTAGAAACACAGCAAACCCAAGAAGCGAGGCGATTCTCAAGTTATTCGCATTCACAAATCAAGAATTTATTTCTCCCAAATGGCAAAGAAGTACCAAACCTACTGTATTGCATTCATCTGAGCTGTGTCTCAAGTGATGGAATCAGATCTTTTGTATCAAGATTATTTTTTCTCACTTCCATGATCTACTTCGAAAACAATTATATGTTTCAATCCAGATAAACACACTCTTTTGTGGTTCACTGTTGCTTGAAATCATTTATCAAATATGTTGCAATTTACGAAGAATTCATTTTACTAACTGCTTTTTTAGGTGCTCCAAGAACTTATTCTAAAACTTATTCCGTTCCAAAACGTCCATACGAATCCGTTCGTTTAGATGCCGAATTAAAATTGGCTGGTGAATACGGTTTAAAAAACAAACACGAGATTTACAGAATTAACTTCCAATTGTCTAAAATTCGTCGTGCTGCTAGAGACTTGTTGACCAGAGACGAAAAGGACCAAAAGAGATTGTTCGAAGGTAATGCTTTGATCAGAAGATTAGTCAGAGTTGGTGTTTTGCCAGAAGACAAAATGAAGTTAGATTATGTCTTGGCTTTGAAAACCGAAGATTTCTTGGAAAGAAGATTGCAAACCCAAGTTTTCAAATTAGGTTTAGCTAAATCTGTTCACCATGCCAGAGTTTTGATCCAAAAGAGACACATTGCTGTTGGTTCTCAAGTTGTTTCTATCCCATCTTTCATGGTCAGATTGGATTCCCAAAAATTCATTGAATTTGCTCCAAACTCCCCATACGGTGGTGGTAGACCAGGTAGAACTAAGAGAAAGAACGCTGGTAAGGAAGGTGATGCTGAAGATGAAGAATAGATTTATTCAACAAATTAATGACAACTTAATTCGAATATAAGTAATTTACTATAATAAATATTAGTAGCTTTTTATCTTATTGAACAGACGATCAGTGTCCTAAATTGTTGAATAGTTTTATTATCTCGCTCAGTTTTTATCTTTTTGTATTATCACTCTTTTATCACTCCTTCCCCGAAAACATAATGTTTTCATAATGTTTATATTTCATATATAGTACATGACCATCAAAAGTAACTTTTGATAATAAATCATTTGAAACCATCTTAAATAATTTTTTCGTTTCTTATTCACTGACTGTAGAAATATTTCATTTCTCTTATAGTTTGTACTTAAAGGCTTTACAATTCTTGATTCTACAGCTAATAGTTCATACATGCTGATCTATAGGATACTACGGTTCTTCAAATTCAGGGTAGACAACAATTAAAGAGTGAAGTTCATAGACGTTATGTAGCCTAATAAGCGTTATGATTTTTTTTTTTTTTCTTTTCTTTCTGTGTGTCTGTGATCCATCGGAAATATTCGAAAAATGTGAAATATCTTAGTGAATGCTGATGCTTTCAAAAAGTAAAACTTTCATTTATTCATTGAATATTGGCTGTTTGTTCTCGGCATCTCCTTCTAATCGCTCAGATAAAAATTGAATATCAAGGAATTGTTTTATATTAAGTAAAATCAAGGCTAATCAGTCGACAAAAAATGGTAAAAAGTGATTCTGTCTCTGCTGTTGAAAAGCTATCTAAGATAGAAGATGAAATTGAAAATGTTATGCCATATTTGGGGCTGGACGAAAAGAATAGTGCTTTAAAAGAAACTTATAATTTGAGCAGAATTGATCCCGACGAATCTACAAAACCTGAAGTAGACGTACCGATCAAAGTTAAGGAAGTCAAACCCTGGATTCATTTTGTTGCAGGTGGTATTGGTGGGATGGCAGGTGCAATAGCAACTTGCCCATTAGATGTTGTCAAAACAAGACTTCAATCAGATGTGTATCACCAAAAATATAAATCTTCCATTGCAAAATCTAACCATAATGCAATAATCAAGTCCTTGCAACATTTCGGAGAAACATTTGGAATTATTGGCTCTGTGTATCGTACGGAAGGATTTAGAGCATTATTCAAAGGGTTAGGTCCAAATTTAGTGGGTGTGATTCCGGCAAGATCTATCAATTTTTTCACATACGGTATCACTAAGCAGTTTCTCAGTAAAAACTTCAATAACAATAATGAGGCAACATGGATTCAATTAATATCTGCTGGGTGCGCTGGAATTGCTACAAGTACTGCTACAAATCCTATCTGGCTTGTGAAAACAAGAATGCAATTGGATGCCAGTAAAGGAGGCCCAAAGATAAATGCCATCCAGTATTTTATTAATATTTACAAGAAAGAGGGTATACCAGCTTTTTATAAAGGTTTAACTGCATCCTATTTAGGATCTTTGGAAGGTGTGATTCAGTGGGTATTATATGAGCAGATGAAAAGTTTTCTCATTAAAAAAGAGAAATCTGATTCTAAGAAAAGCTCATGGACTGATATCAATGCCTGGATGGCAAGATCTGGTGCAGCTGGGTTTGCAAAGTTTATTGCCAGTATGATCACTTATCCACATGAAGTTGTTAGAACCAGATTGAGACAAGCACCAACAGAAAATGGTAAATTAAAATATACGGGAATAATACAAAGTTTTTCTTTGATTGTTAAGGAAGAAGGTTTTGCAAGCATGTACAGTGGTTTGACTCCTCATTTGTTAAGAACAATTCCTAATAATATTATCATGTTTGGTACTTGGGAAATTTTGATGACATTCCTATCAGAGAACTTTTGAATGATCGTATAGACGCAATAGTTATATGTTTAACCTTAATATGCATAAGAGTCAAATAGAATTGAGAACAAGCTGTGTTTTGTACTTATCAAGTTTTATTCAATGGACTTCATGGTATTTTCAAACAGACATTTGAGGACCAGTTCACTTTATCAACTCACAATTGATCAGTTGGTTGCGCCGCGGCTTCTTGAAACCTCACTTTACAGTATTGAGCTGCTACATTTTTTCTTGTTTCTATTGGTTTCCCCCCCCCCCCTTTTTTTTGATGAATTTGTTCTTGTTATCTGATCCATTTACTTTTTAAACTTGCTTTTATTTTGACTCATATTTTTTTCTCTGTTATCAACCTATATCCTCATTTGAAATCCACTATTTCATGTAAATAAGTTTTCTATCACCATTGTTATTTCTTCTGTATATATTTATGTTTATTTCATTATAATTAATAATTTTATAATTTAGCTTTTATCACAGCCCAAGCGTAATTCTCTCCAATTGACAGGCCTTTCTTCCTATTATCATCCATTTTGAATCGCGGTAAAGATATAGGTAGGGTTATCATCAAAAAGATCTTGGGTGACAAAGACGATTGCTACACTTCTCGTTTTTTAGCAGAGGTGAACTCCTCATTCATCAAGTTCTTTCTTTTTCTGTTTTTGTAGACGGATATTGGTATCATTGTAGAAGGATTTCTGGTTATCAATTCATCGCTGGTTATGTCATTTTGAATCTTGTGAAACTTGAAATACTTGGGCATCGGATCCTTTGGGAGCGGGATCTCAGTTACAATTGCAGGATTATAGTCATGATTCTGTGTGAAGTTTCTTTTTTTGCTGGGATAATACATATAATTTTTTTTGAAGGGTTGGGGAGCAGTACCATCAGGATTAAGTTCAGGATCAAAAAAGATAGATTTTCGACCAAGCTTTGCTGTTGGCTCGATATTTTTGCTGTGATTTTTCAGCATGATGTGTTTTGTATCATTTTTCGAAATGTTCCCTGGGTGGTTTGAATCGTTTCCTGAGGATTTCTGATCACCTTTCATGCTTGCAATATATATATATATATATAGGGGTTCCTGATCCAAGTGTCTCCGCAATGATGTATTATTTTGTTGTTTGAGAACCCAGTATCTAGTGCCTACAGAATATCACTGTTTGAATTCGAGAATTCCAGCTACAAGTAGAGGGGGAATGGTTACTCTCTCTCTGTATTTACACTGTCTAATCGATTTAAGGCTTCCTACGGGGTGCGTAATGATGTTTGAGCGAGCCGATAACCTGGGACGGGTTACGAAGCGATGAGCAAGAAGCCCAGTGAGCGGGGACCGCACGCACCGTCAGTCCTGGCTGCGATGTGGCACTGTCAAGGCATACAAAGAAAGAAAGAATTGCTAAATTAGTGCTGATGGCCCAGAAAACTAAATAGGAAGGAATAGTTTCCATTTTGAAAAAAAAAATTGTACACAGTTGCCAAAAAAAGGTATATTTTTGAAGATTGACGAAACTAAAGAATTTATGTGCTTGCAAAATTGAATAACTCTGATAAAAAAAGGCAATCATTAGGCTGAACACTTCCATCTCTATCTGTTGTCTTTTACATGATAGATGCTCCAAACGAACCGAACCTTACTCAATTTATTGATTTGCACAACAAAAAACAGGCAAGATCGAACGCAAATCACCCGACAGCTACGAGAATTATGAGTACAATGTCAACTTTTCGAAGATTTGACATACATTAATTAAAGACTAGCAAATTTTATTCAATATTTTGCTGGCCCGCGATTGCATTTCTTTAACTAAACGACTTTTGATTGATTTTTGTACCTGTCTGAAACGGAAGGAAGGGGGGCAGGGCGTCTTGCCTGTTTTTTTTTTTCTTTCTCGCTTTTCCATGGATATTTTTTTTTATTAACGCACATTTTGATCGGTTTTTCTTCAGTTTACAGTATTTTTTCACGCGTCATATAGATATGTAAACGCGTTCTGCGATAGATCTTAGCAGAAGGACAGGCTCGTCTAAGTAAGACAGCGCTGCATGCAATTTGCAATACGCGTCTTTCTGATTTGCAGCTAGTAAATAAAAATTGAACATTACGAAGACCTTTTGCCCAGCTGGGCCAATAAGTATATCAGACAATAGAGTATCAGTATGTGTACTGATATTTCTTTACTATAGCACATTTTAAGTTGGCTAAGTGAAATCGCAGTACAAAAGAGGGATACATAAACTATAAACAGAAAACAGCAATGTAATACCGAAAAACTTGTTCGCCAGCGTTTAAAAACTGCTTTTTCTGGTCATTTCGTTTAGCAAATACACAGCTCTCGAACTTAAAACCTCCCCAGCTACATGTTTTCGCAGCCTCCGCAGTACAACTCTGACCTCTGATCGATTGCATATATAACTAAAGCATTGCCAAATAAGATTTGGACGAACTTCTTTGATTTTCAGAAATAACAATCTTATTTTCGAATCCTGTCGGCCATTCATTCATCCTTTAAAACCATCCGCAATTCCTGCTGGTTTTCCTTCACTCCACTCGCTCTATTTCGTTTTCTTTTCAATAACACTTCCATTTTATTCAGCAACCATCTACAACACTTCCGTTCATATTAGCTTCTGAAAACAGAAACTGCCCCCATACAACAACACTCAGTAACCCTCAAAAGCCAACCACAAAATATTGATAGTATCCCATACAGGTGTCAAATTCCAGAACACCACCCATTTTGTCTTCGAGTATCATCGTTATAGCTGCTAAAAACCAAATCGAAGAAGAAGAAAAAAAATGGTAAATCCATATCTACCATATGAGAAAATCACTGAGTCTATAATCTCATTGTATCACAATGAGCAGCAATACATAAAAACTTTGAAAAACTTGAGTCCTTCTCTCAAGCAACAGCGATCAGGCCAAATGTTCAACAAACTTGTACGTGTTCATCAAAAGCTATTCGATATATTGTCTTCTCAGGTAGATTTTGATTCGAGAATGTTGAAAAATGACTTAAAATGCTTGACATATATATCTCAATGGGTTTTTTCGGACTTTAGCGACTGCTATTTAGATTATTGTATTTACTTCAGTAACTTACAAGCAAATTTAAATCCTGAAACTATCAAAGATACCGTGGTCAAAACCTTATTAAAACTTCCCTTCGTAAGATACAAGTCCTTGATTCAGTTTATTAGCAGGATTTACGAATTGACTTCAAAATATCAACAAATAGACAGATCAGATAGCAAGTTGGCAACAATTAATCTGACTTTCAATAGAGTAGCAGAATATTCAAATATACAATGGATGATTACGAAAATATACTTAAATAATCAAAAACTATTTGGTGACTATTTTCAGATATCCTATGATTCGGCAAGAAAATTACAAAACTTTTCCCTCATCTCATCACTGCAGCCACCATTTGATATCAGTCAAATACTTCATAGAGGACAGTTTGAGATGTCATTGATACACCCTAAAGCTGATCAGCAGTTCAAAAAGATGAATGTGGAGTTAATTCTTGTTGCAAATCAATTCTATTTAGATTACGAAAAGCTTCACATTTTGAATACAAACGAATCCATGGATCAATTCAAGAGATTGAAAGTGTTTTTGGCTAATCAGACACCCGGTAGACTGAATTCTAATGATTTGAATTTATTAAAATTGAGTTTGCTTCATGGTCTTGAACTAGATATAGATCAGTTAACCGTGGAACAATTGGCTGATCTACATTCTTCTCTGGTGGAGCAAATTTTCATGGGTTCTACTGATTTTCCATTTAGTAAGATAGATCAACTTTATATTGCCGATATTAAAAACTGCGAACTCAATAATGACCAAATAGGAAGAGACATACTTTTTGGAAATATTGGTAAAGATGATTTTAGTATTCTTTCCATCAACAAAGGTAAAAGAGAAATCAATTTAAGCATGGGTAATGACATTTCCATGAAATTAAAATGTTCAGATAGCTCAATGTTTTACACATGGCTTTCATATTTTAAATATCTATTTCCATATTATCATAAGAAGGAGACTGTCAGCAAAAAACTGTCCCCCTCTAGTATTAATGCCTTAGGAATCGATTTCAAGACTAATAATTCAAAGGCTGATGAGAATATTTTTGACGATATTCAACCATTGGAGATCCAAAATAGCATATCATCAAGAAGCATCGCTACTAGTAAACTATCTGATAAATCTGGGTCTATAGGCAGCCGATCAGATAGTTGTAAATCTTCCAGGTTGTCAATTTTGAGCTTAGAAATTGAAAATGCTGACATTGATACTTTCATTAATTTTTTGGAGAGAAAAAGTCAAGAATCTCCAGAAATGAACGAGATTCCCTCTTCAGATCTGTCTCTTTCTTGTTCCTCATCTTCATCATCAAATGAGAGAAAAAATAGAAAGCTTTCGAAATCAATGAAAGTAACTAATTTCGATACTATATTCAATCAAGAAGATGAAGATGATTGGACAACCATAAACAGCAGCAGTTTCACCTCGTCATCGTCTAATAGAAGCTCCGTAAAGAGCAGACAACAGAGCACAAACAGTAGTAGTGGTGGGTCACTAAGTAATTCAACTTCATTTTTTTCAAATACCACCAATATTATTCAAGAAGAAACAGAGGAAGATCTCAATGAAGATAAAATACTTGAAAATATTCCTGAAAATAAAAATGAAGAGAAGGGAAGTGTCACTAATATTCCTTTATCAAATTGCTTGAATAATCACAGCGATAGCACAATCATTAATAGCAAACCTTCAGATATCAATGACAAAAATACTATGAAGGAACTACCATGCACTCCTCCAAGGGCTGAAAATTTGAAAGACCCTTCGTTTCACAGCAATCCGAGCAAAGTTCAGATGGTACCACAACAGTTCAGTGCATTTTGTACGCCCTCTATTCACCATAAAGACTCACCAAAGCTTCTATCACCTTTAGTTCCTCCAAAGAAACACACAATCAATCCGGACGCTGAATCTAGTAAATCTCAAGTATCTTCACCTCTTTCTCAACCACCGTCAATTGATATTTCCAAAAGAACTTTTATTCATAGTCAAACAACATCATATTCTGCGTCCTCTGAAAATTCTTCTAGGGGTAATTCTCCAATTACTTCTGTGTTCATGAGTGCATCGTCACCATTGAAGAAATTTTTCAGTAGAAAGACTAATAAAAGAAAACAAAACAAAAAAAGATCATCAATCGTTTTAAATTCTGGTAGCTCAAGAGGTGAAAGTAATTCTAAACCAATGATTTCAAATAACGTATTTAATGTAAACGGAACAGTTCTCACAAATTATGAAATATCAAAAAAAAAAGCAAATTTCAATGAAATGAAAAGTGATGGATACATGTCTCCAGATGTGAAAAAGATAAACAACAAAAACTCATTCAATAATGCTGATGATGACTATCAGCTTACAACATTAGAAAAGAGTCCAAGTTATCAAGACAAAAGAAGATTGTCATATATAAATGGTGTTTCAACAAAGGTGTCTAAATGTCCACCGAAAAGAAATTCATCGATTGCATCAGAAAGCTTGATACCCAAATCTGTTGAAACTTCTGCTTCCTTGAAGTCAATGTTGGATTCTAGCACTTTTATCCAGAAAAGAGATAGCAAAGTTGAGAGAAATAGAATAAGTATGCAGAAAGATATTTTAAACAGCAAGCAAAAAGAACAACTTATAGATCTTTTGAAGCTGGCAACTGCATCTGAGAATAAAAATTCCCAAAAAATGATTACAGCTTCTCATGCGCCTCCTTCTGTTCTAGTATTTCACAGTGAATCACCTCTAGGATCACCAAGATTTGCGAGTGTATCTATCCCAAACAATTATTCTGTCGCATCACTAAATAATTCTTCTGCTTCCTCACCAATAGTGCAGTCTAATGCATTGATTAACTCTGTCAACGATGATCCCACACTTGATACTGATGCGGATGATATTCCGATTCCGAAGGACAATTTGATTCTCTTACCTGAGAGTACTACTGAGCAAAACAATAGATTCGATTTCAAGCAATTGGAATCTTTTGGGAAGAATTACAAACCTGATTTGTTTACTGGTAATACGGCAACAAATAGCACATCATCTCCGGGAGCGAATATTTTCAGAAAGTCTAGTAGTTTTTTCAGAAAACCTGAAAATAATGTCAATTTCGAAATTGTCAAATCAGGAAAAAAAGAATTACCAGTCCCAACTGGTGAACGCATCAGTTCAGTCAACGGAGGATCCTTTAGTGTGGCATCTGCACTTGCAAACTATGATAAAGCAATTACTGATGTTTCGAATTCTAATTTGAAAAGAAAAAAGAGTATTGATGCTTTGAAAAAAATTGCTACGCCAATTAAGGACACTGGAAAAAATGTGAAAGGTTTGAAAATCTCAACCGTTTTAAAAAATAATAATGATTCTGAAAATAAGACGGAATCAAGCGGTTCCGCAGTCACACCTGCTGTAGTAAGTGTTATAGACAAATACATTGCTGAACAGCCACGCAAGATTTTTGAAAGTCATATTTACGAGGTGCTTTATTGGAAACTGAACAATCATTGGTCAAAAATTAGTAGCGACAATTTAATCGCCGAGGTCTCGTCTTGTGAGGATAGTGAACGTGGATATTTATCACTTTATAAGCAAAATTCTTTTAAGAAGCCATTCGTGGTTCTACCTGTTGATAAATATAGTACTATCACAGGGCCATCAGTATTAGAAGAACATAAGTATTTTGTTCATTTGAAGAGTTTCAATGAGATAAATAAAAAAACAAATCTAATTTCCTTACAATCATCAAATTTAGAATCTTTATTGTTGCTTAGGGACTCTTTGAGATCAACGGTGGAAACTAAAGATAAATCATTAATAAATTCCAGAAATCAAATTTCCAATGTTTCATCTGTATTTGATTCTCAATCACATAAAGAAGATGTGGATTATATTTCGAGAGATACTTCTGCTTATTCTATTATGAATTCTGCTAATGAGTTAAAATCTCCAATGGAATATTTTGAATCATCCCACAATCTGGCTGAGCCTTTTTCACCTATTTATCTTTCAAATAGTTTCAAATCTCTCGCTATCAATGATGAAATTTCATATGGAACTAGAAAGGTCCGAATTCATAAAAAATCAAATATCAACGGTAAGTGGACACCTTTAGCAATTTGTTTGGTTGATTTGTATCTGGTTGGACAAAAAAGTTTTTCTTTTAGATTGTGTGTCAAAGATAGTAAAACCCACAATATACTTCTTAATTCAACCGTTGATGGTCAAAGATGCAAAAGAATTGGAAATACAGGTATTTGCATTGTTGCACCTACAAAGGATCTTTCTAATTCAACTCGCTTCAATTACCTTTTAGAACTGAGAAACAAAGAAGAAACCGAGGAATTATTCAGTATTCTCAATCATAAAGCTACTGATGAATAAAGTTTATATTCCAAGAATTTGAAGCTAAAAAATATAGAAATATTAGTTATACATACATAAATGTGTTATAATACTAGCAATCAATACATCTTTGCATTATCTTAATTGTATTTTATAGACTACTTCCACCAACTCCGGCAATATAAGCTAAACTCCAAGTGAGACTCATACCATCATCTAAGTATTGTATTGCATTATCTTTTGTGAAAAAATTCCATGCTATTTTAGGATCGAATAAAGCAGTGTTTAACATAAGGATACCTTTCCACCCACCTTGAACATCTTGAATATGGTCTTTTAATAGCTCATTCCATTCCTGTTTGGTGAATTCTTCATCTCTGTAGTAAGACGAAATTGGGGTTATTGGAATCATGTGAATACCTTGAATATATTCCAAATTTGCCCCAAAATAAGTTGCGTGATGACATTTATTTTCAAACAAGATTCCTGGAACCTTATTTTTGATGAATCTAGAAGGTAAGTTCCTATTGTCATCCTTTAATAATAAATAATTTTCGCAACATCTTTTGAGAATTGCTAGTTGTAGATTTGCGATGAATTCTAGTTCGGAATTTTGTGTAACTTGAGCCCATAGCTTGACACCATAGTATGCATTATAATCTTCACTTGAAGATTCTTGGTCTTTGCCGTCGGCAGAAGCAAATAAACCTTTTGCGAATGAGTGACCGCTGAACCAGTCGAAAGATCTGTACAACGGGAAACAATCATCTTGAGAGTTACTATTGCAAAAGTCTCTGATAAGAAAATTTATGTATTCTTTGTTTCTTTCATTATTCAAAAAATCACTATTCCCGTTCATATCCTTCTCAACTTGTACAAGCAAAGCAGCAGCATGAACATGGTAACCGTAATGGAAATGATGATCATTATAAAAACTATTACCAAAATCCAAGTTTGGATCACCACGCAACCCAGCATCTGAAATTAGGCCTTTGAATTTTGTGTCATAAACTAGTTTATTGGGCTGCTGGTTATTAATAAATACATTGAACGCATCTTTCAAACCGGATAATAGTCTTTCTGTTTTGGGGATATCATGAAGTATATAATATGACACATAAAGCATATAGGCATACTTATCCAATTTTTTTCCACTGAAATACATAGAATCTAGAATAGAAAATTGTTTAATATTTTGATTTATTTCCGACTCTAAAGCTTTACGTATAAAACTTAAGGCATCTTCCAGATATTCAATATTATTGGTTTGGAAAGACGCAAGCGAAGACCACGGAGCAAACTGGATTAATGAAGGAAGATTATTTTCTTCCATTTCGAAAAAGTCACAAACATAGGCAGTCATATCCCCAAATACTGCGGAGTTGAGTTTAATGTTAGTCCTCCATGCGTTCATTTGTTTACTAAAACTTTCGACATGATGAGGAAAAGCAAACTGAATGGGTTTACTCAAAGGAGAATAAATCGATTTTTCCAATCCGAACAGGAATCTATATGTTGCTGACCCATTATTATTTGAAGCTGATAGAGAAATATCTGTAACATAGGCTCCTGCATTATTGTCATAAGCAATATCTTCTCCGCAACATACTTGAACCAAAACTTTTGAGGAACAAACCCTGTCTGCAATTATATGGTTATTATCTTTCAATGACAAATTCAACGTGGGAATATTAGAGTCTTCACACAAGTTTATAACGAAAATTGACCAGACTTTATCATTGAATAAAATTGCTCTGTGCTTTTGAATTCCTGGACGCATACAATCGACTTTTGCAAAAGTTTTGAAGCCTACGATAGAACCTAGCTGAACTGTGAGACCTTCGTAGATACAGCTTACAAATCCCATTCCTTGTACCAAAGTACTTTGTATTGAGCCAAAATTTTTATCAGCAAAAATTCTAACATGTGAGCTGAAAGGAGAAGAAACAAAATCTAGCTCAAATTGTGGCACCCGATTTTCGAATTCAATTGCAGAAAAAACCAATGATTTGATGCCAATGGGACTGAGAAAATACTCAGCGGGATCACCAGGGCCGAAAACTTTCATATCATCTGTAACATGATACACTGCAAGCCCTAAGTGATCTGTTTTTGAAAATGAGAGAGAATAAGGATTTGTCCAAACGGTACAAGTTTGGTCCTCAAGGTACAAATTTCCAAAGAATTTATTAGTCTCAATTGGACCATTTTGGCAATCCTTTGAAATTTTCCCATCAATAGGCAATGTATGAGTTACTGATGGAAAAAACGAACAGGGGTCTGATGACAGAATTTTGGAGTTCAAAAGATCAATTGGCAAGTTATTATTAGGTGATTCATGAAGAACAGTCTGGGTTTTAGAATCTGCAATAGGGAAATTGTTGTTACTATTTGCAGAATGATGCTTATGATGTAACGAGAACTTGTTTTTAAATCTTTCAGCCAAGCTCTCAATAACAGTCTCGGATTTGTCATTTTGAGTCCCAGGAAGCGGCATTGCCGGTCTTTCATAAGACATTACTTAGTATTCAAGTTTCAGTAACTGTATAAAACGACTAACTATATATTTTAGATTTATTTCCAGGGGAATTGGGTCAATTTTTTTTTTCAATTATGATTGAATAAGATGCGTTGCCAGCTGAAATATTGGATTCTTAACTTTGTTTTCGTTGATTAGAAACAATATTAGGATCTAGTTTTGCATTATTCATAGCCACTACTTGTCTGTTTCTCAATTTGCTTTTTTTTTATGTGTATACATGTAGAATGCTGGCATGCATAAATCTCAACTTTCCCTTCTTATGACAAGCTCAAGTTTTACCCAAAATTCAAAAAACTTATTCAATTAAAAATTATAGGTTTACAATTTATTTTAGCTATTATGGCATATATATTGAACAATGAACAATTTATAAAATGTATGATGCTATCAAGTAGGTACTATTGTGAGATATTTAATTCTTTTTTCTCGATTTTTGTTGATCAATAGTAGCAGAAATGTCAGACAAACTCTTTTTCCAGCTCTTCAAGTTTTTTAATACGAATTTCCATTCATTTTGGGTCAATTTATTAGAGTCTTTAGTGGTATTTGATGCGGACTCTACAATGACTAAGCTGATTTTATAAATGTTGAATACTTGGTCAAGTTGGTTGATCTTACCGCTGAAAATGTTTAACTTTAAGGCATTAATCAATATAGATTCGATTTTGATTAAATCATCATTGAGCTGCAATTCGTCACTGATCTGTTTGTAGGATAAAGTAGGGTTACTCTTTTCTGAAGAATCATCTTGGGCAGCTTTCAAAGCTAAGGAAGCGATTATCAAGTACTGCTTTTTGTTGATCAAAGAATTTGTAGACAATTTCAATGCATCGATTTCGGTTTTGTTTTCAGTTACAAAATCAACGAATTGGGAGTATGAATCAGTGACGTAAGATTTTAAAAGATTGGCTGGTAAAGAAGTTGAAGGTAATTCAAATTTGTAAAAATAGGATAAATCGATTTCTTTTGGGTTAGACAAGGATTTGATCAATAATGAGTTTATTAATGGAGACTTGCTTGCAATATCCGAATTTGAGTATTTCAACAACACTTTTTTCAATACGATTAAGGAAAGACTACTATTATTCAAGCACATTAAATCTGATAATTGGTGAGCAAACTGTAATACTGCATCGGCTGAGGAGTGACAGTCTAGTAAGTAATTTTCAAAAAGGAAATTGTGGTTAGTAGAAATTTGAGCTAATGGATTGACCAAATCAGAATTATTAATTTTTGAATCTTCGTCCAACTTGGAGTAAATTTTCAAGATATAGGACAAAATAGTGGCTCTCAAAGAAGAAGCTGGGTCAATGATATTGAACAAAAAGGAGTATATGCTGACAATAGTGGAGAATTTAATGGATACTCTATCGTTGAATTCTGGGTTGGAAGATGGAGAGAGCTCGTAAATCTTAGCCAAAAACAAGCTGAATCTGGAGGTGAAGCACTCCTCATCGATTTGTTCAACCAATAATGGATTTGCAATCAAGAACAACACCAAGTTCAAGGTTTGCTCAAGCTCTTTGTCCTTTAAGTGGCTCAAGTTTGGAACAGAACTGATCAATTCTGTGTAGAACTCGCTGCTGTCATCGGACAGGTCCTCGAGGGACTCGGAGAGCTTGATGAGCTTGGTGGAAAAATCGTCGCTTTGTAAAAGGGTGTCAACGATGCCCACGTACGCGGAGATATACTCGCTGGTGTCTGCATCGGCAGAGAAGACTGTTTTGATGATTGCCATGGTTGTGATCTGTAAATTGAACGCCAGAATGATACAAATTGCTCAAGAACTAATCGGAAGCAGTTTTTCGGTTATTGTTCTGCAGAGATCAATACAGAGTATCCTTGAAAAGGGGTTAGTAGTCTGGATATGTGAGAGTGGTTCTCTAGCTGGTGGTCTCTTCTGATATGGTTGGCCTACTGACTTCTGCACGCAATATGAAAATGCTTGTCTCGATCCATCTCATACAAACCATCAACAAAAAAAAACCTGTAGTAGTAACACTGAAAAAAAAAAAAAAAATTTTCACTGTGTTGAATTTCACTTTTCACGGTTTTTTTTCAGTTAGTGTGAAATATTAGAGTCCTTTAAGAAAATCGCTAAGTGAAGGTTCGAAACCGGGTAATTTTCATGATAGGTCAAAGCCAATAGTGGAGATGATACTTTCTATATGTTTCCATTTTGTGTTTCTCTTACGTATTTGTATATTTGTATTATCCGGGGAATAAGAATGTAAAGGGCGCTGAGTAACTTGAAAAAAGTAGGGGAAAAAACCGTATGCTCAGCGTTGCCCAGGGAAGCCCATTAGCTAAGGCCTGTGTAGCTGAAACCCGGTGCAACTGAAACCTGTAACTGAGACCTTTGTGTAGCCATTTTGAATTTTGAGCGATTAGCTCAATGCGATAGGCGTTTACAGGCATTTCCAACAGTGATGGAGGATATTCAATTGCGAAACGGCTCAGCATTTATGAGGAGAATATTCCTTTTTATTCATTTACAATCCGTTCAATTCATTACATTTACAATCTATCTCTACAATTCACATCCAATTGGTAAAGTTCCAATTAGAATTCAGAATTAAGAGATTCACGATCCCACCCGATTTCAATATTGAAATCTCTCTAGTCACGTGCTTTGTTCTAAAGTCACTGAATCCATAAATTTTTTCTTAATTATATGCACTTCCTATTTTCTGGTCAAATTTTACTGACCTTGGACCACCGAATTCTTTTCTTAATATCACTGCTGTATTCAAAGTTCAATTCCTTCAAGTTCCTCAAGCTGTTCTATCTATCTGATAAAAGCTGTTACTTACTTTCTGGCTTAATCTATGCGCACGTCAAATCAATTCTTTCATTTTATTTTTTTTTTTTTGAAATTTAATTTTTTTGAAATTTTTCAGTTTTAGTCTCTGTAAAAATTTTTTTTTTCTTCATTCGTATGGTCAAAATAACTGATATTAGCAGTCACAAAACAAGCCTAAATCGTCAAAGTACAACAAGTCTCTCTCTCTTTCAGACAACCAGTTCCACAAGACCCTCCGCACCTGACTGTCATTTTCTAGCCTCAGAATATATACAGAATATTCCAGGTTTGGGCTGTTTTTCCATCGCATTTAAGAATATCCTTTATTGTGAAAGAAAACCCAGCAAAATGAGCGCAGTTGCATCATCCTCCACAGCCTCGGCCGCCGCAAGACAGGCTTTTCTTTTGAGTAATGCCCTAAAGACCACCAAACCAGGAATCAGCAAGGACTTGTCGGTTCAGTATAAGAAGTATCTCTTGAAAAACATGTTGATCAATTTCAACAAGCAAAAAGAACAAAAGAGTCAATTGAACCCATTTCTCTCAGAGATTAAATCTCAATTCTTCAATAAAGGTAATAATTTACAGTCTCTTCATGACTTGAACTCCAACGTTCATCAAATTTTCAAGTTCAACAAAAACCTAGAGATCAATACCGTCATGTTGGATCGCCGTGTCTCCAAACTCATAAAACAGTTCCTCACCATCAGTTTACCTTCCGCTTCCGATAAACTGGTCACATCTAATCAAACAAATATGAAAACTGTCTTACCACTCTACATGAGTGAACCAATTTTCAAGCATGGCACCAGTCAAATTGAAATATCCTTTTATTACTATCAAAATTTCCCAGAAGACACAAAAAGAAACCGTTTCTACAATAAAAACGCAAAATATTATATCCCAATTGTCAACAAATTGTTTTCTTCCTTGACAAGTAACTCTTCCTCTTCAAGTTTGGCTTTCCACTTACAACAATACTATAACAAGAAAGTTGTCATCAAACCAACTAAGTTAAAATACATTTTCACCAATAACGATATCTTTGCCCAATATTTGACAAATACTTTGAAAAAACAACCTAATTTAGCAAGAAGATTAGACAGATTCATCACACAATTTGTACCAAAGATCGATGATGAAAGTATCGCAATCAAGTATAATTTGGGTTTAATCGAAAAAACTAATGAAAAGTTGAATAAAGTGATAAGTAGATCTCAAAATTCGTTCAATGATAAAATTGACGTCACAAAATTATACTCTTCTGATAAATCAAATGTTGCTAAAAATTTATTGATGTTCAAGTATCTTGCTGGTTTGCAAATCAAGACTGGAGGTAGAGGTAACGTCTCCACACCTTCTGGTAGAGCTGAAAAGAAGAAGGTTAATTTGGGTACTTTCAGAAATAAAGTATACACTTTCAACGTTTTGAGTAACAGATACAAGTTGAATTTACTCAAGAGTAATATTCATGTCAACCAATCACAGTATTTCGGTAAGTTTGGTTCTTACGGTGTCAGTGTTAAAGCTAATTACGTCTAAGTGTGTTATTGCTACTTACTTGTATATATGCACATCATCTATGTAAATTATCATTCAATCAAGCAATAAAAACGCTTTACCCATTTCCTAAAACTGTAGAATTTTCCGATGTTGAATCTATTTTTGCACTATAAACAAGCTTCTATAAAAAATCAGAATTCACTAAACTAGTACAGTGACCGTTTCAAAATCATTATTCCTTAAGACGTTGAAGCTTTGTTTTTGGAGACACGGCAATGTCAGGTTTTCTTTTGTTTCTATTATTGATGTTATTATTAACTTTATCAGCATTGCTTCTGTTGGAATTATCTATTTTCTTAAATGGAATACTTTCAGGTGTAAAACTTTTGGTGTTCTGTTGATTTCTCTTAACACTGGAAACAACAGTATTTCTGGGCATATTCAGAACACTTCCATTGGCAAGTAAAGACGGTTCAGAGTTGATATTGATGCGTTCCCTGATACCATTATCATTAGTATTAGCATTGAACGTAATAGAATTAGGTATCTTCAAGTTGTTGTTTGAATCGGCACTCCCATTCGCTCCTTGAATTTCGGGTCTTATACTTCCACCACCTAAATTTCCATTTTCGTTGGATTTTTCCCCAGAATTTTGAGCCAACTTGCTTCCATTAATCTTCAAACTTTCATGAATATATGCACCTAGCGCCTGGTCTACGACATTTATAGACAGTGCAGATTGGAATTCCATCAAGGGCCTCAACACGCTCATAATGTCTAATATTTGTAAATTTCTAACGCAAGTTGGTTGTAGTCCAAGAGGAGAGGTAGCTCTCAATGCTTTAAAATTTTGCTGGAAAACTAATTTGTTATTATTCATGGGTATATTAGTGTTACTAGTGAAAAATCTATCCAAGCTTTGAGTATTCATTCGACTAAAAAAATTAATCACTTGTAGATCAACCATATTAAATTTCAAATTATTATCATTATCAAAAATTGAAGCGTCATAAAACTTGTCTTGTTTGACATTCAGTGAGTTCATTATAACTAATTTTCCTCTAAATAATACCTTGCTTGAGATTGATGAGCCATCAGCAAACAAGAAATTAATCTCTCCCAGTGATTCTAGAAATATTTCATTGTAATTAAATGCATTCATTATTTGTTGGGAACTATTTGTTAAAACTGTGGGTAAAAACTTCGTATTGATATTGTTTAAGTTAAGCTCTAATTTGTAAACACCATCACCGAGTAAAGAATTGAAAAAATGAGCAATCAAGGGATATGAAAACTCATAAAAGCTTGAACTATTCAAAGAGTCAGCTTTATTGTCTCCATTATTTTTAATCTTAAGCAACTTTGTTTTATGACTTACCAACTGAGAGTACCTTAAACATGAATTAGAGGTGTCATCAAAATATTTATTGACCAAACTTTGCCAAACCTTCAACGCATAACTGTTGTTTCTGATAGTACTTTGAATTTGTGACTGTTGATGTGCTTGAAAATTTATTGGCTGCTGCGTAGGAATTCTTACGCTTGATATATCATTACAAAACTCAAAAAGTCGAAGTTTCGCAACCCTAGAAAACTGTTTTCTGAAAGCTAGTAAATTAGAATTAGGCTGTTGTTGTCTTGTCATGTTTAGCTTTAAATTTCTAATATTCTTAATTTGTGATTGATGAGTAGAGGACGGCATATTTGCATTTTTAAGCTCATCCTTTACTACTTGATACTTCTGTTGCATATTGTCCATATTATTATTGCCTGGGACGAATTGTGTTGTTTGATGGTTCCCACTTGCCATTATTATAGGACTACCTGAATTGGAAATAATTGAGCCAGCACTACCCTCAGCAATGTTATTCCCATTGACGGGGATTTTCAGGGGATGTATGACAGGCGTTACTACATGCTGCTGTTTTTGCTTGAAATGATTAGAGATGGCAGCCTGGTTTACTGCTTGTGAATTTTGAGGAGATCCAACATTAAACTGAAGAGTAGCTGGTGTCATAGGTTGTTTATTACCATTAATATTTGTTACTACAAATCCATTTTGAGTGCCAAGATTGACTGCTGTTGCAGCTCCAAAATTATTAGCATTATTACTCTCCCTTTTTAATTTACCACCGTTAATATCCTGCTTATTGTTTCTGTTATTTCCAATGTTATTCAAATCAATTGTAGTAACACCAATACCATGATCGTTATTGGAGTTATCTGCATGCTTATTCACAATACTATTATAAATGGTACCATTACTGGTATTATTAACAGAGTTATTTCCACTTTTATTTTGACTAATCTTATCTTTGATACCGTTTATGTTATTGTTGTTATTATCCTCAATTTTACTCCTATTACTTTCACCAGTTCCACCATTTTCCTTGATATTTTCATTGCCGCTGTTGTTAGAATTATTGCCAATTTTATTACTGGAAGTATTGAAGATGGCATTAGCAACTTGATTATTGGTCATATTGGTTATATCATGTTGCTTAGTCTGAATATAAGCCAACTGTTGTTGCATGAATGTATTATTCATCACATGGGGAGATATTGGAACAGCTACAATAGGAGATCCCAAAGGCTGCAGTTGCTGCTGTGTATTAATCATGGCATTCTGGGATGTGATCACCGTAGTAGGCTGTATGTGTGTCTGATGTTGACCTTGCTGAGGATGTTTCTGCTGGAATGCCTGTTTTTTAATCTGCAGTTGAAAACTTTCTATTGAAGGAGAGTTTACTTCTTGCGGATTCGGTACCATTGCCATACCCGACAACTTCTGTTGTTGCAGCTTTGCAAAGAGTTGTTGATATATCATGGGGTCAATCAGAGTCTTACCATTCATAGCAGACATCAGTGCATCAATTTTCTGCAGCAATATTTGCTGAGGCTGACTTTGTCGTCTTTGTTGTTGTTGAATCATCGCAAACTGCTGTTCTTGCTGCCTCTGAAGGTTTGTGTATGTCTGTCGTGCCTTTGCTTGTTGTTGTGTGAGCGCAGTATTTATTGCTGAATTTGCAAAAGCTGCAGTTGCGACATTCATTGCCTTTACCGAATTTTCTTGTTCCATAATTGGACCATTCAAACCTTCACCGTTTCTTTGATTACTAATATGGTTGGCACCATTTGCATTCATGTTACTCATCATCTCCTATTGGTCCTGTGAAATGCAGATTTGTTACTGCTTCACTAATGTTATGGTCAACAATCTCACAGTATACCCTAGGCAAAAGAAACACCTTGCACTAAACTTTGAAATTTGTGTTCAGTAGGCTAACAACTTGATTATCCAAGCTTTAATATATGGTTCAGCCACCTATTTTCAGTTGATCTATGACCAATGTTTGAGAAATTATTTAATATTTTTTGAATTCAAGGAATCTTATGTACAGTTTTCCGCGCCCCACTTTTCTGTGATTCTTGTAAAAAGCTTTCTTTTCTCTCCCCAGTATTGGAATGATTATAAATTGATACACTAAAGTACTAAAGATACTTATTTGATCCTACCATTAGAAAATATGAACTTCTTACTTCTCAGACTTAAAGTACCTTCAATGTTGTATTGCATCTGTAACCTAATCTCACTTGATTGTTCACCCAAGTATGCTTCAAAAGGGCTAAATAACCAAAAAGTAAAATGTATGACATTTTTTTTTTGCAAGAAAAAAAAATAAGTAAATATCTGTAATGATGTAGCTAAATATTAAATAACTATTGAAAAGCTGATATTTGAAACTAAAATCTTAATTGAATGCAGCACAAAGCAGTTTTCAGACTCATTCCTACTTTTTTCTGATCCTAACAGAATCCAAATTGTAAATTTGGCTAGAGAACATAGATACACAAACTTAGATAAATAAATTTTGAATTAATTAGATTTTCTCAAGAATTCAATGAATAGTTCTGCAGATACTTCCAATTTCCAGAAGGCACTCCGTGTGTGGGAGGAAATCAATTTGCCTGATCTTCAGAAACGATTAGATGATGATGTGGTGGATATCAGAACTAAACAGAAGTCTTTGTTGGATAGCAGAAAGGAACTTGCTTCAAAAACAAAGCAGTTTAAAAAGTTGGAAGACATAGATAAACTAAAGCAGATCAATGTCATATTCAAACAATACCAGAACGAGATCGATAATCTCAACAAGAATAATAAATTCATTGAATCTGTTTTTTTCAAACTCTATAAAGATATCAGTGAAGCACCTGACCCTAAACCATTGTTGTCGAACTCTTTGAGGGCGATAGAAGATTTGAATGATGTAGAATCGCTTCAATCAGAAATCCTGTCATTGAGAGAAAAATTATCAAGAACTCTGGATTATGATTCTATAAAAGCAAAATTTATTGATAGTGAGCAGAAACATGCAGAACGATTGAAGTTAAAGTTGAAATCAAAGGATGAGGAATATTCCTTCAAAATACAGGATTTAAACCTGGAGGTTTCTCAAAAGGATTCAGAAATCTGTATGTTGAAGAAACAAATAGAAGAATTAAGAGCATTAAACGAAGTTTCCTTCAAGAAAAATAAAGTTGGCAAAGATAATATCCATGTTGGCGGTGATAGCGGCAAAGCCAACGATCTAGCGGTCGAGCTAGATTTGGTGACTAGAGATTTGCAATTATCAAAGTCTAAGATTTATGAACTTGAAAAGAAAAACGAAGAGTTAGGTCAACTTTTGGACTCCAAAAGCCTTTCTAATGATAAAATTGAGAAATTAAATGAACATATTTCTTCTTTAGAGAAAATTAATTCTGAGTTGATTGAAAAGTCTAATTCAGAATCTCAAAAAGTGAAGGAATATCCCATACTACTTGACAAATGTGCCAAAATAAAAAATGAAAATAATGTTTATTTGCAAAAGATTGAGCTCTTAGAATCAAAATTATCTACAGAAATCAATGAAACCACAAAAAAAATAAATGACCTAACCTTAGTTTCAAAAAATAATCAATTAACGAATGAAGTGGTCGCTCTCAGAAATGAAAATGACAAATTATCAAAGAAAATCGATATATTAAGCTTGAATAATAAAAAACTAAACTCAGAAATTCAACAACTAAAATCAGTTAATGAACAAATCGAAGCGGATCTTTCGCATGTTAAATCCAATAATAATGAACCAAGCGATAATTGGGATTCAGCTAGTATGATGAGCGGGATTTCAAGACTACCTTCCAATTTACCTGCGAGATCAGTAAGTGGTAACAAATTTTTGAATCATGGTAGAGTATCCCCGGCTGCCTCAATTGCCGGTTTTGATGACTCTTCTTCAATTTTTGGAAGTCCAATGAATAACTCGAATAATCCAAACGACGGATCTTTAATGTTGATAATCACTCAACAAAGAGATCGTTTTAGAATGAAGAATTCCGAATTGGAAAATAAGTTACGCGAAAATTCCAAACTGTTAAATGAGCTGAAAAAAGCAAATTCTGACTTATCAAACAAGATAACAAAGTTGACAACTGAAATAAAATATTTGCAGCAAAGTGGTAAAAAGACTAATGCAGTTCCAACTATCTCAACTCCTTATAGTGATCAATTGGAATCGGGCACTTACGATACCTTATTCAAGAATGATTATGAATCATTTAGTTATATTAATGAAAACCCATTTTTGAATCTGCTTAGCAAGTATTTAGGTATAAACAATGATACTGTCAAGAAAATTGATAAAAAGCTAAATGTATTTGAGAAGTTCTTTTACAATTTTTTTAAAATTATACTATCCAATGAGAACAGCAGAATATTGTTTATTATTTACTTATGTACTATGCATTTGATGCTTTTTTTTTCTTTTTTGAGACTTTTTCATGAAAGTCCTTCAAGTGATACTTCACTAAAGAGTATTTCAACAAACAATGCTTGACGGTAACCGCCATTAAGGTCTGCTTTTTACTACTTATAATGATAGTGATTGATTGAAAAAAAAACTTATATACAAATAGCTTCTAACACGGTTTAATCTTAAAGTATTTATGCTCTCATTTACAGATGCAGGTTCATTTTGTATAGCTCAAAAAAAATTGTATCTTCAGCAACCTGTTCAGGCAAAAGTTGACTTTGCACTGTAGCATCAAAAAATCTGATTTCAAAATCCAATTTTCCATCAATTCTCTTTCTGATGGGGGTTCTTGGTTGGATCTAGTAAAATGCTATTTCTATTCCTCTATCAAGCATATCGTTATTTTTCATTTTCCAACACATAGAAAAAAAACACGCAACATTCATCATATACGAATAACATAAAACATCGCATCAGCATTTTTCATCCGTTATCATTGGGCAGAATTGATTTTGAGGAAACTTTCTAAGGGCGAATCAACTAAGTTGTTGATCTTTCAATTAATATGTGGTAACGCTGTGATTATTGTAATTCAAAAACCGTTGAATTGTTCCTCAGACTCACGCATCAAAGAATTTGTGAGCGAATTATCATCGACCAAATTTTGTAGATAGTCTGTCGCTGCGTTTTCAGGTGGTAAAGCGTCATACTCGAATACTTCATATACATTCCAGAAGGATTCTGGAATCTTAGCCAAAATCGAATTCTCGTTGGACAAAATGGCATATCGTAGTAAACTCTTGGGAAATTTTTGAATTTCATTATTATCTTGGTAGTCCTGCATAAAAAAGCCGGTATCCACATTTGATTGAAAATAATCAACGATTCCCTTTGACAAAAATTCAATAGTTCTCGATGATTTCCAAATTTCCTTGACTCTTACCAAATAGGTCTGGTTAGCAATAGCCATGGATTGAGTGGAATGAACATCTTTGATTTCCTGTAAATATTCTTTATTTTTAACGAAAGAGAAAGGATCATTATAATTACATACTATTTCTAAAATTTCTAAAGCAAGCTTTGGATACATCATACATGCTTTGTTTAAAATCAGAATTGCCTTTTCTTCATTACCTAAATTAAAATGGGCCAACGAAGTGCTGTATACAATTCCTGGTGTTATCCAGTATTCATAATTTTGAATAATCGGTGATTCAAAAAGATCAATCAAATACTGTTCATTAGCGGATTTTAAGCAGTAAAAGTCTATGAAAAACCGAACACCGTAGGGATCTTCTTTAGGGTTGACTGAAAGCAAAAATTTGCAATATGTTAATGCTGTATTAAATAGACCCTTTTGAGTTAGAATTGTAATGTATTTGAATAAAGTTAAACAAAATTGTCTATTCAAAAACGATTCGAACGGCAATCTATGAAGACCAGTTCCAATTTCAAAAGATTTTGACAACGCCCTATCAAACACAAATAAAGCCCTTTCTACCAATCCACTATTATTTGCAGTATCTCCCTGGCGGACAAGAATATTCGAAACTTGTAATATAGATTCAACATGATATGGATTTCTTTGCAAAAGCTTAATTAAGCTTTCATGATCCGGTGTTAAAACAACCGATATAAGAAACTGGCTGTTTAACTCTGCTTCATTAATGGCATTCATAAATTTGAAAAATTTGACTCCTAATTGAGATTCTCCAGGATTAATGATATTATTTGATAATTTTTCATATAATATTAACTCATCGTTTTTGATTTCGCTCATAGTGATATTTTTCTGTCTTGTTGGTAGCCAATCATCCCTGATCTTTGTCAATACTAGTTTCCTGGTAGATCCTGGGATGCTTCTATGATCTTTACCCTTCCAGCTAGGGATTTTTCTGCATAACTTTTTGATCATCCTTAAATCCTCTGGTGAAGTAAAAGTGGATGTGATTTCGTCAGTATCCTCCAAAGCCTTGTTCAGTAAATCACCAAACAAGTTCTTGTACTCGTTATCAGGATCCAAATCTCTATAATTGAATTGAAGTAAAGGTAAGCTTTTCTTAATATCATCAGAAGTGCAGCTAGAATACCTTGGGACATCAATAACCTTTTGAGACTTTTTATTATCATTTGACTTCTTTTTCTTCTTCTTTTTCTTTTTCTTGTTCTTTGCTTTCTTTTCCAAATTCGTGGTTTCCACAGGAATTGAGATATTTTCCTGTGCATCCTCAAACACAGCATCATCTTCTGAGTCGATACCATCCTCTACCTCTTCAAGAGTCACAATCTTTTTCCCATGCTTATCATTCAACGTTTGAGAATCATGCTCTGCTAGGTAATTTTCAATGCTTTTATCTGACTTTTCTTGACCATCATTTGTTTGAATTTGATTTACGTTACCTCGATTACTATGATGAAAAGGTATGGCTTCCTCAATTTCAATATGTTTTGAATTGTTTTTCTGTTGTTTCTCCTCTTCATTATTTTCTTCTTCTTCTTCTTCTTCTTCTTCCTCTGCTATGTTTTCATCTTCCTCTTCTTCCTCTTCTTCCTCTTCATCTAGCAAATCGAATAAATTTAATTGTTTTCGAGGTTGAACATCATCTAGGATAACATCAACTTCAGGAGATGCTGTATCATCAGAGTCTTCAATTTTGGATTCCTGAACAAGTTTTTCCAATCTTCTGATTTGCCTTGAACTCATAATTAATAGGATTTAATAAATTGAGTTCACTCTAGTTAACTCTTTCCTATAGATTAATCTATTCTTTAATATTTGGTAAACTTGAAATATCTTTTATGTATCTGAGCATTCTCTTTTTCATTCGCACATTTCAACCAGCTACTTTTTTTCATGAATTTTGCTGCCGGAAATAAAAGCATGCATTCAATTCAACTATAGTTGAATGAATAACTACTGAACAATAGACTTGATTTCGGAAGAATGATAAATGTTTTAATCAAATGATTAGTCATCTGATTAAAATATCAGATTCCTTCAAAACTGCACGAATGAGATATCAAAGCTATATAAATTCAGTAGCAATTTTGCATTATGATTAATTTTTGTGAAAGAGTATCCAACATCGTAAGTAAGGGATACTAAAAAGCATCTAGCTTATTTTAGTTTGGCAGGCACAGCCTAAATACTAGTTTTTTTATGAAGAGGCTTTATATATTTTTGTATTACCATAATTTGTTAGTGGCTGATACTTGTATCTGGTTAGCTAAATACATATCCCTAGATATCAATTGGTATTCTTCTTATTATCTCAAAAAATTATTGATGTATGGTTGAGGTATGGAGAAAATATCATTGTTCTCACATAAATAGAAAGAAAATTTCAATTGTTCAAGAGATTCAAACTTGTAATTCTTCGATTTATCAAAAAAGCAGAGATATAATTTGAATAATTCGAAACAATAAAATTATTCCATTAGATGGAGAATATGGTATTACGAAATCATATCAAATAACGATTATACCGAGAGAGTAAACTAAGGAATTGAATTCATAAAAGAATCACTTATGACAATACTTCAACGTAAAAATCAATGATATTGAAAAATAAGCAGTAAGAAAAACACAAAAGTAATGAAATCATCATTAAAAAAAACCAAATGCATTACATATTGCTTGTGAGGAAAATCAAACTTTCGGAAAACGCGTTTTCTATCTCAGCTCATATCAGGCATTGAACTTAGGTTTGATCATTATGTTTTGACTTATTTTGTATTGCAGTCCGGTTTTTTGGAGTATTGAGATTTGAAAATTTTATGAGCTATATCACGCGTATATCACGTGTAAAGTGAATTAATTAAGAAAAGCTAAATAATCATAAACTATACCCAAATGAAAATTCCTTAAACGGACACAAAACTGTTACAGTGGCCGAGTGGTTAAGGCGATGCCCTGCTAATTTCTTAATTGAATAGCTGTTAGGCATTGGGTTTTACCTGCGCAGGTTCGAATCCTGTCTGTAACGAGATTTTTTTTATGATTGGAATAAATTGAAATTTGTTGTTTCTTTTTTTGTTTGTTTACATTTTTAATAACTGCGAAAGAAATGTGCAAACATTTCAGAGGTGCTTTTGTGATTTGATGATTCTGATTAAGCATTAACCTTTTTGACATTAGTATTTAATACCTGTGCGCTATTTAAGATTACAAATACCCACTAGAAAGCCTTCACTTCAGTTGGCTAACTGATAGACTACATTAAACTGAACTACTTCTTATCTGCTAATAATACTAATGTCACAGGAATATTACAAAAGACTAAAGCCAGAATCGCGGAGACTTTCGTACCTTCCTTTGACTAATATAGATCATAACGTAATGCCCAATCCAGAAGATAACGAAATCCATGGGTCTATGCTAACATCCAAAAGAGCTTCTATCATTAGTAAGAAGAAACAGAATTTAATAGGTACCCCTAGACTTTCATCAGCTTCCGCTGGATCAGTTAACAAATTGACGCGTATTTCTAGTATTTCAGGATATGTTCCAACGCCGAAAGTTAGGGGAACAAGGAAAAGTATGGCTGTTAATGTGAATAGGCATTTGAGTCTTACTGAAAGAAACAAGGAGAACGAAATCGATTCACTTGATGATGATACCCAGAAGCGCCAAAGCGCGGCAGGAGTAGCTAGTATGAATAGCCATGCCTATAGATATAGTAATAATGTCAATACGTTGAGCACCAATCAGAATTTTTCAAGTCAAGATACCAATACATTAACCAACAGCAAGGACATTCGACCTTTAAGAGACAGAAATTATCAAGAGCAAATCAGAAATGAAATCTTTACATTTTTAAACAGCAACAATTTTGAAATGGAGACAAAACATTTGTTGACTGAGAGAACTCTAAGAAATCCCACTCAAAAAGATTTCACGGTAATACTAACGTGGCTTTTCAGGAAAATTGACCCTGGCTATAATGGATTATCTCATATTGATTCTGATATCATAACTTTTTTAAAAATCATTCAGTATCCATATCTAACATCTATCACCAGATCGCAAATATCCGCTGCGGGAGGACAGAACTGGCATATATTTTTAGGCTTGCTTCATTGGCTAGTTGAATGCATAGAACTTTTGCAGAAGGCCTGCAATGATGAAAAATCAAATAATGACCCGTACGTTAGTATAATAAGTGAAAAAAATGACGAAAAAGTAGAAGAAGAAGATCCTGTTGATGTTTTGAATAATCTATTTCATAGGTACTTGACGAATGCATATAAATTATTTCTGATGGATAATGATGATTATGATCTGCTTAAAAAAGATTTGCATCTAGAGTTTGATCAGTTCAGTAAAAAAATAGATTTTTCGATAGAAAAGGCAAACAAACATTCTAACTACTTATCTGATATTTACAAACAATCCAAAATCAGCTTTGAGCTCATTGAGAACGGAAACAAACGGACAAGAGCTTTAGAGGGTGACATAATAAAATTCAAAGAATATATAAACTCTATTGAAGCCCGAAAAACTAAATGGCAACATAATCTCCAAAAACTAAACAATGAGGTTGAAAACCTAGTGAAACAAAACACTACTATTGCAGAAGAATACAGCGAAATCGTTATCAGGTTGAAAAATGATGGTTTTGAGCTTGACGATTTAAAATCGATAATAGATGATAGAAAATTGGTTGTTCAACAAGTTATTACTTCCGGCGCCGTTCTCGAAGCAAAAGCGAAAAAATTAAAAGCTAGCCATGAATTCTTCCAAAGTCAAATAGATTCATTGAAAAATTCTATAACTGGTTTCAATGAGGATATCAAATTGATTTCCAGTGAATGTGCAAACTCCAATTTTAAGTCTCCAATAAATTTGACCATATTATTACCGAAAAATGAAGACATCAATGTAGATAGCTCTTACTTGAATATCGAAGACTTTTTTTACAAACAAGAATTGAAGACAACTATGAAAAATCAACTCAAGTCATTTCACAAAGAATTATCTGAATGCATTTTTGAAGATAAGGATGACATTATTAGTGTACAGAATTCTATAGATTTATTGACCGAAAAACATAATGAAAGACTAGAGCATGCGGCATCTTTGGAGTCAAATTTATCCTCATTAAAAATTCAATCTGAAGAATTGTATAATACAATGAATAACGAGTCGAAGAAATCCAAAACAGAAATTGACAAATTAGAGTTGCAATTACAATCTATGCGGTCAAGTTTAGAAACAAATCTGATAGACATAGACCAGTCTATTCGTTACAAAGAAATTGAATTGGAAAATATCTCAGTCGGTGTTAAAAATCAAAGAGAGAAATTACGAATGGAGATTGAAAAAATTATAGATTACATCATTAGTTTCAAAATGGATATCCAGGAGAACTTGGAATCATTGGGCGGTTTTGTTAACAGGCAACACAAGTACGATATGAGAATAAATGACTCCTTCACGTTTATTGAAAACACCAAAGATTCTGATACAGAAGTTATGGGCAGTGATCCCGAATTGAAGGTTTCAGATCGTGGATTAGATGAAAATGAAACAAATGAGGCAACATTAAATGCTGATGAACAATAAGACAAATAATGAGTAACCTTTTAGAGCTGCTTTACTTTTTTTTTTACTCTTTGCACTCCCCTCAAGTTTGCAATAGACTATTATATATTATAACACAAATAAGAGACGCATTCTTTTTTCTCGTTGCTTTTTGTTTTATTGATTTATTATAAATATTCTTAAAGGTAAAACCATATCAGGACGTATATCAATCTCGGCTTTGTACTCTTGAGAAACTTCATATTTTTATTGCATGATAAATTCAAAAATTTCTTCTTTATGCACGTGCATATCATGTGATTTACAGAATTTTTGATTTATTTTTTACTACTATTCAGCTCTTAAATCTTTGACCGCGTTGATGGCCGTGTGGTCTAGTGGTATGATTCTCGCTTTGGGTAGCGAGCCTGAGTCCAATCGGGTTTTCCACTGAAGCATGCGAGAGGCCCTGGGTTCAATTCCCAGCCCGGCCCTTGACTCATTTTTTTTTCTTTGGTTCTTCGTGTTTAAATCCTGGTTGAGTGGCTAATTATGCCTACATCGACAACTTCTACACTACATTTGATTTGATTCTATGAACTTAGAAGTACGATAAACGGATCATTTAGATAGGAAATATGGAGCGTCGTCGCACAAACTACTGAACGATTATCCCTAACTAAAAAAATACTTAGCAAGAGTTTTGACCGAAAAAAATTTTTTTTTTCTTTCTTGTTTATGTGATGAATATGGACGGGTTTTGCAATAGCGAGGAAGAAATAACAAACTAGAAAAACACTAATAATTTTAGATAGGAGATTAATAGATAATCGCAAAAAAACTGACTGATTCAAGTTATTAGTTATCAATATTCATATCTAAGCACTCATTGCCTTTACAAATTATCAGAACAAAGCCATCAACATTCAGTGAACGGAATTCTTGCTTACTGGTTCATTTTGTTGAGAGCTATAAAAAAAAATTACTTAACAACCAATTGAAATCTTTGACAGACCAAGAAAAATCGATAAAAGGGCCAGTAGTATCTGAATCAAATAGGATATATCAATCATTTGAGAAGTTTAAATACATTATTGCTGCAATTACCAAATAGAAAATAAAATAAATTAATAATGAACGGTGAAGCTTGGCTTTTTATATTTGCAGTTATCATTAACGCAGTCAACTTGTTTTCACAAGTCTACTTCACAGTGATGTATTCCGACTTGGAGTGTGATTACATTAACCCTGTTGAAATGTGCAATAAGGCAAACATTTTTATCTTACCAGAAGCAGGTGTCCATGCCTTTTTAACCTCCTTATTTTTATTAGGAGGTTACTGGTTCACATTCTTGCTCAATTTGCCAGTTTTGTTATTCAATGCTAACAAGTTTTTGAAGAAGAATTATTTGTTGGATGCCACCGAGATTTTCAGAACATTGAGCAAGTACAAGAAAGAAAGTTTTTTCAAGTTGGGTTTCTATTTGATCATGTTCTTTTACTACTTATATAGAATGATTGTTGCCTTAATTGCTGATGACATTTGATCATAATCATTCGGGAAAATACAGCACTACTGATGCTGATAAGGGCAATGTTAGAAATTTTTGGCCAAATATTTATATGTTTAGGAACAATGGTTATTACCTACCTGGCTGGAAGAACTCCTATTTTTCTTTTATTTTGGATATGAGTGGGATTCATCAACCGTCTTAAACTTTATTTTATTTAAGTACTCTTTTTTATTTTATTCTCGAAGAGCTTGCAACTATACTGGTTCAAGTTGAGCTTTGTATCGTTGCTCCACCAAAGAAAGATGAGTTACTGGCTTCATAGGATTATGAAAATTAACAAAAATGAAACTTTACAATTATTCATAATATTCGATTAAGTTTTGGTACCATTTGTCTTCCTTCATTTGATTTTTTTTCATCAATTTTTCGACTGTCATTATTTTATATTTATAGCAACATCCATTATAATGTAATTTACAACTAAGAGATATAGTTTTACCATTTGTATTTTCTGTTTCATCGTTTCATAGCATTATCACTACTGTATCGTATAAGTTTTGAATCACAGTCAATGGTGAAAACTACAATTAAGGTTTTTTAAACCCAAAACATCATTTTAAAAATATAATTATTTAGAAAGAACATTAAAACCAGCTGGTAAAAGATCACCAACCATATATATATCAATAAAATCAGTAAGTTTATACATTGAATCAGCATCATCAGATTTGATAAAAAAAACCAACTACTTCCTATTCAAACACATTATTTCTTCTTTTTGGAGTGCTTAGATTTATGACTGTTCTTGGATTTAGTACTGGAGATCGTAGAGGTAGGACTCAAGAGTCTTGGTTTTAATAATTCAAAGCTACATATCAAATTTTCGTCAATACTTAGAATTGCTCCCCAATTATCAAATTCTCCACAGTAATTAGGAGCACTAAAAACAGTTACTAGTCTTTTTTTATTGAAAAATTCATACCCGTCTTCTACCACCATATGACCTCTAACAATCAAATCAAAGTTAAATGTTTTCAAAAACTGATCAACATTTTTTTTGCCAAAAAAGTAGGATATACCACGCTCATTGTTGAACGTAAAATCTGTAACTTTTTTATTAGGATCACTCCATAGAAGATCAGTCAACATTCCATAATCAGGAATATCAGTAGGTCTCTTGATTTTGTTGATTTGTTTGATACTAGTTATTTTGGGAGATAAACCACCGTGAACACAAAAGATTTTATCTGAGATAATAGCAGCAATAGGCATAACATTAAACACATCAACAAAACTCTTCCAAATCTTCACCAGCGATAATCTTCTTTTACATTCATCATAAAATCCATAAATTTTTGAAATTGAGCCACTTTCGTGATTTCCTCTAAGCATAAAAAAATTGTTCGGATATTTAATTTTGAAGCAAAGCAATAACAATATTGTTTCCAAAGATTGTTTACCACGATCTACATAATCTCCCAAAAACAAATAATTTGACATTGGAGGAAATCCGCTCAATTTCAATACTCTTAACAAGTCACCATATTGACCATGAAGATCACCCACAATTTTGATAGGACTGCACAATTCCAAAAGAGTTGGCTGTTTCATGAAAACATCTTTGGCCTTGTAAATAATATAATTGATTTCTTGTTTGGTTATGATCAACTCATTTTTTTTACTCAAAGTGCCTCCTACGGACGAAGTTGGGACCTCCAATAGCTTTTCAATGATAGAGTCGATGTCAACATCATATGGATTGATGACCTTCCTATTATATTTAGGATTGTACAATTTATCAATATCATTAACACTATTCTTGGTATACGTGGTTGCAGGAGTGAAGACCTCATCATTATTGCAGCTTCTATGGTGTTTGTCATTATTATTCAAAGACAAACATGATAGATTTTCACTCAAGGAGGAATACGAGGAAACAGTAGAGGACAATGTGATTTCATCCAAAGCAATATCATTTGCGGAGACAGGAAGATGATGGTTAGTATCATGTTGATTACGGATCAAATCATCTTTTCTGTTTGAGAAATAATGGTTGTTATCCATAATGACTTTACTTTGTAAACCAACGTAATCAGCAGCGATGGGTAGTCCTGGAGTGGACATGGAAGTAGCTGCTGACATGGGCAACGCATCATGCACCAAGTTGGCGGATGGAGAAAAGTTTGGGGTGGTGGACGAGGAAGATAATGACTCTGGAGGTGAGGATCCAGGGATCTGTATTCTGCTGGAGACATGGTTGTAATTTGATGCAGCGAGCAGTCCCTGGGAGATCAACGGAGCGATATAATCGCTGTTGTTATTATGGGAGTTGGCAACATCTAAACTAGTAGTGTTGCCAGCCAAAGCAGGATAGCTATGGCTGTGGTTGCGAGAAGTTGAACTATACCTCGGCGGAGGGGGTTTGGCATCTTCGTCTGAGCCACATATCACACCTTCGTCACTACTGTTATTATTGCCATTGTTGTTGTTGTTGTTGCTGCCAATGTTTGATGAGTTATTTCCCATAATATCACGAGCAAGTAAAACGGGGTTGTTTCAGCTGTAGTTATGTGTTTTTGCTAGTTTCTTTATGTCCTTTGGAAAGTATTCCACACTACAAATTTGCGAGTCTGGGAGTTTTATTCGCTGTTCTTCGAACTAGTGCGGTTCTGAGTGCTAGCTTTGGTTATATCTAGCACCGTTGGCCACTGCTGAGAGTTGTTTTCTTTTTTTTTTTTTTTTTTTTGGCTAAATTTCAAAGTCTTGCCCACGGTTGTTTTGCACAGACACCTTTGTTGATTGACTAACAAGATACAGGAATGTACAAGCACACTGTCGGTGATACTATCTGGATAGATGGTTTCCTGGATATAGGTTTTCTGTTCAGTTTTTAAATGCTGGGTAAACCTACTTCTGATCACTTAAACAATCACCTGAACAGGAGAACTAAACTGAGAATACGAAGAATACGACAAGACTTGAAGATGCTAAAGCATTAGAAATTCTAGAAGTGTCAGCCAGTAATTACTAATAAAATTCTTTGCCAAAAAAAAAAAATTTTTTATGCCATTTTTGATTTTACCTCTTATTTCTCTGCTTAAGCTTACCAATTTTTTTTCTTTAGGTACTGTACTGTTTTCTTTTTTTTGACTACATCTCTGGGCGCTTCAATTTGCTTTATTCTGTGCTTTTTTGTTGTTTGAGTTTTTTTTTTTTCTCACCAGGGTGCTTTTACTTTTTTTTGAGTGTTTATCAGTTGAAAGCGTTACTTATATGGACGGGAGTAGTGCGTCTTTTGGACAGGTGGACCAGACTTAAGCATGTTAATGGCGCTGGCTGTGGGGCTACTGGCACCGCGACAATATCTAGCTGGGCTCTCGGTTTTGTCTCGCTGGAGGTATGCTAAGTTTTGGTGTAGTACGACAGCTTTTGCCCACGCAGATTCTGCGTGGAGTGTGCAAAGTAGTGTCTGTGTGTCTGTCTGCACTGGGGAAATCGCACGGTAGTAGTTTTCTCGCATAGACGAATTGCAGTTGAGGCTCAGCGCGTTCTGTGGGCTGGAGTCCCTGTAGTGAGGTATTCAATACCGCACAAGATATCCATAGTGAGTGAAAAAAAAGGTTTTTGTCCAAGGTATCTATCAAACCCACACAGGCATTACAAGCTAGACAAAGAGATGAAAAAAATAGAGTTTGTGGATGCTGAATAGAATGCATCTAGACCAGAATTGGGGTCTTATCTTTGTCTGTCTATTGTACTGGAAACAGCATACAAATGCTTTGCGAAATCAATAACGACAACGCGAAACGAATAGACAAATAATTGTGCGAAACCACACACACAGAAGATCCTGACACTGACAACTCAGCTTTTCGATCCCCTGGATGCAGCGCAAACCCGCTCGCATATTCGCAGAGAAGAAAATTCGATTTTGCTTTCAACCTTATCACTTTGATTTTGCTCGTAACGATATCGCGTGCTAGTAAAAAGGCTGTGGCATGCTGATATATAGCTTACCCCCCGCGCAAGCAGGTCGTACCAAGTCCACGTAATCTGGCTGTTTATTGTTAACTTTTGACTTCTGGAAATTATTAGACTCTGCTTGCAAAAGTTCCTGTACTGCCCCCAGTAAAAAAAAAAAAAATTACTTCGTAGCTCAAAAATTCTGTCACATATTAGGCAGTAATATCACCACCAACATACTGGAGCTCTCCACAATCCAGGTTGTTCTCCATTTTTCCCTGTTTACTCGCTCAAGTATCCTCACTATCTTTGGCTAAATGAGTGCAGAAGCATCTCTGCTCCCTTTCTACGTGGTTGTTCAGGATAAGTCACAAGTGAATTTGCATCCTGCCAAAATAAAGCATTTCATCTCCATCAATTACGATAAAATAATCAGCAAAGCATTTCAACAAAAGCCCGCAAATCTGCCCTTGACGAACCAATTCGATTGCGATAGTGAGCTATTTGAAAGGCCTATAAATATATATCCCGAAGTGTACTACAAATTCGAAGACGAAGAGCCGACTCCAATCACAAGCAATACCAATAACAAAAACACGAATATAGCCAACTTGTACAACGATAACGATATCGTTATAGTGATAGATTTGGATTCCCAACTCAATATCGTGGACAGCAAATGCTTGAATCACAATTACCAGATATTCAACATTGTAAAGTTCAAAAATTCAGATATAGTCAACATTTCCGGTAATAGGTTCAAGAATTTTGCTGATCGAACTAATATTATAATACAGATAACTAGCAATGAACTAGAATTTGTCAATAACAAGCTACATAGAAGTAACAATAACTATCCCCATAATTTCCACAAAGAAAAAATGCAGGGCAACATTCTGTTGATTCCCGAAAATCTGGAGACAAGCCCCTGTACTATTGATGATGATATCGATGATATAAAAAAAATTGTCGAGATTTTCAACAAACGAAACTCTCAGTTGGAAAGTTTTATCAAATTAAACAGCAAACTCAAATGATGAAGAATACCAAAATAGAAAGAAGCAAGCAAGACTTCAATAGCTATAACCTCATTTTCGCTTTTTCTCATTTACCAATTCTTGTGACAAATGTCGTTTTTTTATTATTGAGTAATAAGCAGAATTTGATAGCAGCTGCCGTTATATGTATATATATGTTTATATATGTTGTTGTGTGAATTACTATGTATTAATATGTTTTAATTAATCTTGGGCACATGTGTAATGTGTATATATGTATTACCATGTATAAATCTGCGTTTACATACTAAAACATGCAGTTTCATGTGAATTTGTTGCTGTTTTTAAAAAGTAACTTGTATAATCAAGTAGCAAAAATAATATTAACAAGTTATAAACATGAGATATATATATATATGATGATCATAAAAAAACAAAGATGTTGAGATTCAAATACAATGTTTACTGGACAGTCAGTTTTTATCAAACAGTAATAAGATCGTTGCTCTAGTTTTCAGATTAGTTCATACTTAACATTATCATCAATTGTTGGGATAATTTTAATTCAGCTGGATCAAAACACATTTCTTCATTTCCAAACACAGGTTGAGCAATTTTTGATGTGCAAGAACAAGTGAAGACACTATTATTTTCATTTTTCTTTTTTTATCAACAGATTCACGAAATATTTTTCTACCAAGAATGACAACACCACAGTTGAAAAAGACTATGGAATCCATAGAGACTGCCAAATACGCTACTAGCAATGAACAAGAAGACAATGACTCCACAAATAAGAAGAAAAACAGTAATATAAAAACATACATAAAGCGTCACCCTCATGGATTAGAAATTATAGAATACGAAGAGAATTTATCTGATGAAACAGAAGATCCAGAAACCACAGCCCTCAAGAAACACTTCTTGCATATCAAGTCAGAAAGAAGAAGACGGAAAAGAATAAGCGATGGGTTCGATGCCCTAAAAGACAAGGTTCCATCCATCAAATCAGGGTATGATTCAAAGGCATCGATTCTTTTCAAGTGTGCTGAGTACATTGATTTGCTAAAATCTGATATTGACAGTTTGAGTATCCAGCTCAACGCTTGCAAACAGTTGCTCACAAAAATAGCTGTGCCTGAAGCTTCAGTTGGTCTGTTTGTTGACAAAGACAATGAGGGAAATGTTCCTTTAGCCATAGATAGCGGTTATCTCAGTGATTCTGCTACAAGCAGTGACAGGAAAAAAGTACAAAAAACTAGCAAGATCAATGACAAGGATTCTGCCACCTTGGAGGAAGGTGCTTCTTCATCATTAGGATCACGCGGCTCTGCGATTGTGTTACCAAGTTTATCACCAGAGATCAATTTTCCATTACCCTTTCCTTTACCAGCACCAGGTTTTGATAATGGTAACGCTATAGGCATGACAGGACCACCGGTTCCGATGTTTTTTCCAATGAACATGCCACCACCACCACCACCTGGTTTGATGCACACAAACCCTATTATAGGAACGGCAAGTGAAAAAATGACTGATTTTATGCAGCCTACAGTACCGTACTATTTTTCTGAGGAATTCAGACAAAAAATGCAGACAAATAAAGCAAATTCTGGACAGGATGAGAGTAATGATGAGCAGTTCCCCAATAAAAAGAGAAAGTTAGATGCTCATTCCGATGATAGTCATGGTGTTACAGTTCAAGACAACGAAAATATAGACAGCGAGGGGGAAGCAAGTATTCGGAAAAAAATTACTGGTGAAAGTGAAAAGGAAGAAGATAATGAAATTCTACAATTGAACGAGAAATTTGAGCCAAATCAGAAAGATGACAACACGGAAAAATAAAATATTCCGGCATATGCCCAAATTTGAGGAAAACTATCAGCAATGCTCATGAAACTTTTGCTTCTTAAAAAGGAAGTAGTGTCAAACTATCATTAGACAGACACTGGGCAGAAGGTAAACAGCAGAATTGAGCTTAAATTGGAACAAAATGGTTGTAGAAATGGAATACCAAATACAAATAAGCATTCTCCGCTTTTAAGGCTAGCATGGTATACCTGAGTGAAAAGTTTTTTGGATGTTACGATGTGGCTTTGTTACGCTGCTAATACCTAGCGGTGTTATGATGCATATTGTCAATGACTTTGATATGATAACATATAACAACAGTTTTTTTTCCCCAAGTAGGTCGACGGTGTGTTCTTGGGTGCTGCTTGATGTCAGAATCCCCCGCCTTCTTGGTTGCCAAACAGCAAGTCCACTGCAAGAAACCAACAACACACCACTACGGACGTTTTATTATTGATTTATGAACACCTATATGATTAGGCATGCGAACTATTTCAAGCTAAAGTATGTAGGCTCGATCGAATATATGTAGTTAAGAATTGAGTGTGCAATGCTTTTGTTGCTTTGCGTCTATCTTGCTTAGATTCAGCTCATTCCTCGTAGCGTGCTTTTCCAAGAATGTAAGAACAATATAAAGACGAAGATAAATATAGACAGAAAATGAAGAACCAAAATACAAGATAATTATTCGGAGCGTACCTCAATACCATCAAGTAAAAAGATTATTTGATTCTTGCTTGTAGACCATATTTGCGGATATTTAAGAGTTACACATTCTGAGAAACACAAAAGAAAAATTGTCAAGAGAAAAAATGTATGGGCGCAAATTTCAAAACACATCCAAAGACTGCTATAGATAGAAATACAACCACCAAAAAAAAAAAAAAAAAAAAAAAACTAATAAAAATCAAAGAAGAGACTATCTGTAATAATAAATGTGTGATACTGAGGTTGATGTTGATCAATAGAAGCTTGCCACTGACTTGAAATAAAGATATTATTAAACATTGTAACTTCCAAAAACTATAACCGTATATGAGAATCATTATAAGGACATTATAGTTTGTCTTTTAGATCACACAAGAGCGCTTTTTTTGAACGAATTCCATCATATTCTGGAGACTAGTAAGTGTTTCTCGAAGAGCAACAAGCAGACAGAGGCAAAATAGAGAGCCAAATACAGCAGCAATACGCAGAAACATTCTCCCAGTATAGAAAACTAGAAAGCAACTTTATCTTCCAGAGGTATACGTTCAAGGTTCTTTCAATTTTGTTTCCAAGTTATATTCTTTTCTGATATCATTCGAAACACTCTGCAGCAGTAGCTATCGCACTCATACACATATTTCTGAACAATCAAAAATGCCAGGAAGGGGACCAGATGAATGGTTGGAGACAGTCAAGAAGTATCAAGCATTACAGGAAAATGACATGAAGGAACTTTGTGAGATGGTGAAGGAAATCTTGATGGAGGAATCAAATATTCAGCCAGTGAAAAGTCCAGTGACGGTGTGTGGTGATATTCATGGTCAATTCAGTGACTTATTGGAGCTTTTTAGAATATCAGGTGGTTTTCCAGACAACGTGAACTACATATTTCTTGGTGACTATGTCGATAGAGGATATTTCTCCCTAGAAACCTTCACGCTATTAATGTGTTTAAAAGTCAAGTATCCAAGCAGAATTACCTTGGTAAGAGGAAATCACGAGTCCAGACAGATTACTCAAGTGTATGGATTTTATGAAGAATGCTTAACCAAATACGGCTCTACTACTGTATGGAAGTATTGTTGTCAAGTTTTTGACTTTCTCACAATAGCCGCTATCATTGATGGCGAAATATTATGTATCCATGGTGGTTTATCTCCAGAAGTGCGTATGTTGGATCAAATTAGAGTGATATCGAGAGCTCAGGAAATTCCACATGAAGGTGGATTTTGTGATTTAGTTTGGTCAGATCCTGATAACGTGAAAAATTGGTCTGTCTCTCCAAGAGGAGCTGGTTGGCTATTTGGTGCCAAAGTTGCTAGAGAATTCAACCATGTCAATGGATTAAATTTAATAGCAAGAGCCCATCAGTTAGTAATGGAAGGTTTCAAGTATCATTTCAAAGAAAAAGACGTGGTCACCGTTTGGTCTGCTCCAAACTATTGTTATAGATGTGGGAATGTGGCCAGTGTTATGAAAATCGAAGAAAACCAGGATCCTCAGTTTAGAATATTTAGTTCTGTCTCCGATGAGGGCTTGAGAATACCACCAGAGAGAAAACAGCAGGATTACTTTTTATGAGATCTTTTTTTTCTGTAACGCTACCAATATCCATATGTTCTATATAAATATATGACTAGCGAGCCACGCCGATCGATGGATAAAAATAGCATTGACAAATAAGGTTGGAAGTTGATAGTATGGACAAGAAAAGTATTTCATACTCTAGAACTAGTATACTTTTACTCTTGATGCGAATAATTATTTAATTATTTACCTCATCATATAGTGAAGTCTGAATAATATAATTGACTGTGAGGATGTTTATAATCAAATCATCCGTTCTCTGTTTAGAAAAATGCGTTTAGGAATAAATGAATCAGAAAAGAACCAGAAATAAAAATAAAGTCTTTGGATATCTAGGATAGACTTTTTTAAGTCACAGCATGTGAAATTTTTTTTCAGCAAAATCAAACTTTCACTATCTGAATCTGACACTATCATCATTGCTATTATTTTAATTTTAGTTGTATTTTCTAACATTGTATGTTTATTATTATTCATTTAACAGATTCAGGCTCCTCATTTTTTTCCAATTGCTTCTCTACTATATTATTACTTGATTTAAAACAAAAAACAAGAGAGAGAAATTCTACAATAAGTTATTATAAATTCGGAATTTTTTTGTCATCGAGTTCAACAAGTTTCATAGAAATTTTTACACAGAGTATCACAATTTTGTTATCTAAAAGAAGGATCTATACATCAACTACTTCAGTGATTGACCAAAAAGAATTTCTGTTTTTCATTATTGATACTTAGTCTTTGACTACTTTTCTGTAATTATTCGAAGTATTAGCTTCCAATTATTTAAGATATCTTGAATACTAATATAGACTATTAGTATTTGCTTGATTTGTAATGACATATGTTGATATCATGTGTTATGAGCGTTGTTGTGCATTCCTATGAGCGTTCTTTAGTAATGCAGTTCTGACTATATTGACCTGCATAAGGTAAATAAATAACATATAAACAAACAATACCAGAAGCGTTAACATCTAGTAAAGTTCAAAATATTCATTACCCATATTGATGTCCATAATTTTCTACTAGTGGCTCATCGGTACATTCATAAATATTTATAAGGTTCATATGCTTATATATTATTGACTCGAAGAAAGCCAAAAATTATTTGTCTAATTTATGTTATCTATCTACATGTATCATGAACCTTGGAAGCAGCACAAGTCATGAGCTAAATCAACAGAATTTAGAACTTAATCTCAGCGTATGTGTCCTGATTTTGTACTCTGTTTAGTATTTTAAAAATATAATGTTAAATGGCTTCTTTTAAGAGTTTATCACACCAAATTTTTGAGAACTGGTTGAAACATACAAACAATTATAAATACTAACATTTCAATAATTTAACATAGACATTCAGCAGTAACAAAAAGCCTGTGCGAAATCCATTAGTAAAGCTTCATTTGAATGGAAACCCTGTTAAGCTCAACCAAAGCCTGGCAGATAATCAACTGATTCACACTAATTTTAGCACGAGCCAGCTAAAGAATCAGTTCGACAATAGTTCACAAATACCAAAAGCTGAGTACTCTGGTGAAAACAATAATAAAAAGTATAGAGATTATGTTTTATCTGATTTTGAAATAGGTAAAAAATTAGGGAAGGGTAAGTTCGGAAAGGTCTACTGTGTTCGTGATAAAAAAACTGGTTATATCTGTGCTTTAAAAGTTATGGAAAAGAAAGAAATTATAGAGTACAAGGTTGAAAAACAATTCAGAAGAGAAATAGAAATACAAGCAAATTTGAATCATCCTAATGTGTTGAAGTTATTAGGTTACTTTTACGATGAAAAACGAGTTTATTTGATCTTGGAGTATATTGTCTATGGTGAATTATATAAGTTTTTGAAGAAAAAGGGGCGATTTGACAACTTGTATGCAAGTTATTATATCTATCAAATGACTAATGCACTACTATATTTGCATGTAAATCATATTATTCATCGTGATATCAAGCCTGAGAATATTTTGCTTGACTTTAACAATACTATAAAAATCTCTGACTTTGGCTGGAGTGTACAACATTTTTCATCGCAAAAACGAACAACGATGTGTGGAACATTGGACTATCTACCACCAGAAATGGTTGAGGCAAAAGATCATTATAATGAAAAGATAGACATTTGGGCTCTTGGAATTCTAATGTATGAATTACTTGTGGGAGCACCGCCTTTCGAAGAAGACTACAAAAGTGCAACCTATAAAAGAATCGCTAAGGTGGATTTGAAGTTGCCTCATTTTTTATGTGAAGATGCGAAAGATCTCATCAAAAAATTATTACAGTATAATCCGGATGAGAGACTTGGTTTGAGAAGTGTTTTAACTCATCCATGGATAGTAAAGAACGAAAAATTTTGGTACAAGATTAAAAATGATAATGATCAGCATTGAATCTTGCTCCTACTAATTTTATACTCCATTGAGGACTGTCTTATATTAAAATACATGTTTTTTATGCTCTTTTCTTTCTGCTTCAGGAATTATTTTGATTGTTTTTTTATATTTTTGTTTGACTATCACAACTAAACCAACTGTGAAGACATGCATCATTCAATAATTTTTCATGTTCTCATTCTCTTTCAACATACAGTAATTTTGCATCCTTCAATATATGGTACATAATAAAGAATTTACGAAGACATATATAATGCTGATTGACTTATTGTAATTTTGTTAAGGCACTTCAGGAGTGTCAAACATTACATACTAGATATAGTTCGATTTACTTGACATTTGACATCACTTAGTGCGACACATTTGAAAAAAAAAAAAAAAAAAAAAAAAAAAAAAAAAGTAACAAAATCAAAAATAGAAATAATTAGTATATCTCATCACAAGCGTAGCTTCTATTTAGACAAGTAAGAGTCATATTATTCAACGCACCGAAAGACTATTATACCCAAGAATAAAATACTAAATCAGTAGAAAACTGCTAAGAATGGTGCTCAAATTAGAAGCTGACAGCCCAGAAAGAGTGCGAAATAAGAGAACAATCCTGCAGGTTAATAGCGAGAATGCTAATCAATCAAACATGTTTGAGGAAACATCCCAGACAAGCAGTGATACTGAGTCAACAAATTCGTGCGTACTGTACACTCGTGATCCTACTGAGAGCCCTAATACACCGGAAAGCCCCTCTGATTTCAAGAAAATAGCAACGACGTCTTCTCTGAGAATAAAAAAATGGTTTTGCGATCATGAAGGCTGTAACAAGGCATATTCGCGACCTTCCCTACTTGAACAGCACCTCCAAACACACTACAACATTCGTTCTTTCGAATGTAATGAATGCCTGAAGTCTTTTTTCAGAAAGTCACATCTTAACGCACACAAAATATCTCATCAAATTGAGAAGCCATTTAAATGTTTAATCTGCGGCAAAGGAGTAAATACAAACCAGCATCTCAGGAGACATGAAAAAACACATGAACAGGCTTTCTCTTGTGATGAGTGTGACTTGAAGTTTTATAAGAAGATTCAACTCAAAAGTCATAAGATGCGTGTTCATGATCCTGATAGATTGAAGTGTGAACAGTGTAACAAATTGTTCCCTAGACCTTATAGATTGGCAAATCACATGGAAAAAGTTCATGGAAAGGAGCCGCAGTATCAATGTACCAATGGAAATTGTATGAAGACTTTCAAGACATGGTCTGCGTTACAGTCTCATATCACTACTGATCATCCAAGAGTTAAATGTGGGATCTGTGGTAAAGCCTGCGTTGGTATCTTGGGTTTGAGAATGCACATGGTTATTCATGATAATGATCTGAATTTAAAATTTTGGAAATGCTCAATTTGTGAAGGAGATAATGCAGTGGCTTTTCAAAAAAAGAATAGTTTAATGGAACATTACGATTCTGTACACTCCTAGGATTCAAACTATATTAAAATAACATTTCACTCACAGGAATACGGGTTCTTTCTATTTTCCTAACCTTCACTAGGTTTATTTTAAAATCAATTATCATTTGATGAAAGTTAAGTCAAAGCTCATATTAGTGTAATCATTCAAATGAAGAATAATGGGATTCTTTTGTTTGAGAATAGTTTTTGCAGTTTCTAATAAACGATCTATTAATCTATGAACTAAAAAAGTAATGAAAGTAAAATATGGCCGAAAAGAACTGAAATTTAAAACATAAATAAATAAAAGGCAATAAGGAAATGAATGTCAATAATTAGAATTGAAAATAATGTAACTAAAAAATACAGGCACTTTTGAATATATTAGCCTCAGATAAAAACTAACAAAATCAAGGTGCAAATGCTAAAGTTCGAAACCATTTTCAAAGAGTTTCTGTAACCACTATTTTCGAAAAATAAACCTGAAGAATTGGTACCAGTTTGGGAAACTTCATCATCACTCTCTTTTGCAACATAGCTGTTGGATGATGAATCACCATTCCAGATGGAACTCTTCATTGTTGACAGAACAGCGTTTTTCTCGAAAGGTGATGCAGCCTGGAAATCAGCTATAAATAAACTATTAGTAGACATTTCTGAGCTTTGGTGAACGGCAGTATACTCACTTTGTAAAGTCCCTTCTGTTGTAACAACATTTCCCTCACTTGAATACTCTGCTTTATAAACTGTTAGGGCTTCAGCAGCCAAAGTCTGAAAGTGTGTTTCAACTATCGTTGCAGTATTGATAACTGTTACCGTCTCTTGATCTAAAACTGTAACAGTTTCTATAACTACTACTGAATCATCTGAAGGCTTGAAAAATGGAACATATGTAGTGGTGACGTCATAAACAGTTGTAGCGTGTGAAGAGTCAAATGCTCTACTCTGGTCAGAACTCTCACTTGTTATTGAAAGCTTAATTGTCGCTTGTGAAATTTCAGAATATTTAGTGTTTGAAACTGAAACTGTTGCTCCGATTAATCCGGAAGTTGTAGGTACTTGTTTAATTCCTGCTATTTTCAGGCTCGGATAAACTGTACTTGTAGGTTCGGCAAGTTTCAAGCTGGAAGCATTAGTGTATTCAGTATTTATGGGAATGCCTGGCGATTCCAAGGAATATTTTGTGTTGGATTCATTATACAATGAATATTCCGAGGTTGAGTTCAGAATCAATGATTCAGGGTTTGAACTGGATGATTCAGAGGTTGATGTAGATGATTTAGAGGTTGATGTAGATGATTTAGAGGTTGATGTAGATGATTTAGAGGCTGATGTAGATGATTTAGAGGTTGATATAGATGATTCAGAGGTTAAACTGGATGATGCAGAAGTTGATGTAGATGATTTAGAGTTTGATGTAGATGATTCAGAGGTTGATGTAGATGATTTANATTTAGAGGCTGATGTAGATGATTCAGAGGTTAAACTGGATGATGCAGAAGTTGATGTGGATGATTTAGAGGTTGATGTAGATGATTCAGAGGTTAAACTGGATGATGCAGAAGTTGATGTAGATGATTTAGAGGTTGAACTGGATGATTTAGCGGCTGATGTAGATGAAGCAGAAGATGACTTTGTCAAAGAAGAAATATCAGCACCTGGTGTTTTCACATAAACCGTTTTTGTGAGTACCACAGAATTGTAACTTTCTGTTGATGTAGTGGTTGAATCTCCCGTCCACGCAGTCGTTTTAGTAATTGCATCCGTAGTATACCCTTTTGCAAAATCATAAAATGCATCAATATATTTCATTGAAGAATCTTCACCTGGAAGAGTATCTATATGCTTTGTTGCACCAGTTACGTCAAAAAGACCAAAACCTCCGAGATAACTTGTACCTCTAAATGATGCCAATTTTTCGTAGACTGTTTTTATTGGACTATAGTATTCTGAATACCCATTTGTATAAAAGTTTTCAGGGTATCCCTGAACACCTGGGTAAAACTTTGCCTTTCTATCCTTCAATTCGGTTGTGAATAAATTTTTCCATTGTGTCAAGGAATCGGCAAAGCCATCATTGCTAATGAAACAGGAATATGAACTATAAAATTGAACAAATATAATGTCAAGGTCAACTTCCTTGCTGACTAACAAGTCGCCGACTTGCTTATCAGGATAAACACATTGTGGCGCTGCTGACAATACAAGAGTTTTTGTTGTCCAAATGGATCTCAAATTTTTATACAACGAGATTTGCCCATCATGGTTAGAGGAAAGTTTATTTTGACAACCATCCCAGCTTTCAAGATCAAGATCGAAACCATCAATTTCCGCTTTACCGAATGGCTTAATGGCTGCTGAGCCCTGTGGATGAAATGTGTTATACATGGTTTTGGCTGCTTTTTGACCTTCCTCTGTAGAATTAACAAGGAAAGTCACATTATTTCCACCTCCAATGGAAAGCAAGACTTTAATACCCAATTGTTGGCACTTGATGATGTCTTCTTCGACTTGTGGACAATATTGATTTGGACCACCGCAGGAATTACCAAAGTTTCCTTCAATATGATCAACCGTGACATAGTTGAGGAACGATATCAACACAACATCTATATTTTTTCTCTCGCAATAGGTACCCAAGCTTTCTTGGTCTGCAGCTGATCCCCAATAGGCTACGACATTATCATGACTATTTCCGTCGAATGCAGCAAAGCATAATTGTGGTATCAAAGCTAATAACAATAGCAAAAACATTGTTTGCCGAGTGATATTATTTATTGTTACTTTTTGCAAAAAAAAAATTATGATCAATCGATATCCAAATTTTCACTAAACATTTCTTGGATCTTAATGCTTTTATATACTCACCTATCTAGATGTGAACCATTTTCTTAAAAATTGTACTCAAAATCATTTGTGTTAGATACATACTTGATTTTGAAGTAACAAATATTCGGTTAGTGTCCATTTTTGAACTAAACGTTTCAACTTTTCTTTAACTTCGTATGGTGTGTTTGGAAATTATTCATGCATGTTGAAAAACAAAACTAAAAAAAGATGATACTTCATAGATAACAAGAAGAAGAAAGTATGCATATTTTATGTGCAAGATATGCGAAACTAAGGTTAGCTCTAACATTTTTCATGCATAATTGTGTAGTAATTATTTTTGGGTACATGATAGAAAAAATACAATAGCAATCTCTCGTACTAATTTAGTAATGTCAGTGAAATTAATCTGCATTCAATTCAACAGATGAGAACATGAAGACCCAAAAAAGGGTTTTGATGAGTACAACATTATAACTTGAAATTCAAAATGAAAAAATGAAAAAAAAACCACTCACAAAAACTCCACCGGAGCTAAACTTATTGCTTATTCACTAAATATGGTGTATAGAATGAGTTTTTAAGGATACTGTCGTTTCATACTTTCTTAAGTCGTTTTCACTTTGTATTGCTACTGTAATTCAAATTGTATTGTATTTGCTTCACCCTTCATATATTTCCAAAAGCGGAACACATGGACAACATTACCATTATAATAGCCCAAATCTGCACATCTACAATTAAGTGTTTCTTCATTATGCGGCTATAAACTTGCTGAAATGGAGCTATGCAACTCGTAGCTGAGGTCTCCATGAATCGTGGCAAGCTTCGTTTCTTACAAAAAAAGTTTATCTTCACCTTTCGAACTTAGTAAAATAAACAAAAGCGTCTGATTAATGTATTTTTTGGTACATATTAAGGCGGTTTATAAATGAAGAGACATCAAAGAACCTACAAATGTTAAAATAAGTTTGGAGCGAACCTCATTGATATCCTCCGGTACCAACCAAATCAAAGCACCCATTTTTCTAGCAACTGAAATAGCTAATCTTGCATTAGCATATCTTTCTTCTTCGGTTCTTCCAGGAGTTACCAAATCATAATCGACATAGTTTGGCTTCATACCGTGTAATATATCCAAAAGCCAGATTCCATTAGCCAAAGATGGGTCGCTAAAAGATCTTGCATACAATTTTTTACCTCCTCTTTTCACAGTTTCGTTTGCCCACAACAAAATGTCATTATCATTCAACATTTTACCGTTTGATGCCAATTGACTCAATGTTTGTATAACATTTCTGCGCATTAATTGCCAAACCAAACCTAATGTAAGCAATTTGTTGCAGTCCAAAATATCTGAACCTTCAATGCCAACAAGGGAGAAATGATTTGCTTTACCGACCTCGACAGCATAATTAGTGTTTTCTAAAGCTTTGAATCTGGATAATTCTGAACCATTTGCTGGTTTTGGATTGACAAATTTATGATTAATAGAGTTTGGCAACACTTTTTCGAAAGCTTCCAAAAGAATTGTACCATCTTTCAAATCTTCGAACAAATTGACAACAGGATGAGAAACCTCCATAGAATTTAACCAAAGTGTGAAAACTCTAGCTTCACGCTCACCCTCAGCGTCGAACTCCTCAATTTCAGGTTTTTCTTCCTCTAAAATTGGCTCTAATCCTGGATGTGTGTTAAATAAGTGAGCAACGAATGCCAAGTTTAATTTCGAATTACCTGCAGCTAAAGCTGTAGCGGTTAAATACTTTCTAGCATTTAATTTTTCAGCATTACCTAAAACTTGTTCAGCTCTTGTCAACAAGTCTGGAGTCTGTAATGGAGCTAAAGAACATAAAGTTGGATCTAATTGATGTAATAAAACAGTGTAGTTTTCACCATCGCAAACATCCTTACTAAAGTTTGAAACAGTTCTATGCCATCCAGCCTGTTTTAAATGGTAGTTGAACCATCTAATCAATATCTTCTCTGGAGATAATCTCAAGAATTGATCTAATTCTTCGCCATCCTCTAGCAAACGGTACAATTCTGGATGATATTTAATGTCAATTTTACTCAAAAGACCTCTTCTAATAATTTGCCAGATCAACCCCAACATCAAATGCTCTTTACCCTGAATAATATCTTCAGAGTCAACGTTGACGACAATACAACCAATGGCCTTAGCAGAATTAATAACTATATTAGCATTTTCTGTCATAGTAAATTTGTTCAATGCCTTATTTGGTTTTGGCCAATTCAAAACTCTTGTATCAATTGTGTCAGGAACAGAGTCGTTGATCAATTTAGAGAAAACCAAACCATCTCTCAACTCATCGAAAATTTGAAAACTATCAGTTGGGAAAGGCAATCTAGAGCCGACATCAGGATCTCCAGCTAAGACAGAGTTGATGTGCTTAGTGAATTCGCTTCTTTCTTCCTCGTTGATGGTGTGTGTCGTTGATCCACTTGATACGATGATTTTAGCATGAGATCCTTTACCCTTGTGGATCAAATTACCAATTTTTGGTGGTACTACCGGTGGAGCACGTTTAGCACCTTTTGTCGAGGCAGCTGGAGATGAACCAATCTTATTTTCTTTAAGTTTTGCGTATAACTCTACAAAATCTTCCAATTCTACGTGATCAGAGGCATCGACATCCACTTGTTTTAAGGTTTGACGAACATTATCGTAACTGTCAACACCAGCTTTGGAGACTTCTTCAATGACTTTTTTCTTCTCAATCCATCCTTGATCATCGATATCAATTTGTCTATAGAAAAAGGCTAGTTAGTAATTGAGTGAATGGAAACATAGTATGGTTTTTTGCTTATTACCTACCTGAATTTCTCGATAACGTCGAACAAGTCTTGCTGCTCAAGTACTGGGAATTTTCTCTGCACGATTGTTAGTAAAACTATGCTGCTAAAAGATAAGGAAGGGGAAGGTTAGCAAGAGCCTGTGCCAATGCTGCACAAAACACGCACCAATGGCAGCTCAGCGGAATCATCCGAAAAGGAAAGCAGGATACCGAAGCGAAATTCTGCGACAGCAACAAGTCTCCATTGAAAAGGCTATTGGATCAATTTCCAATTCGTGGTTGTTTTTTCAAGTGTCGCGAACAGCTGATATATCCGAACACTTCAGAAAATCTGGGAAGACAAAAAGGATCCATACCTGAAGTTTAACAATATTCATTGTAATTATGTCGTTTGCTACTGTATTTTTTTGAATGTTTATTCACTTCCAAATACTCAATTGTTTCTGGTACTATAACAATAAAATAATATGGCCAATAGCAAGCTTTTGTATAAGCCAACTTTTTATCCAACAAGTTCAATATTGTCCTTTATCCTTTGCAAAGTCGGCTATTGAGAAACAAACTACTAAAAAACTTGTCTATGAGCAGGTGCCACCTCTTAATTTTTTTTTTTTTTTATTGCCCGTCTATGAGTCGAAATATATATGGCAGTGCTAAAAATACACTAAAATATTATCCAAAGAAAACGCAGACTACATGTCACATATGAATGACCAGGCTAAGCCTAAGGAAAAGCTTAAGGAAAAGCCAGCAGTCATCGAGGTTTGAAGTGATCAATCCAGAAGAATCAACGGGTTTTCAACTTTTTTAATCGACTATTGTTAGGTTATCTGAAATAAATTACTTATGTACAGACAGCTTTTCAGCAACATTACAAAGAGAACTATGTCACATGTACCAAAAAAATCACCAGAATTGGCAAAAGTCACCAAGATATTCGACTTGGTAAGTTAGAGTTTTTGTTTGTTCGAAGATCTAGCAGTGTTGGATGCAATACTGACATACATATGTAAAGGACGCCAAAGATGCAAAGTGGGTAAAACTACAAAAGATCAACTACGTCAACCCGGATGGTGAGCCGCGCGACTGGGAAATGACCGCAAGAACAACCAGGGTTGAGGGTTCTAAGATCGATGGTGTTGGCATTGTTGCTCTTGTGAAGTATGGCGACGCTCAGCCATCGAAGGTCATCCTTCAAAAACAGTTTAGACCACCTGTTGAGGGTGTCTGCATCGAGTTTCCAGCGGGTTTAATTGATGCAGGGGAAACTCCTTTGCAATGTGCCATTAGAGAATTGCATGAGGAAACAGGTTACGTTGTTGCAGAGAAAGATCATGTCGGCAGCTCTGAAATCTTGTTCAACGATGCTGGGTTCACAAACACAAATTTGGTCTCTGTTATGGTAGAAATCGACATGGACTTGCCTGAGAACAAAAATCCGATCCCAAAATTGGAAGAAAATGAATATATAGAGACTTTCATGGTTGACTTGGACAAGCTACCTGAAGAGTTGGCCAAGCTTTCGGAAAAAGGTTATAGAATTGACTCTAAAGTTGGCAGCGTAGCAGCAGGCATTAAACTATCCAGAAGTTTCAAGTGCTAAGCAGTGTTTAAACTGCAATTTTTACATATATGGTCCCGTATTTCCCATTCACTAGCAATTTAGACCTAAGAGTCACTACGTTAACTCAAGATATATTGTGTAAGGAGTAAGTAAGGTCAGTCGCAAACAATATCGTAAGCTTTACTTAGTCTCAAAGACACTCCGCAGAATTTTGGCATTAAGAGCGATGGCTATTTTTCTGAAAATCATAAAAGAAAAAATTATGAAAAAAAATGAAAAGCCTTTAAAAATGCTCATCTAAATGACAAAGCTCTACTCTATTCTGCAACATAGAACTATATAAATAATACAAATTATTTCATTGCGACCACTTAAGTTGATCTTGATGTATTTTCAAACCATCGTTTCAATGTGTCAGGGCGCATAGATCAATACCAACCTTTTCTAACGATGAAGAAAGATCTTTATTTCAAATACATGTTTCGTTCATCTCGTTTTGAGAACTGGATGAAGATGTTTTCGGAAAATCAAGAGGGGCCGCAATTTTCATAATTATTCATTCAATTTCTGGAGGCTCTTGGCATTTCTTTTCCATATTTGAGTTTTTCGAATATTCGGGATCTGTCGAAATTCCCATTTTGAGTGAACTAGATCCATTTTGATTGATTTTTCTTCGATTATCTATGATAATAAGATAGACGGTTGGTTGGTAGTTTTGTCTTCACTTTTTTTCGTTCAGTCACTCAAAAAGAAGAATATAACATGGTCCACAGCTATCTGTGAAATAATTCATGGATATCCATAGTTGGACTTTCTGTTTTTTTGAAAACTTTTCGGTTTTCGGAAATCAGCTTGTTTTCTCACCTTCTTTTTATTTCTTGATAGAGATAATGTTCGAAACCTGTATCCTATTGAAAAATAGTTTGTTTTTATTCTAATTTTCATCTCTAGGTATAACTTAAAAAGACAAGATACAGATATATTTGTGATTTTCGCCAGTCACATCCTTTTCCTATTAACAGTTTTTCGATATTGATTACAATTTTCTCTTTTTAAAAAATAATTTTTGTGTTTTATTGTAGAAATATTTGAAATAAAAAACTTGAAAATGAAAAAAAAAATAAACCCAACTGAATAAATTTAACTTAAGAAGCATAATTATATGAACAATAATCTAAATATCATTTCTTTGAATTTGCAACAACGCTAATCAAGTTCTCGACAACTTGAGGATTACTCAAAGTGGAAACATCTCCCAATTGATCCTCCTCACCAGCCAAGATCTTTCTCAAAATACGTCTCATGATCTTACCAGATCTGGTCTTTGGTAAGTCGTTAACAATAAAGACCAATTTGGGTGCTGCAAATGGACCAATTTCCTTTCTGACATCCATGATAATTTCTTTTTTAGCCTCTTCAACGTCAATTCCATCTTTATTTTTAAGAGCTACAAATGCAGCAATTGCTTGACCTGTAAGCTCGTGAGCATAACCAACAACTGCGTTTTCAGCAACAACATGATTTTCAATAATGGAAGCTTCTATTTCAGCAGTACTAAGTCTATGACCAGATACATTAACAACATCATCAACACGACCCAATACCCAGTAGAAGCCATCCTTATCTCTAGCACCGCCATCACCTGTAAAAAAGTAGCCAGGGTATGGCTTATAGTAGGTTTGTTCAAATCTTTCATAATCACCGTAAATTGTACGAGCAACAGAAGGCCAAGACAGTTTGATAGCTAAGACACCTTCAACATTATTTCCTTTTAATTCATGACCGTTACTTGGATCCAAGATTGCAACATCAATACCAAAGAATGGCAATGATGCAGAACCTGGCTTCATTGGAGTAATTCCTGCAAGTGGAGTAATAATATGAGAGCCTGTTTCTGTTTGCCAATATGTATCTTGAATAGTACAACGTCCTTGACCGATTTTTTCATTATACCATTCCCAGATCTCTGCAGCGATTGGCTCACCTACAGAACCCAAAGATCTTAATGAAGACAAATCATGACCTTCGATAAACTTATCACCTGCTTTTTTCAAAAGACGCAAAGCAGTTGGTGCAACATAGAATTGGTTGACTTTGTACTTTTCAACTATTTGCCAGTAACGAGAGAAATCTGGATAAGCTGGTGTACCTTCAAAAACCACGGTAGTAGAACCATTCAAAAGTGGACCATAAACTACATAGGAATGTCCTGTAATCCAACCAATATCACCAGCTGTAAAGAAAATGTCTTCTGGATGAACATCAAAAGTATACTTAGTGGTAAGAAGAGCATTTAATAAGTAACCAGCTGTAGAATGTTGAATACCCTTTGGTTTTCCAGTAGAACCAGATGTGTAAAGTAAAAACAAAGGATCTTCAGAATTGACTGGGACACATGGGAAATACTTGCTATATTTTGCAACTTCCTCATGATACCAAAGATCTTTTTTAGGATTAATTGGAACATGTTTATTTCCAGTACGCTTGACAAGAAGAACATTGGTGACTTGAGGAGCTTCTTTCAATGCTTCATCGACAATTTTCTTAGTCTCGATGATTTTACCACCACGCTTAGATTCGTCGGCAGTAATGACTACTTTGGAACTGGCATTATTGATACGGTCACGCAAGGCACCACTCGAGAAACCAGCAAAAACTACAGAGTGAACTGCACCAATACGGACAATGGCCAACAAGGTAATAAGAGCTTCTGGAATCATTGGCAAGTAGACACAGACTGCATCACCCTTTTTGACCCCTAAATTAATCAAGACCTGGGATAATTGAGATACCTTGGCTAACAATTCACCATAAGTGATAATTTGGCCCTCGCCAGGTTCATCAGCTTCGTAGATAATGGCAGGCTTATTTGGGTTTGCAATTGCATGACGATCAACAGCGTTGTAGCATGCGTTTATTTCACCCTCCAAGAACCATGTGGCTTGAGTGTCAGCGTCTGTATTGGGAGAATACTTAGTGGTGGTGAAATCTGTGAACCAGGAGAGTTCTTTTCTGGCTTGCTCGCCGAAAAACTTTTCTGGGTTCTCGATGGACTCCTTGTAGAGCTTTTTGTACTCGTCAAAAGAAGACAAGTATGGCTTGGAAGGATGGTTCTTGACCCATGAAGATGGAGGCAAGATCTGCTTTTCTTGCATCAAATGCTCGTTTTCAAGATGTTTGTTGGACATTTTTGATTAAGCTTGAAAAAAAAAACTGTGCGGTGCGGTGACACTTGAAAAAAAATGTAGGGGAATGATAGGTGACAGCAACTACTGACAAATGGAACAAAAAAAATATCAAATATCAAAAATCTGTTCCAAAGAAGACAAAATAGTACAATTAAAGAAGATGATCGAGTAGTACAAAGTGATGCGGGAAGCGGTTCTCTTGTAAACTATGGATACCAATGCTGGATAAAGTTCTTCTGGAAAAAATTGTTCTTCTGCGAGAGATTTTTGTGTTCAAAAATAGTTTTTTGCTGTTTGTTGATAATTACTGTTTGTTAATCAAGTAGAATGAAAAATTAAATGAAAGAGTCTCATAAGGAAGAAGTTAAGTTGAAAAATGATGCAGAGAAGAGGATCTTGAGGTCTATTTATATGTAGGGGAGGATACATCCTATTTAATTTTGACAGCTTTTGTATTTCACATGCAGTGCTCTTTTTTTTTTTCTTTTTTTTTTCATGGGGGGAAGCTAGAAACGAAATGATGTATTTGATGTATGTGGGTCAAAAAAAAAAAATCAGTGAGACCTCAAATTGGTTGGTCAAATGTGGAGTCGAGCTGCAATAGTATAACGAAGCACGCCGGGTACTTGGAAAGTTATTAGCGAGAAAGTATAGATTGAATTTAGGCAGCACGGAACTCATATGCTGGCTCAATTATGCTATTAAGAAATAAAGAAATCGGATGCACCAAACCTGATATTTTGTTGCACAGATCAACCATGCAATTGATATGTAGCTCTGTACAATTCTGTTTGTTAATTTGTTTCTTCCTAAAAAAAGTATTTCCTATGTGTTCTATACATTGTATTCTAGGGTTATCTTGTTTGCGTATCTATTTTTCCCAGTGAATTGGCTATCCATGATTGGGTGCACCGTTGTTTTATTTTGTATCTTCAAATAGAACTTGTTGTACGGTGTATCTCTTGCCATACCCTTTACTGCAGTTGTTTTTTTGGTTTTTTTCGACCAGTGTACCCAGCAAAAGAACAAATAGGCCAGATGTTCTAAGGGACAGGCATTTTTTTTCTCTCATTTTTCAAAAAGGGATTATTCATTGGTCGGTGAATACAGGCTTCCGCGGTGCTGTTCCCCCTCCCCCACTTTGTGATTTCCCAGCGAGGACAGTCGGTTGGGCGGAGAGATATTTCGGTTGAATAAATTGACACAACTTTATTTTTATGCAGGTTGTTCCCACACTTCTGAGCCGCGCATATTGGTTATTTCGATGTCTGACTCAATAAATCAATGAAAAATCAAAAGTCTTGGGATCTTCCAGTGCCAGTCACACACACGCGCCATTTAGTATGCCACAGCAACAATGGACCGAAGGATCAGTGTACTTAGGGTGTTTGCAACCTTATACTACTGGCGCATAGCTAATTTTTTTTTCTAGAGTCAGGCGATTTCATCAGCAGAACTGTTTGATCGTCTGAAAGCCTTTGATAGTCTAATTGGTTTAAGAGATATGTCTGAACCGCTCCGCAACAGACCCCCCGCTGGGCCACAAAGACCCAGTGAGACACACATTGGATGGGATAGCCCCGCCCCCGCCATTAGCAGCTCTTCTTGTATTTGTTATAGCTTGTGAGACTCTTAGATCTTTGTCGGCTGGTTATTTTTCCATTTTGTTCCCCTTTTCTTACGATAGTGTTACGAGATTCGATATTTCGATCGAGAACCGTTTCAAAGATAAGATACCAATCCTTGAGATGCTCTCGTTGGCAGTAACCCTGTATTGATCGCATTTTATAGTTAACTGGTGGTGCAAAGGACATTATTGTGATAAAGCTCCCCAAATATTTATAGAAACTTAATACAAAAAAAAACAAAAAAAACGGTTTCAACACCAAACTCTTTTGCAAATAATACTGGTATGCTATCTATTTTCTTTTCTTTCTTTTTTGGTATTGTTTCTTTCTGAATTATCGTTTGCACTAAAGGTTCTTAATTGCAGTGAGGTTTTATTTCTCTTAGTTTTTGGTAAGACATCAAGTGAAATTGGGTTCACAAAAGGACCCTGAAATATTACCGTTTCTTCCCCTCATTTGGCCTATAATAGCAAAGATTCACCTAAAACAGTGTATATTACATAGCTCTAAATCTTTGGTATGAGATTTGGGTTGTAGCTTAAACACACTTTTTAGTCTTTTAAAGTCCAATTTTCGCATTTATACGGGGAAATTACTGGCAATTTACACAATACGCTTTTTGGCTTATCTGCAGATATTTTCTCGATCATATTTCATCGGCATGCGAAAGATTCAATATGGCCAGGTTTGTTCTCAATTAATCACAATTCCAATAGAAAATTTAAACTAACATACTGGCTTTTGCGAGCTTTATTGTTCTAAACGGAATAGTAGTCCATGTATAAAGACCCAAGTTCTTGTGCAAAGCATGATTGCGGGGAATATAACCCAACAAAAGAAAACATACCACAAGATATTGCTGCATGAAGAGCAATGAAAAAAAGAGAAGACCATTGAACCTTTCCTGGCATCTGGTTATGCGCGCTGGCCAAAGCATCTAGGACAACCACTTTTACACAAGATTGAGTTACACGAGATAGCAGTGTGAATCACATCGTGGATCACATCGTGGTACACATCGTGGATCGCATTGTAGAGCACATTGTGTATCGCAATCTGAGCCAGTTACGTTACAGGTTTTTTTTTAAAACATCAAACCAGTGCACAGCATTTGTGAAAAACTAGAAAAAAACCCTATATATATTAGACACCAGAAATAAACTATAAAAAAAACAATTCAAAGCCTCTTTTCACATAGAGCTAGCATCTTGTTCATCTAAAGAATCCGCAGCGCGAAACTGGTGTTGATACATTCAAAAAAATTGTGCCAGCATTAGATTTTCGGGCATTAAAAACCAGATACTGCATGTGCTCCACGGAACAGCATCTCTATAAACAATAAATAATATACTCTAGCTATTCTGAAAATTTTCCCGAAATTAATCGGTTTTGATTGACTTCTCCCCGAAGTCGCGTCTTTGTCACTCATGGTCACTGGATGTCAAAGTTTTCTTCTAAAAATCCCTTCAACTGCACGAGAAATTTCTCCTTGAGAGCACCGTTCACCAATTTTTCGTCCTCGTACAATTGGTTCAAATCCAACTGGGAGATAATGCTGCTGAACTTCAAGGCGTCGTCTTCGCTGCTGTTTAATATCAAGTTCACCTTTCTGCGAAGCTCGCCAATAAACCCCGATTCATAAAGAGCTTGCTGCAACATTACGGAAATCTCATCGTATTTCCCGCTTTCCACCAACTGCTTGATGATGATTTGTTTCAACTGAAAGTCTTCATCTTTAGTGGAAGCTGTCATGGCCATATTTTTGCTGAGTAGTCCTCTCCTGTCAGCTTTTCCAATGGTCTTGCAACCTGCTGTTTTTGAGTCTAGTTCCTTGACTTTTGCACAAGTTGTTGTATGGTGACGCTGATGAAAAATTGGGAAAAATAAAAAAAGTAAAAAAAAAAAATAAAGGGTTTTGCGCGATGATCTCAGCTATTGTGAGCCCTGCGTGTATTGCAACACAGTGTGTATAATGTGCTTCTCCTACAGCTCTACACTAGTGAAACTACCCTGGAAGTTATTATAGTTGATGAGGATCTATATTTAGAAGACTACAACAGAAGGATGTGTATTTTACAGGAAATTACTCGTTTTCTCGAAATGTTTTCAAAAGGATACTCGAAATGGTTTCAGAAGAATACTGATTCTAAGTTAAATAGGAATTTTTTCGAGATGGTTTTGTTTTGACAGCTAGGTTTGACTTTTTTCGGGTTGTGATTCGCTGGCTCATAAACTGAATTACGTTGTCGGAATATCTCATTCTTTACTGATCCACGTTACTGACATAGCCTCTTGATTTCGGGGCCCCTAACATGCCAAATGCCAGGTAGACACACCCATGTTTGTTGAACAATGTGCATTTTTGTTATTTTTGTGTGCAGTCTGCAGTTTCGGTACCCAGGATCCCGAAACAGGAGCCGAAATAACCACATTGGTGGCAGCTGCTAAGAAAAAGAACAGCAAAAAAAGAATCGTCAGCCGTCTATACGAAGTGCCACGTGACAAATTGAAGAAATGGAGAAATCGACTGTGATTGGCGGATTAATGGATGACAGAAACTCCATCGAGTAGCGGAAAACAGCGGTATTTCAGTGGAAGTGAGCCGCTCATGGGGACAGAGCAGCGTTTAACGACCGCTTGTATAATAGGTGATTACTCTAGAATTCTCTCTTTCGCAAGCATTTAGCATTTCACCCAACACAACTTCGACAATACAAACGCTTTCTGGCACCCAGTTCTCGCAGCTTTAGGGTATGTGTCGATTGCAGCGGGTATGGTGGAGCATGTGGCACAAGGGTGGCCCAGAAGATTGAAAGGTAGTATTAAGGGCCTGTCTATCAAACACATATGCATACGGCTCGTCCTTCAGTATGTTAGCTGCTTGCATCTACTGCCCACAGAACCAAGGGGCTGCTGTACCTTGTGGGAGTTACTGTGTAAACTCAGCGATTTTGGCCGTGGGTTCCCTGTTTTTTTGTTATGTGTGCGTTCTTTTTGTTTTGTTTTTTTTCCCGTATGTGTGACCCACCACTGATCGGAACAGAAAGTTCCACGAATTTTCTGGCAAGTCAGGAAATCTGGAGTCCTCGGAATCCTCGCAGTCTCAAGAGACTCAACCAACGGCAGCCCAATAAGAAGTCTCAAAAAACCCAGTGCGGCAGGTTGCATACAGTGAAATCTGTCTGCTGTATCTGACAAATTACACTCTGAAAAGGCTGCATGAAAAAAAAAAAAAAAAATCGTTGATATTTTAAACATAGTAAACTACTGTGGAAATCCCTTCAAAAAAGCAAGTTTCAAACCCGACTTCTACATATATATAGGTCCGGTTCTCGTTCAGAAAACTTCTTCTCAAACTGACCTCTTTTGTATTTTGCTGCTCCCAAGAATTGCAAACATAGTTTCAGTACTTTCCAACCACTTTTTTTTACCAAAAAGAACCCCTATCACACCCGTCATGTTCTCCACAGTCTCCCGTCGTGCCTTCTCCTCCACTGCTGCTTCCAACTACAAGGTCGCTGTTGTTGGTGCTGCTGGTGGTATCGGTCAACCATTGTCTCTTTTGATGAAATTGAACCACAAAGTCACTGACTTGGCCTTGTACGATTTGAGAGGTGCCCCAGGTGTCGCTGCTGATGTCTCCCACGTCCCAACCAACTCTACCGTCAAGGGTTACGGTCCAGAAAACGAAGGTTTGAAATCCGCTCTTTCTAACGCTGACGTCATTGTTATCCCAGCTGGTGTCCCAAGAAAGCCAGGTATGACCAGAGATGACTTGTTCAACACCAACGCCTCAATTGTTAGAGACTTGGCCTCTGCTGCTGCTGACTACGCTCCAAACGCTGCTTTATGTATCATTTCTAACCCAGTCAACAGTACCGTCCCAATTGTTGCTGAAACCTTGAAGAAGAAAGGCGTCTACAACCCAAAGAAATTGTTCGGTGTTACCACCTTGGATACCCTCAGAGCCTCCAGATTCATTTCTGAAGTTGCTGGTACCAACCCAACCCAAGAAAAGGTCAGCGTTGTCGGTGGTCACTCTGGTGTCACCATTGTTCCATTGATCTCCCAAACCGTCCACAAAGGTTTGCCAAAGGACAAATTGGACGCTTTGATCCACAGAATCCAATTCGGTGGTGATGAAGTTGTCAAAGCCAAGAACGGTGCTGGTTCTGCCACCTTATCCATGGCTCAAGCTGGTGCTAGATTTGCCGGTTCCGTTTTGAACGGTTTGGCTGGTGAAACCGACGTTGTCGAAAACTCCTACGTTGAAAACCCAATCTACACTTCTGAAGGTGTTAGATTCTTCTCCACTCCACTTACTTTGGGCCCAGAAGGTATCAAGGAATACCACGGTTTAGGTGAAACTTCTGACTTGGAAGATGAATTAATCAAGGCTGCTAAGGAAACTTTAGTCAAGAACATTGAAAAGGGTGTCAACTTCGTTGCTCAAACCTCCAACTAATCTGTATGATGATTTCCGTCTTGCATCCACATGCGTATATAGCTACATGAATATTCCTTCATTTCGTCTTCTTTTGAAGAAGGTCGTTCTTAATTTATCAGGTAAATAAATATTTTACATGCAACAATAGTTTTTCCTTTTTGTAATTGGTGAAATCACTCGCAAGTCTCAGTGACGTTAAAGATCCACAAAGAGTCAAATTTAGTTATTTTTACGATCTCTTTGTTATCATTTTATAAAGTGTACTTAGCAAACGTAGTCTATCCAAATTATGTCGTTCGCTTATACACGTATTGTCTTTTTGCAACACATTTCTCAATATCCATCTTCTCTGAATAATATATCTTCTTTGAATAGCATGAATCAAGTCCAATTTCAGTATTGAAATTTCACAATTGGCTTCCGCGTAAGGGATATCAGGGGTGCGGTTATTCTTGTCTCGGAAAAAAGTTCTGAAAAAACGAAATTTTAGCATTGACGAGGCTTCGTAACGCTCTGTTTTTTATTTCTTGTGTTTTTTTTTATGAACTCTGCTTTTACTCAAAGGAAGAAAAAAAAAACTGCATATTGTTAATATAGAGTAACTCCTTCTGTAGCGGCATCAGAAAAACTAGAGAAAAGAGCCCACTAAAAACCGATTGACAAGTCACCAGATAAAAATCCGACTCCTGAATTTCCAAATCACTGTTATCTTCTCAGCTCAGCTCAATAACTGTCGTTCACACCCTGTGTTGTTTGATATCCAAGCTGTAGATCAACGTTGGTTGGACACTTTGACCAGGTATCTGCAAAATAAACCAAAGCATATTGTATAAAAAGGCCTTTGTGACGTGTTAGTCATTGGAACCTGTTCAACGATAAAAAGTACCTTGAACTGAAAGAGCCCTTATTCAGCAATGAAGTTCTCCCATTCCTTACAGTTCAACACTGTTCCTGAATGGTCCTCAAAATACTTGGCATATTCTTCGCTCAAAAAGCTCATCTATGCGCTCCAAAAGAATCAGCTTCAAGAACAGGCAAAGATTGATGACGATGAGGAACTGCTGCTTTTGGGTGCCTTAGGCAAACAGTTCGATCCTTCTGCAGAGTTTTTAAAGCTGTTGGATAGAGATTTGGTGAAAATCGATAGTTTTTACAAAGAGAAAGAAGATGAGTTGTTCAACGAGTTAGTTACGTTACAGAAAGATGTTCAGAACTATCGTGATGCCTTGCTTCACTCTCAGAAATCCTTGTTGAACAAAAACAAAAGCGAGACAATTTCTAAGCCAAAAGCTTCTAATGCATCAAATATTCCTCAGAAGGCAAATAGCAAAACTGGTCCATACAAAGACCAGTCTAATACTCTCCAGATTAGCGATCTAAACGACGATGTCGTCTCCACTTTAGAATCTAGAGGCTCCTTCAGCCGTATTTCCCTGGAGTATGACGTTCGAAGAAACGTTCTCTCTCATACTGCTCCTGAAATCTACGGTGATATGAATGATGAATCCGATGACGAAGATGATGAGGATGATAGTGACGAAGGACATAAAGGTTTGTTAAAAGACAGAAAACAGAAAAAGAAACCCAAGGACTCCAAGTATATACTGAAGAAAAAGAATTCCTCTCTCGAAATCAGTAATCTCGGCTTGAATGATGCTTTCATGATCTTGGGTGATTTAAGGATCACATTGAAAAAAAGAATTATTCAAACATACACTGTTTTTTCAGAATTGAAACTGTATATTGAACTTAATTATACAGGCTTTAGTAAAATATTGAAAAAGTTTGATAAGACTCTCAATACTTCCTTGAAACAAAACTTCATGGAGAATATTTTGCCAATTCGCTCCTATATTTTCAAGCCAGACACTCTCTCTATTTTGAATAATAAAATAGATGATATTGTTGTCATGTACTCTCAAATCAATACTAACGGATCATTAGACGTTGCCAGATCAGAATTAAGACTTCATTTAAGAGAACATATAGTTTGGGAAAGAAATACCGTTTGGAGAGATATGATTAACATAGAAAGACAATCTCAAGCAGCAAATATTTTTAATAACGCAAAACTGGCAATTCCTAAGAAACAATATGATCCTAAGCTGACTACTGCCCTTCTTCTCAATTATCAATTTTTATTAAAGATAGCCGTTATATTGACTTTGTCAGGAACTTTACTAGTCTTTTCTCCGTTCCAAGAAAAAGAACAAAGGCATTGTTTTTCATTAGTTATTTGCGCGTCTTTATTCTGGGCAACTGAAACTATTCCTTTGTTCGTGACTTCATTGGGTATTCCTTTTTTTGTAATAATTTTAGGTGTATTAAAATACGACGATGTTACTCATGAAAACTTTGGCAAGCAAATGATTGCCACAGATGCTTCGAAATATATTTTCAGTACAATGTGGTCTTCTGTTATCATGCTTCTTCTTGGTGGATTTACTCTTGCTGCAGCTTTGCTGAAGCATTCTATCACAAGAATTTTTTCTACTATGATTCTTTCTAAATCAGGTACAAATCCTCGAACTATTTTGCTTGTCATTATGTTCATATCACTTTTTGTTTCTGCAATTGTGAGTAATGTTGCAGCACCAGTGCTATGTTATTCCATCATTCAACCTCTTTTAAGAAATTTGCCAACTGGTTCGAATTTTGCTACCGCGTTGATTTTAGGTGTTGCATTTGCTTCAAACTTGGGTGGTATGTCTTCCCCTATTTCTTCCCCACAAAATATCATCGCTATCGAATTGATGACGCCGCAACCATCCTGGATTCAATGGTTTATAATTTCTATTCCTATCTGCTGTTTATGTGCTGTATTGATCTGGTGGTTTTTGGTTGTTTATTTCAAAGTAAGCAGTATATCAAGTAACGGCAACCCAGCTACTACTATGGCTCATTCTGTTGGAACTGTTGCTAACATAGACGTGCCAATAGTTCATCATAACACTGATAATATAGAGAACCTGGATGTCGATCCAAGTGCACCTGCATTACTCGATGGAAATAAAATGAGCATGGTGAATGACGAATCTGAGGTAATCATTGCACCCATCGTAAATGCTCATGAAAAATTATCATCCACTCAGTGGTTCGTATTGGTTGTTTCTATGGCGACTATTTTGTTGTGGTGTTTTGCAGATAAATTGAAAGGAATAGTGGGAGAAATCGGGGTGATTTCTTTGATTCCAATCGTAATTTTCTTTGGCCTGGGAGTTCTTACTTCAGAAGACTGGAACAATTTCCTTTGGACAATTGTTGCATTAGCTATGGGTGGTATCGCTTTGGGTAAAGCTGTATCTAGCTCTGGTCTTTTAAAAACTATTGCTACATACATTCAACAAAATGTCATCGTAGGATTAGGCATTTATCAGGTTTGTTTAATCTTTGGTGTTCTCTGTCTTGTCATTTCCACGTTTGTTTCGCATACAGTAAGTGCTTTGATTTTGTTGCCGTTGATCAAAGAGATAGGCGCAAGCATGGATCAAGATTATTCAAGATTATTAGTAATGTTGAATGTTTTACTTTGTTCCATTGCTATGGGATTGCCAACAAGTGGATTCCCAAATGTCACAGCTATTTGTATGACAGACGAATTAGGCCAAAAATTTGTAAATGTTAAAACTTTTATAATGACTGGTGTGCCTAGTTCTTTTGTTGCATATGCTGTGATTGTTACATTTGGATTCACCATCATGCATGTTATCAATTTTTAATCTAAAATGGGATTCAGGATATGATACTCAAAACTTAATACTTATCATAGAGAAATCTCAATTAAATATAGTAAATATCTATATTAATATAAATTTACAATGCATAGGAATATATATGGATATTAGAAAATCATATAATGTTCTCGTTATGTAGTAATGAATCATAGTATTTAAAATTCTTGATTCGATATTAGAAAAATAAAAGAAATCAAAAAGAAATCAAAAGGAGGAGAATAGAAAAAATTGTTGATAGATGTACGAGCTATATACTTTTCTAAAAGTATCAGCTCTTTTTTTGCAATCTTCAAGAAAGTAAGGTATATATGAAGGTTTGGTATGGTATGAATATCATTATCATTAGAGGGGAAAAAAATGTGTCATTAGAGTTGAAAAATAAAATAAAATAAAAAAAACGGTCGTTAGCAGATATGAAGTTTCATTGACAGAAGTGGTGGGTTGACTCACAGGCTGTAGTTTTTTCTCTCAAAAAAAAAGCTTAAAAAAGATCGTTTTTAGCGCCAACTTCGAAAGATCTGAGAATTGTGGATCCTAAAGTTACAGCGTATAGAGGGATCTCTTTTGTTGATGGTTGCAGTTTGCCTGTTTCGAGGGGTTTCTCTTGTAACATTATGTTTGAATCATCAAAGACTAAACGGTTCTCAAAAATAGTTCCTATTAGCTTGTTTGTGTGTTGATTGTAGCTATTCACTGTGAGCAAATCACCGATGCCCATGTAATTGTTATCATTTTGAGGTGTTTGATCACTTAAAGAAGCGGAACCATTAATAAAGTTACTGTTTATGTGAGCCAATTGACATTCTTCTGTCGCACCAGGTATCTGGGCTACAGGAGAATCTTTGTTTGAGACATCTTGAATCACCACCACAAAGTCACCATTGTATATTTCTAAGTCGCTGTAGGCATCTTGTACAAGAGGTTCTTGGGAACTTGCGTTTCCGGAATCTTCGGAAGATGGCTTTTCTGGGAAATACTTTTCGTCACCAATATCGTAATAATCTGTGAGTTGATTTTCAATATCTGGTATGTTGCGAATACGAGCACGAATTATTATTTTGTTGTTGACAAGCAGTAGTTTGTAGTAGTATCTAAACCAGCAAAACGTTGCAATCAGAAGCAGAAACAAAATTGATCCTATGATGGAGATTATGGAGAAAAACACCACAAAGTTTGTGACTTCTTCTTTACTTATCTCCTCATCACCGGAATGCATGGATGAATCGTGGAAATAGTAAGCTGTTAGAGCCTTGTTCAAGTAGTACTCTAGCAACTTCATGTTATGAGGGAGTGTTTGTTGAGAGGTTGAATGGTCCTAGAAACTGTTGGTTCAATTGGATATTTTCGACTTGGACTAAACGATTAATATATATATATATATATATGCCGATACAGAGGATTGAATTTAGGTAGAGATGTTGTAGTAGGCAAAGACAGGTAGACTTCGATTAATAGAGAAATGCTGGAAGACTGCGAGAACTAAGCACAACAAGTGGAAACAAGTACGTAAAAATGGAGCGGAGCCTGAGCACAACTAAAGGGAACCAGAATATAAATCAGGGAGAATTCGCGAAAGTTAAATAGAGCTCGAAAATATCGTTTGATAAAATCGTTTAATAATTTCGTTTGAAAAAAAGGATAAACCTAGTTCTGAGATAATTTTTACATTGATTATGGTAGTATATATATTAATAATATGCAGAAAGAGTATTTCAGTAACAAAAAAGTCACCATGAAAATAAAATTACATGTATTTGCTCACTAATTGTACTCATAATTTGCTAGGCCCAGGGATTTGGGATCCTATACAATTGATCTAAAAAGTGCATACAAAAAATAAAATACCATAGAATGAATGCCTTAACTTCCGAGATTTTTTTATTTTTTTTTTTTTTTGGCATAATCTCCTGTCTACAGAATTCTGCAAAACGGAAAAAAAAAGAAAAAAGCACTAAAATATGCAGTGCGAAAGTTCGAGTTGGCAGTCTAATTAGCGAAATAACGCAAACCAGGTAAGTTTTTGTTGAAATTTCTATATCACCTTTAACTGGTGATTGTTAAAATGAACCGCAAATAATTGTTCACGGTTTGCTTTATTGTGAGGGGGATCGTTTTTCAAAACAATGTGAAAAGGGTATATAACCTTATAGATGTGTTTGTATGTGTCAACGTCCGACATTGCTGTGATGTGCTGTTTGTGTGCTCGTAGAAAAAAAATAACCTCTAAACGACAGGAGCGTCCCTATATATGATTTTTTGCGCTGTGATTGGTCAGCTTTATTGCTTTGATTTGCAACTATCCACCAAACGGGATTTTGTTACCGGCTCAATCGCGTTGAGTTCTCATATAGGTGTATCACCAGAATTGTTTTACTTGCATCTGTGTTATCTGGTAGAACTATGCAAAATAATTTGCTGAGGATTTGCAATCGTCAAAGCTGGCCACAAGAGCAGCATCAACGATTATTATGCCCAGCTTTGATTGTAGATACCATCGAACAAACACGTACAGAATTGAAATTCAGTGAGTCACTTAGATAACCCACCACTGAACTTTGTGGTTCTTAATGTAGCTCTCGGCTCCATACCACTCCAAAAGAAGCCTTTTGGGGAAGAAATCTTTTGCTTCTCTTTCTTCTCTCGGGCTCCAACTGCTGGTTCTTTTCTAGATTTACAATTGCTTCCGTTCCCTGCGCCCTCTCTTTTTTATTATTTCCATGTTATTTCGATAGATTCAAACCTGGTTTTTGCAAACAATTAATCCATATTTCTGGGTAGCGTCACTTAGATCTTTTCGGCAGATTCCAATCCTTCTGAACCCTTCTTTGCTTTAAGTTTTCTTCTCTGGACTTTACATCGGATTTCTGTACACAAATCTTTTGGGTATGTATACAAGCACTTTCCGTCTTGCCGTAAATTATATATTATTTTCTGTTACCTGTAAGCAGCAAAGGTCAGTTTTCTATGTATAGTCCGTTTATCACATGAAGGTGTTCATTTCGCATATTGCCGGCAAACTATCCAAGAAAAAATCTTTGAAAAACCGTGTAGGTGCGTTTATGATAAGTGGAAACCTTCTAAAACAAATATTTTTGAATATTACCTACCGCTATTTACCGTTGTTCCACTAATACAATCGATATATTACAATAAATCCTCACTAACAACTCAACCTGATTGTGCTATTGGTAGTTATAAGGTAACTACAGATGATTAGACAATGGAAAATCTGTCAAGTGAAAAATTTGTCAAAATCAGATCTCAGCTGCTGTTAGTTTGCCGTATATATGGGTCAATATTGTACATTGTCCAGTAATTCTTTCGACTACTTTTACTATTAATTGATTATTTTTTCTACTACTTCCCACTTGATATTTCTGGTTTTTTGTTTTGTAGACCTTTTTACACGTGCTCTTCTCAACTAAGTGGTTTTCCAAGCTTACTCCACCGTAGTTTTTTCTTGCATAAAAATTTTCTCAATTTTTCGTCGACTCAGAAAACCAGATTCCAAAAATAGGTGGAATTCTCCTAGAGAGAAAAAAATTTCACTCAAAATTTATTACGCGAAAAACCAATAAACATAAGTAATAAAAAAAGAATATGAAGACACATATATACGAAACTTTTACCGTCAACATTGAAGATTTAATAAGTATTATTCGTTAATATAACATGCAATGTGTCATTCTAGACCAACATTGTAATTTCTATAGAATTAAGAAATCCTGTATTACTAAACTTAAGTTTTCTTTCTTTTTTTTTCGGTGTCGTCGCTAGAAACGTTGTTCCGCGATGACTCAACGTGAAAGAAAACCAAAAAAAAAAGAAAACTCTGGTTTCATCAGCTGAAATTTTAAGAAAAAAAAAGTAAAAAAAATTTCTCGACACAACCTATATTTATGACCCCAATTTCTTGATATTATTTAGATCTTCCAATTATAACTGAAATATTCACAATCCACGTTCCTTTCAATAAAATAGTTTTTATCACTGGAAATAAAAAAAGTGAAGCAAAGAAACGTTATTTGACATCTCTATTTCACTATTATCTTTTATTTATAGATAGATCCCAAAAATCTACTCCACTCTATACTCCAATATGACCAGCAAAACAATTGCCCCAGAAGAACATGATGATCTTCGTATTGAAAAATACTCTCCATTGATGTCTCCAGAGCTTCTTACTCTCAATTACAAGCTTTCAGAAAATGCCCTTAAAACTATTCTTAAAGCTCGTAAAGAGTCCATAGATATTATCACTCATAAATCAGACAAACTTCTTGTGGTCATTGGCCCATGCAGCATCCATGATACCGAGGCTGCTCTTGACTATGCTAACAGATTAAAGAAGGAAATTGCTAAATATGAAGGCGAGTTATGTATCATCATGAGAGCATACTTAGAAAAGCCTAGAACAACTGTAGGATGGAAAGGTTTGATTAACGATCCAGACGTTGATTACTCTTACAATATTAACAAAGGTTTGCAAATCTCCAGAGAATTGTTCACAAAATTAACCGACTTAGGTGTTCCAATCGGCTCTGAAATGTTGGACACTATCTCCCCACAATTCTTGGCTGATGCTTTGTCTTTCGGTGCTATCGGTGCAAGAACTACCGAATCACAATTACACAGAGAGTTAGCTTCAGGCTTGTCCTTCCCTATTGGCTTCAAAAACGGTACAGATGGTACTATTGATGTTGCTTTAGATGCCGTTAAAGCTGCTGCCCACAAACATCACTTCATGGGTATTAACAAATCTGGCTTGGCTGCCATTACCACTACAAAAGGTAACGAAAACTGTTTCGTCATCTTAAGAGGTGGTAAAAAAGGTACTAACTATGACCCTGAATCTGTCGCACAGGTTAAAGCTAAATTGCCAGAAGACAAAGTTTTAATGATCGACTGTTCTCATGGTAACTCCAACAAAGATTACCGTAATCAACCAATCGTAGCTAAATCTGTTTGCGAACAAGTAAGCAAGGGTGAGGATAAGATTATTGGTGTCATGGTTGAGAGTAATATCAATGAAGGCAAACAATCTGTTCCTCCAGAGGGCAAGAAAGGTTTGAAATACGGTGTTTCTATCACTGATGCTTGTATTGGCTGGGATACTACTGAAAAAGTATTAGCAGAATTGGCTGATGCAGTTAAAGCGAGAAGAGCCTTGAAAAATTAGAAGAAAAATTAGTTATTAGCTTTTCTACATTTTCCGTTGCATAGATTATAAGTAAATAAATTTTTCTAATGTTAGTGTATTTTTGCATTTCCAAAAACCCCAGTAAGTAGTTTTTAAATAATTATTGTTCCTGCAGTGAATTTGATAGATGTGAAAATTTTATATTCAATGTTAGTTATAAAAATCAGCATATTTAAATAATGTTAAACTTTTGGAAATAAAAGTTGAGAACAAATGTGTATAACAAACAGCCAACGGAAGTGTATTGTATATAAGCTTATTTAAAACATGCATTAACACAAATTTTCATACTTGATTCTTTACATTTGAAAAAACCGGGGTACATATGAAGGACATATTCACCAAGCAGTTGTTGTAAAACATAAGCAGTAAAAGAAAAAATAATTTTCGAGGAGATATGTTGCAAAGCCAGACAATTTTTCCTTAAAATTCTAACTGTCCATTTATCATGACTTTTCAAATAGAAATAGATATATGACTCTTTTGAGTAATTCAAGTAACAAAACGCGTGATAAATACTTGTGTTTTATGAACATGCTTAGATAAGCTTTCCTGTAGTTAATTTCGGGTTTAAAATTTTATGAAAGTGAAAAATAAACACTAAATCGGACATCTCTATAAAGATATGTGGATAGCATAAGAATTCTTGACAGTTTTGTGTTAAAAATCCTCAACTGATTCTCATTAGGTCACTCATGTGAAATGCAATATGCATCGAATTATCGAAAACATTTACTAAACTACTTACCAATGTACACCTAGAAAGATCATTCTTATGGAGAAGAAATTAGAAGAAAATAAAAGCTTTTTTCCATATTTTTTTCAAAAGGCTAACATTAATGAATTAAAAAGAAATTTAAAATTTCGGTTTATATCGAGAAATCTATCAATTTAATTTGTAATCTTGATAAGTTTATCTTATTTTTTAAAAAAATTTTATAGGAACAAGTAAATTGCAAAAATAATTGACATTTAACAGCTATGAAAGTGGTGTATCCCCAGATTGTTTTCATGTTGATTCTAGTATTTGATCGATAGTACAAGCCTAATAGCAAATACATTTACAGAATCATTGAATACTTATTTAACTAAAAGAGGCATGAATAAATTTCATAAAGAATAACAAAACTAGCCAAATATTAATACTAAACTTTTTCGGCTAACATATGAGGAAGCATGGTACAAGGTGATATTATAGAAATATTGTGGTATATAAATTTAAAGCAGTTTAGGAATATTGAGTTGAATCAAACCCAATAAGAGATTTTTTTAAAAATATATTGTATTGCTTTCCTACATACTTTTGAGAAAATTTTTTAGCAAAACACATAATAGTATTTCTAGACTCCAAATTGATGTATTTCACCGAATTTTATTTTCGGAAACAAAATAATCTACAAATTTTTTGAAATTTCAGAAAGATGAATAAGAAAATTCTGATTATTCAATAATTTTTTATTCACTGCAAAAACAAAAAGTTCAAAGTATTAGTAAATACACCCACATGTCCAAAAGAGAGTACAAGAATAATACATCGAATAATATCATTAACAAATACTGGATTCGAATTATTTAATGATATTGTATATTGTAACATGGATATTAAGAGGTGCAACAATAATCGAAATACGCGTCAAAAAGATATCTAGCATTGAGAAAGACGCGTATAGGTTTGATTCTGCGAGCGCGAAACTCTTAATATTTACATGCCATTTTTTTTCATGAAAATAGAGAAAGAAATGCAGCTATTTCAACCCAAAGATTATGTTAGAAAAAACAATAGCCAGGTTTTTATTGCGTTTTCCGCTTAATATTCTTTGAGTATGCAAATTTCGCTTTTACATAGACATATTAAGGAAATGGTAAACGTAACTTTATGTTTATAATATTTGTTTGTTTTGGGGGATGTATTTCACTTAAGTTTTGGGGTTCTCCGGATTCTCTAAAGAGTGGTCAATAGAAAACACACACATATATATCTCTACAATTACAGAAATATAGTAAAGCCCGACTGGCCATACATACTAAGATTCGCTTAAAGGATGCAAAGTGCTTTTTAAAAGAATATACGTAGCCGTCATCCAGAAAACGTAAGACTAAGTAAAAGTTTCGACAATGATAATATGTTGATGATATTTTTGGTATGTATATTTTTACTTCTTTCTAATCAGGAGGTTCAGCCGGTTGCGCCAATTTTGTGGTTGCAAAACCTTTGAAATGCTGCATATCTCACCAGTTATTTTCAACCATATGACCCAGCTTTGAGGTAAACCTGATGCAAACTCAGATGCAGATTCTGCAACGCAAGCGCAACTGGGAGAGAAACCCTCCATACGTCTCCAAGTCAAAATCAAAATCAATTCGAAAAACAAATATCTATTCAGATTTCTACGGGCCTTTCGTGTTCTGGATCTAGGGTTAACTCAAGGGTTAACGATAGTAGACAAAAGATAGACTAAGATCAGTGTGTGTTTGTGTATGTGTGTGTATTGGGCTGTAATTATTAATTTTCTTGTATCTAAAGAATTAGTAGCCGTGGTAACCGTAGCCCAATATGAGTATATTCTATATTAGTTTAAAGAATGTGTGCTAGCCCACCATCACTTTTGGGTTTTGGGTTTCGGAAAGTTGCTTGCCGTTTCCTGAAATTCCCTGAGATTCGTACGAAAAAAAAAAGAAATTTAAAAAAGAACTCATCGTGCGACCCATCTAGATTCACAGTAGTAAATAGCAATAGTAGTTTTCAACAGATCTGCATCACGGTATAAAAGGCCAGAAAAAAATCACCAGAAGCCGTTGCTCGGTTTCTCAGAGACAATTAATAATCTTAGATTGCTTCAAAGATCTACGCAAAAAAGCAGCATTAAATTGTAAATATTACACCCTAACAACAACAATGCTCAAAAGCTATTGAAGATGTTCTTCTTTTGTCTATTTGAAAAACGCAATATATAAATCAGCGATTAATAAGCGCCAATCTAAAAACAAAGCTTACAAAAGCGTTTGGAACAATTTTAGAATCTTCGCATACTCAAAACTTTAAATACTTTGTAACACTACTAGAACCTGAAATTCAAAGAAAATATATGAACGAATAACTAGTGGAGATAAATGAGAACGTTACAAAGTACCGCAACCGAGACTTAAAACAAACTTTAACATGATGTTCTCTGCAAAAGCGTAAATTCATCGTGTGAGTGAACAGTTTTTTTTTCCGAATCTCTGTATAACTTGGTTATATATATATATGGATTTAGTGATTTTGTGAGCGTCATATACTATTTTGACATAATACATGCAGCAAGTTCTAGTATGCATATTATTTCATCGGCTCAAATATTGTCATTTTTCCAAAAACAGCATGCTCGATGCTCCGAGTTTACCAAATTGTTCGCCCATTTATCACCAGTTCATTTTTCCAAATAAATAAAAAGAGAAATCTCCACTATTTTATAAAAGAAACTAAATTCTATTCTTTTAACGGCATTCTTACAATTGTTATTCTCTTTTTTTTCTTTTTTTTTGCTTTTCATTTAATTTTGCCTCCACTCTTCACAAATTCATTGATTCTTTTGAAAATTCCGCAAATAATATTCATTCACTCTACCCAGAAAAACTCACATTTCATGGACACGGGAAATTATTAGTAAGAAACCAAGACTCCAGGAATATTCCCATCATGGCCAGCAAATCACAATCATTTAAAGATATCCTAAACTTGAGACTCGAACTTCTAAACAGGGAGGCGTATCTCCGAAAGGAGGAGTTCTATGATAGCAGTGGCTTACATTCTTCTACTATCAAAGGGTTCTGCACAGTATCTCTTTTGAAAAAATTCCACCATGTTCATTTAGACAAACTTGATATTGATCTCATGGGAGTATCAACCCAAAAAAAATATAGCTCTAACCCAAAAAAACATAATCCAAAACTAGTTGACACAAAAGTTTTCCAGATCCATAGCACATACAACTTGAGAGATAAAGATACGAGCTTGGCGGTTTATACATATCCTTTGGAGTTTAATTTGACAAATGATATGATAGAAACAGTAGATTTGGTATCTAATAAAGTCAAATACCACGTGCGCGCGACTCTTTATTTCAATAAAAATAAGCTGATGATTTTGAAAATACCAATCAAGTTGATTAGAAGCGTTAAATTTAGTGACCCAGTTCTTATGGAAGCTAACTGGAAAAATTTACTTAAATACGAGATTCTGTGTGAAAACAACGTACTTTACCTTGACGATGAGATAAGTGTCGATTTTTTGTTCAGACCGAAATTTCCTCAGGATCTACTAAAAAATGAAATAATCAAATTGAAGAACATAAAACTTTATATGATTCAAACTTATATAAGTAGTTCGATTGACGATAATAAAACAGAACATGTATCATATCAAAGACTCAGGTTTTCCATTACAAGTGCATCTTTCGTTGGCGGAAACAAAAATTTGGTAGTAACAGAAAACGGGGATTGGAAATTCAACATGAAGTTCAAATTATATGGTTTACAACATTTGAACTCACCAAGAAGACTTCTTCCTTCCTTTTATAATAAGAACGTAAAGTTCTCAATTCAGCATCAACTCAAAGCTTCTGTTGAGTTTGAGGTAAGAGATTACAAGGAAGTAAGGCTTCCTTGGAATCTTGATGATAATTCTGTGAACGATACTAATAGTAATGAGCCACTAGAAAATGCATTGAACGTCATTATGAGATCTGATCATGAAAATTTCATGAAGATTATCAAAAATTCTCCAGAAATAATATCCTTACAGTCAAAACTACTGAAATATCCTTATACATGGAAATCGTGCGGTTTTAGTGTTAGACTTCCTTTAATTCTTTTACCTAAAGACAGTAAAGAAGGTAATATTGCACCACCTAACTACTCTGATATATTTAATGAGCATACTATTGAAGAATCGAGTGCGTCCGATTTATCAAGTATAGAATTAACAGACAATAGTACCGATAAAATTTCAGAAGAGTTAAATAATGTTAGCGGTTGTCAGAATTTAGTTTCGACCCCATCCCCATGCTCTTCAACCTCTACTTCCGTTGCGTCTTCTATCAATCTGGAGGATTTTAAATTTTCAGCAGTAAAAACTATACTCAAACAACTTCTATTCAAGAAAAAGTTAGATTCTTTCCATGTTGATAAAGAGTTATTGGAAAATTATCCCCCAAATTATTGCTTTGTGTAAATTAGACCCATACTTTTATAAACCGTAGTATATACTGCATTTTTACTATATTTACGACCTTTCTTTATTTATGACTTTTTTTTTCAATTGTTTTTTCTATAATGCTTTAAAATATTTTTTATAGATTTAATCATAGTTAGACTGTTCAAGTATAAGCTTGCTCCAGGTCTCAATCAGTGTAGAATAAGCTAAATCATACTTTAGTTATAACTCCACAAATATCGAAAAAGAACGCATGGTGGTGCTTACCAGACTTTTCGGAACAAGAGTTCCGACGCATAAAATTTTCCACATAGGTTTGGCACCCTGTCAAAAATTATGAAACTTGAGTGACTTCAAATTTCCAGAGTAGTTTATGTTGTTTGAAGTAATATCCTGAAAAAGTTGCGGATGGATAAACGCTCAAATCTTCTATTGGTTATCTAGGAGAGAGATAATTAGAAGTATTGTGAAGTCATTTAACCATTCAAATTGTAATTTAAACCGTACAAACATAGAACTATAGAGATGGTTTCGTTTTTTTTGTTAACGCCAGCAAGTCATTTGAAGATAATTGATGTTTTTCATTGTTTTTTTTTTAGTATGAATCAAAGTTAAAACGATAGTTTTACCAGATACATAAGTTTCGATTAATTTAGTGTTTGAGCATACATATTGGCTCGTTTGCTGAACTGATATATTCAATTTGGAAAAGGATCAGCATCAAGAACTTTGTACAATCATTGTTTCCTCAACTCTACTCAAACAAGGATTTTATTTGATTTATACTTATCTTAATGGTTCTTTCATCAGCAAAGAAATGCAATGTTTATAAAGGATGAAGAGAATAAATCAAAGGGAAGTTCAGCAGTTTGGTAACCTGACAGAACAGGATATGAGGCTTGTGCTTTTTCTACTTTAATTTTGGGATTTAAGTTATTCATATAATTTTATTTCTGGTAAGTCAACACTGTTGGACAGGTCACGTAGTCAGCTTTTCAATCCTTTTTTTTAAACGATTTTTTGGGGCACAATTGTTCACCTATGTGAAACAACGCGAAATGTGTCATGTTGAATTTCAATGCAGATACATGCATGTATGCATGCGCGCTTCTCTACAGTATGAGTTTTCAACAAGCTTTACCAAGCCAATATTATAACATACGTTAAATAATATCAGTCTCCTCAAAAACCCAATTTAAAACTAGGTAGATAGGTTGTTAGAAACGATTTTTAGTAATTAACATAACCAGAATCCATAAGTATTATCAAGTACATTCTTAATTTTCTAAGCACTTACTGAAATTTGTTCCGCAAGTTATTGCCTTCGCTCTTTCCGGGCCTGCGCCATCTTTCATCAATTACGAGCTTCTAAATATTTCATGCCGACAATTATCTGTATATTCACTTAACAAACTATCTTAATCGTATAATGACCTTGAACAGACTCCACTGAATAAATGATAGATTTCCTCGCAACTTTCCTCGCAACGCGAAGAACAGAAGCTATCTTAATCTCTTGCGATGTTTTACTATAATCTTATTAGCGCTCTTCAGCAAATCACATCGTAATGAAGTTATTTCACCTATTGTTGAAAAATGAATTTTACTACATGGATACATTCAAAGAACATATAATTTCTTGAGCTGTGATCAATAGGAAATTCTTTCTTCTGGCTTAGATCATGCGGCAACTATATTTGCTTTGTTTTCGTATCTCTATCTGATAAAAAAAAAGGATATCTTCACTCAGCCGATGTTGAAGTACTTCATTCAGCCAGGAATATCTATTGTATCACTACTGCTTTCATAACTTTATTGTTCGCCAAACGCTGATATGTGGGTTAACAATATTTTTTTTTGATTTCTGAAACATGGAAAGCGTTGCATACAAACTTCATGCATGCAGCATATGTTCCATTTTTTCAACATAGTTTCATGTTTATAGAATCGTGGATAATATGAATAATGTTTCAAACCATGGATAAAGAAGAAAGAGTTTATAAGAGATTACGATTCCACATTTAATAATCTGTTTTATGATTGCTCTCATTTTCTTCTGAGATATACAGTCTCAGCAGTTGATTTAAAGATAAGATATCTTTTAGATTATTTAGTCCTTTGTTCTACGCTCTGCTTCTCGCAAGTTTTCAGATCGTTATTAACTGCTTTTTCTACTTCTGAGATATGAGCAAATACAGACAATCTTCATACTATGGGCCAATGTCAAGCGCCATAGATTTTGACAACTTGACCGCTCAATATTCTAATATGAACATCAATCAAAAAACGATAAACAAAAGTGGCAATTTGGCTGCTCCAAAGAGACCTTTTCTAAATACAGATTCTCCTGCTTCCATGAGCAGCATAGCAAGTCCAATAGAAAGTATATTTAGTGAAAGTGATGATGAATTCGCTTCCCCAATTTCTCCTGATATTCAATCAGTATCATCTAGTTTTTTTTTCAAGTCTAACGATGTTACTAGAAAATCATTGGCTCCAACTATGCCTGAGAACACCTTTGGTTTACCACTTTATGAAACTAATTACACCGAAAGTGATATACTCAGTATTCATAATTCGTCTGTTAGAAAAAGTTATACCGTTTTTAGCTCACCAAAAAGTCCACACTTGGAGCTGTTTAATAATAAGTGGAAGGGCTCACTGACAGATGTAAATGAGTCGATGGAACATGATAATTTCGAAAATGAAGCGGATTGTTATTCATTCATCATGGATTTCATTGTGGATTACGATTCTAGAAATATTGTTTCAATTATAAGCAATAATTCCCCATTCCAACAGCCACAATCAATCAACAAAGTAATGGAAAGCTCGAGATCAGTTAAATCTCAACACAATGAAAACAATGCTTTACGTGGAACCGTTTCTTCTCATCTTCAACAGCAAATGCGCAAACAAACATCAAACAAATCAATGCAAAGCAGAATGAGAGCTCAAACTCAGAATTATATATCTGGAAGAAAAATCGCAGCCAAACAACAAGGATACAATGCACAAAATGTTACCTCCATTCATCAGCAGAATAAAAGAATTCCTCCTTTTTCAACTCCAAAAAATGTATCTCATACGCCTTCTATGCATGACATTCCTTTGGTTTCCAGAAGACCTCCACTTCAAGCATGTTCTCGCTCTTCCCATTTCGCTCCATATATGCAAAATAATAATGCAGAAATTGTTCATGAATCAACACAATCTTTGCCATTACCGGAAAGTAGCAGTGGCCAAAAAAAGACATTAATTTACAGAGTTATCATGACAAAAAACAGCATCGTTAAAAATGTTAAGCGTATTTCTAAATCTCGTAAATCTATGCCTTCATATTTTTTCAAAAAGGATGCTGATGCTCCACCACTTCCAAGATCAAAGTCCATGTATACTGATAATGAGAAGAATCAAATGATCATCTCTCAAAATATTCAAGATGCTCTCAATTGTTACAACCCACAAATGCGTGGTGAAATTCCAACGGCTCTACAAACATCAAATACGGCTTCACCTTCTAGTCATAATAAGCAGAAGACTCTTAAACAAAAGCTTAAGAGAAGCAATAACACTAAAAGTGTTGCTTTGACAAGACTAAGTGGTCATTATTCACCATTGAGTGCCAATAAGTTTTTAGATGGAGCTGCGCAAAAAATGCAACATCCACTTCCAGAACTTCACCAAATGCTGTTGAATACAAAATCGATTTCTATTAACGATAGCAAAGAAAAAGCACACACCCTATATCCTGTTTATAGTAATAAACATTCTGATGCTACTGCTGATACCCAAAGCTGGAACAAGCTTAAGTCCAATGCTATTTCTCCAAACCTTAAAGCCAACGACTCAAGAAAACTTGTTGACATGCCTCCTGTTCCAAATATTGTTAGAAAAAACGGCACTGAGCCTTACAAACTTCATCATGCCTACTTGAATAACTCTGCTCCTTCAATTAGAACGCAACCCCTGTTACAATATAGCGGATACAATAGTTATACAACACTGAGTAGCCAGTCTCTATCCTCTAAAAATTCCGGAAAGCGCTTGTTGCCTCTTGCTGCACAAACACCAAGAACAGGTAAAAACATGAGAATCAAGATGCCAGAAAACAATAATTTCAATCCTAAAGCTTTAGGTGCTTCAAATATGATTCAATCAAAAAACATCACGTTTAATTCGGGTGCTGGTAATAGAAAATTTTTTTACAATTGATTATTCGACATCAATTCCTCACGTATACTTCATTTATTCACGTTCTTATTTTACGATTCCCTTCATTTTTTTAGAAAAGTCGAAGCACTTTTGATTTTACATTACTTTCATTTTTCATTTTTATTTATTTTCAGAAATACCAATTCGGCTTATAGACATAGATTAATAGATTAAACACATTCATTCATTTCATATAGGTGTAAGCTAAGTGCCTTGTACGACTTGAAACATATATCTGGCAACATATTTTTCGATATTTGTCTGTCAGATATATTTATGCAAGAAAAAAAAGATATAGACGTGTAAAATTCTTCAGCTAAACCTATCGAAATATCAACCTTCTATAAAAAAGATTTTACAAAATACTGAGATTAGTGTATAGGATAAAATAGCACAATTCTCAGAAAATGTTATTATTCAATAGACCAAATTGGATTTTCATATTTTGTGTGATAAATTCATACTTATCATTGGCAGACTTACACCAGAATTCTGTATCCATAAATATTGAATCAAATTGGAAGAATCCAGCTTTCCAATTGCAATTGTTGGAAACAATTTCAGAATGTAATTCTTCCTTATACATACCATCTGTTTTAAAGGTTTTACAGCTTGATTCATTCGGGGATGAAGAAGACGAAGGATTGGATTTGGATGCAGCAATTTTGAAATTAAGTGACAAACAGTATTACGAATCTGTTAAGTCTCTTCTTCACGAAAAAGCTGCGGATCAGTCGTACTTTGATGTTTATCTAGCTAACAATTTCTATTCCCCTAGAGTCATTGCCCACTACTCTTATTTTTCAGAGCATATACTCCCAAAATATGAAAAGGAGTTATTATCATGTTCATCTGATTTCGATACAGAAGAGGAAAGACAAAAAAGGACCTCTGGAATAATTCCAAGAGCTTGGATTTATTACAATGGAGACGTTTTGTGTAATCCTAAGGACATATTTGCGTTGAAAACAGACTCAAATCAAGCAAATGAAGAGCAACTTAATTATCTTTTGCCTTTTGATAGAGTTATTGGAATAAATAATGAAAATGCTCCTTTGGTGATCCTATATGGTGATGAATCAGATCTCAAAACAAGAGAATTTTTCCATTATTTATATGAATCTGCCAAGTTAGGAAAGTTAAAGTTTGTTTGGAGATATATTGAGCCTATCTCCTCAGAAAAACAAGCACTAGGAGGCTTTGGTGTTGACTTGACGTTGAAGCGGACAGACTATATAGTAATTGATGATAGAGACATTAAAGCAGTGCCTAATACTATTAAAAACTTAGATGGAAAGAGCAATGAACAAAAGACGCTCAATAATGGCATCAATGAAAAACGAGGCGAAGAAGCATTAAGTTTTTTGAACAAAACTTATAAGGGTATTAATAGTGTTAGTAAGTCAAAATTGAAGAACTTAGACTTGAAAATATCGAACTACATTCTTAATAATTCAACGTTAGATGGATTTGGAAAGTTCGAATTATTGAAAGAAATTGTCGGTAATTTCCCAAAATATGCTTACGATATCGCTGTATCAACTGCATTCAAAATAAACAAAACGGAAGAAAACTTCAAAGGACTTCTTAGAAATATTAGATACAATAATAAAAATGGATTAACAAAAGAAATGAAAGGAATTTACATGAACGGAAAGTTATTGTCTCCTTCGAAATATAATATCTATGATTTCGTGAAGGCCATTAAAGAAGAATCAGCACTTGTTAAGAAGCTTTGCTCTTTGAATTTGTTACCGATAGCTGCAAAGGGTTTCATCAGTGAGTTTAGCAAGCTATCTGCTATTGCTCTTACTAAAATGACAGGTACTGGGAATCTTAAAAGATATAACATTCCTGATGCAATTGAAAAACATCCCGATTCAAGTGTGATATTTTTCAATGATATTGAAAACGATCCCGAATACAAACAATACCTGACGTCTCGAAATGTTTTTATGAGAGAATCAAAAGCAAAAGCAATGGGTGAGATTCCAAATTATAAGGAAAATCTTTTTGATGTTATTTTTGTAGTGAATTTAAGTAACAAAATGTTGGTGTCGATTATTTCAAAAATCATCAGTACTGTGAAACTCCAAAAAATTGGTCACAGAGTAGGAATAATTCCAATTACTCTTAAAGAGTCAGATCGCCATTATAACTATATCAATGGAGAAACATTGTTTGTGGACAATCAAGAAATTAAGTTATCATCTTACGAAGATTATCTCAAACTTGATGAACTATTGATATCGGATTTTTACAAGCAAAATAAGGAACCTGGATTTGATATCATAAAATTTTTGGAAGGAATCAATACCAAGTATTATAGTAAATTATGGAAAAGGTATCTTATTTCTCCTGAAGAATATCCTGGAAATGAGAATTCTCAATTCATTGCGCAGTTTGACTTGGATCAAAATTACGTTATAGTGGACGGCGTTCTTTATCCTTTCAGTATATATGACCAAACTTGGCAAAGATTTATTTACAATCAGTTGAATCAAGATATAAATTTAGTTTCACATTTATTACTAAGTGGAAGAATTCCGGTAAACAAATCTGAGGATAAAAATAGAAAAATCGCTGACTATCTTTATGAGCTATCAAGTCCTACAAGAGATGTTTTGATAACCCCACAAACAGCAGATGAACTACAATACATCGATATAAACGCAGATTTCTTGACACTGATTAATCAAAATGAACATCATTTCTCTTTTGTTGAACATCTAGATGAGGAAAAAAAAATCGATAAGTTTTATTCCTATTATTTAATTGGTAATTTCAACATCAAATCTATGAGACTTCAGCTTCTTGAGTCTTTCAAACTTCTAAGTCATAAAAGAGATTACTTGTTGAAATATCGATTGATTAACACAAATAGTGATAATGCAGTCCTTGAGAAGGTCAAAAATTTGTTTGATCAGAATGTTTCACTATCACAAAAAATTTCAGAAATTTCAGAATATTTGTTGAATGAAAGTTTCCACGATAATTCATCAAACACGGAGGAATCGATTGTAGATATTTTAACTGAAAACGGAATACCAATCAGTAAGGATCCTGTGATTATTCTTAATTCAAGAATGATTGAAATAAATGATGGCCGTGTTGCAATGAATGAGTTATCTTTAGATTCTTTGATAAAAAATGAAGCTGATACAAGATTGTTCAAAGAATTATATTCTGTTGTTGAAGATTTCGAAAAAGAGCATCAATTCATCAGTAAAATACAAATTGATCGTTTTGACTGGTCCGATTTATTCTTTTCTCATTTGACAAATATGTACTATGGTGTTTCAAGTCCTTACGAAGAAGATTCTCCTAGATTGCAATTGAGCAGTCTTGTGATGGATAATGTTTCTTTTTCATTAACTTCTGATCCTGAGTTATCCCGAAATGTATCCTTGGTAGATATTACTGTAATCATTGACCCGCTTGAGGAGATTTCGCAGAAAATCTTGTTCATGCTCGATTCATTAACCGGAATTGCAAAAAATTCTTTCGAAATTAATTTGTCTATCATGCTAGTTCCAGCAATTACATTAGAAGAAGTTCCAATAAAAAGATTTTACAATGGTATATACTTATCAAGAGTGCAATTTGATTCTGAGAATGAAAACTTAGATAGATCTATTTATTATGTTGATTTCAAAAATGTTCCACAAGAAACCCTATTCACATCAGATTTGGATATACCTCACTCATGGATTGCTTTAGCAAAAGAATCGAAGTATGATCTAGATAACATCAAACTAGACTTGACAGAGGAAAAAAATGTGAAGGGTACTTATGAATTAAACCATATTATTATCGAGGGATACTCTGATGTGACTAACTCTGAGCTGTTGCCAAATGGAATTCAACTAGAGCTTTTAAAAAGTGCTGCCGATAATTCAAAAATATATTCTGATACTAGTGTTATGGCAAATTTTGGATACTTTCAATTGAAAGCTAATCCAGGTATATGGGATTTAAGAATTAAACCGAAAAGTAACTCATACAAAGTTTTTGGGTTTTCTGATAGCTTTGACTTAAATGGAGACCTTCATGAAAATGTCGAATTCATAAATGACCACAAGTTAAGTTTGGCCTTAATGTCTATGGATGGAATTATTCTCCAACAAAAATTCGAAAAAAATTCAAAGTTCACTCACGTATCTTTAATAAAAGACAGTGATAGACAAAGCAATAGCTTTGATACTGATATTGGTTTGATAGATGAGAACGAAAAAGAACTCAATTTAAACGATGGTTGGTTTGGGAAACTCAGATCTCTAATTACTGGTAATCACAAAGAACATGTTGAAAAGCAGGCTGATATCAATATTATGGCAGTTGCAAGCGGTCACTTATATGAAAGATTGTTAAGTATAATGACAGCTTCTGTTCGTAACCATACTGAACATTCCGTTAAATTTTGGCTAATAGATAATTATATGTCTGCTAATTTTAGAGCTTTTTTACCGGAGTTGGCTCGTAAATATAACTTTGATTATGAGCTAGTCACATATAAATGGCCAATATGGCTCCGAGAGCAAAGAGAGAAGCAGCGTACAATTTGGGGTTATAAGATTCTTTTCTTAGATGTTTTATTTCCTCAAAATTTGGAGAAAGTAATTTTCGTTGATGCTGATCAAATTGTTAGAACTGATTTGCAAGAATTAGTAGATTTGGACTTACAAGGAGCACCGTATGGTTATACACCAATGTGTGATTCTAGAACTGAAATGGAAGGTTTCAGATTCTGGAAAAAAGGATACTGGAAGTCAGTGTTATCAAGAAGTGGACTTAAGTATCATATTAGTGCATTATATGTTGTCGATTTGGTAAAGTTTCGATCAATCGCAGCTGGTGATATCTTAAGAAGACATTATCAATCATTGAGTGCTGATCCGAACTCCTTGAGTAATCTTGACCAAGATTTGCCTAACAATATCCAACATATACTCCCTATTCATTCATTACCTCAAGAATGGCTCTGGTGCGAGACTTGGTGCAGCGATGAAAGCTTAAAAGATGCAAAGACCATAGATTTATGTAATAATCCATTGACTAAAGAGCCAAAGCTAGACAGAGCTAGAAGACAAATCCCCGAGTGGAATCAATATGATCATGATATTGGTGAATTGATGGAGGCTTTTAAATCTGGCAAGGAGAAAAAGACAACTGAAAAAGCAAGTTATGCGCCAATTCAAGCAACTCTGGTAAATAAGAATCAACCTGACGACGCAAACAAAAAATTGCACGATGAACTTTAGATGATTATCAGTAGCCAAAGTGGATACTATACAGAGAAAGATTTTAGATTTTATAATTTCATTTGGAGGCGTGTGCCTTTTTGCCTTTTAGTAAAATAGTATAATGGTTTGTACCTTTCCACTTTTTCTTAGAAACTTGACTCTTGACGAATTATTATTATTTTCGATGATTTTTTAATATACAAAAAAGATGTAATTTGTATAAATCGAACAAATTGTTCTAAATAAACAATATACAATTGATACTTACTATTACAAAAATTGAATTTTGTGACTATTGTTGTAATTATTGAGCTTTAGTATTATTCTACATGCTAAATTTTAGGTAGTAAAATGAGCACTTGTGCTCTTTTTATTTTCAGAATAACATTGAATGAAATATATGAAAATTGATAGAAACTAAAGGTAGAAGAAGAATGAATAACAAATTGTGAAGATAATATAGATAAAAAAGAAACACCCCAAAGAAGAAGATAAGTAATGAACATGATAAATTTGATAATTTTATAAGGAAACATATGTATATTGGTATGTGCCGGACATACTAGATAGCTTGATGGTGTAAAAAGCTTTAAGAAGTGAATAAATCTATTTTTTTTTTATTTCATCTTAGTAAGTTCTTATGCTTTTAAAGCTGGAACCACCACCTTTGCTTTATACAAGGATTTATTAGATGAATTTTTCAGCTTAGAGAAATGTGCACGATAATGTTGCATGCAGTTATCTTTTCTTGAAAATTTTGAGTTGCAACCATCGAATTGGCAAACAAACTTTTTTTCACCAGAGTGTATTTTGCGATGTCTAGTTAAATGACCAGCTGTTTTAAATCTTTTATCACAAACAGCGCACAGAAATCTGCGATCTTTATTGACACAAGGATTGGAGACGAATCTAGAAAGGAAAAAATGAGTTGATTTAGATACACTCTCGCCGTTGGATTCACCGCCTATAAGCTCCGGGAGTATATCATTAGGTGTGAGATCAAAATTCAAGAGCTTGCTCTCTAAGCTTGTTGTGTTTATGAGTTTGATATTCAATGGTCCAAAATCCAAGATACCAAGTTGAGATTCAAAAGTGATTGAATGATCCCCAGTTTGTATTGGGTCGAACGACTTGAATTTTTCGGCTGAAGAAGAGGAAATAGGAGAGAGAGGAGTGACGTTTATTGTGTCTTCATAGTTACTGCTTTTTTTTGGTGTTGACAAAACTGAAGAGCATTCTGAAGCCGAAAAGGCTTTTGGTGTTGAAGAGACGGTATTAGCTGCTTTGACAAGAGATTCAAATGGACTAATTGGTCTTTGTAAAAGCAAAGTATTATTTCTCTGGGTAGTTGAAGATTGAAATTGTGGAGATGATGGACGCTCTTGAGACTTTGTGAATGTAGAAAAAATTGGGAACAGGTTCGAATTAGAATTGTCTGTGTCTGGATTCAACAATGAAGATATCTTTATAGCCTTACGAGGTGTGAAGGAAGTAGTCTTGTTTGTGGAAGAGGATGGGGATGAATCAAGATCTGGACTTCTGAGATGCTTTTTAGAGAAAATAATTGGCTGTGCGGAAAGCTTAGCAGTACTCATTATGATTAAGATTTTTGGAAGATAAAATTGTAGTTAGAATGTTTTTTGATTGATGGTTAAACTCGATAGGTAATGAAATAGGATGGTCTTTACTAATTAAAAAAAGAAAACAGAAAAAAGGAAAACCTTTGTTATTTATATGTACAGCTCTCTGAGATAATTATGAGATTGAAAAAGGAAAGGGCAAACATTCTTATCCATTTATGATGGGTTCTAATATTAGATGACTGGTGTGTTGAGACTTTTTTGTCGATATCCACTTGAATTCCCTCGGAGGACTAACTTGTGCATAGATCCTCATATTTTCATAAATATGTAAACAAAGGCAGAGCCAAGTTATCCTTATTTGGAAACAGACAAATGAATCATTTACCCAACGGCTTCTATTTATAAATAATTACAGATTTCTTCTAATTTATTGTTGCCGCTTGGATAAAAAACCGTATGTAGATGCCTCAGCGCCCTTTAAATACCTCGGTATGGTAAGTTCTTCAGCTTTCATGCATGCTGAAATTTCGTTTGCTAAATTCTAAGAAAAAAATGTATCATTATGCACTCTTTCTAAAGTCTGCATATGTTTTAATTATATCTTTCTTTTCAGGATACCCTATGTGTGAGGGTTTCTGGATCATTTTGAAACCTTGAACGATAAGAGAAGTCAAAAACCAAATGATACCAACTTGGTATGGATGGGGTGAGGCTCAATAGTGGATAGTGAAGATATTCCAGGGAGGTGGAATGTGAACAAAAGTGTGGCAATTGACAAGAATATTAAGATAAAATTGATATCAAGAAAGTAAATTTGGGGTGAAATTTAATATTGGACACCCGAAAAAAGGCCGGATATGTTGATCTGGAACTGAAAGACACTTGATATGTGGTTTAGGAAAGAACCAGCAAATTAAAAATATATGTTATTATTACTACACTGGACCATGATGTGTGAACATATATATCTCAATAATTTTCTATAGTTTTCTATAGCTTATGGGCGCAATGCTATATATGTATAGATGTATGGGTGAGTTTTACTTGTTAATGTGTGTTAGGGTGTTAGAATTACTAATTCATAAAAAAGAGGTTTTAAGGTGTATGGATTATTATATGCGATTCAAAATTATGAACCCTGACAAAAATTAACAACAGGCTTTCTTGTTAAGGATAATAGGGGTTATAAAGAGAAAAAAACTTATCCATATATTCATACATACATACATACATACATATAAGCTTCCATATTTTAAGAATATAACAATAAATGTGGGAGGAACGAGAGATGTTTTTTGAGAACGAACGCGATGCCATCGAGGAAATTGCTCGAAAAGAGGTACTTGACAGTAAAATGACAAGCCAGAAACCGTAAACTTGCGAAAATGGATTACATTTTGAACTTCTGACAGCCTGTAAGGGTACCTAAGGAATTGCTGCAAGGAAGCAAATTAAACATAAAGTTAATTGATATATTAAATTAAGGTACGAGATTGTAGTAATAGAGAGAGAAAAAGTAAAGGTGCGAAAGGTTAAGCAACCTAAAAGGAAGGAAAAACAAAATATATATAAAAAAGGGGGTAAATATATGGAAGTAATCGTAAAACAAACAGGAATTTATGGACGAACTGCTGTGTTTAGTAACAGAGCCACCTGTAGCAGTTGTTTGGGATTTTTCTTTTTGTTTCGTTTTGTCTGTCCCCAAGCTATCAGTGACCTTGAGCAAGTAGCTCATGGCAGACACAAAGTTATTTTATCGCTGGTCAGCCTAATGATTGGGCACTGGTGTGCTGGGACGGGAGAACAAAGACTTTTTTGAATGGGATATTGCAGAACTTATAGTTTCGTAATTGCAACTTCTACAAAAGATAGGGGCTGGAAGGACACAGAAACATCATCAAGGCATCACGGAAATTAGTAACAGGACATTAAACATGCACTTAGAAAGCCAAGAGAGCAGCTGCGGCCATGGCACCGTAAGCACCAACAGCGTAGACGTTGTTGGAGTTGGCGTTGTTGGCAATGACGGCAGTGGCAGTACCTTCAGCGGTTTTGTCGAATCTACCGTATTTGTGGGTACCAGTGGAGGTAGTGTTCTCTGGGGTGTGGGTGTTGTCGAATCTACCATAGACGTGGGTACCGGTTGTGGTGGTCACGGTGGTGGCAGCACCGCTGTTGAGGGTGGTGATGATGGAGAAAGTAGAGGAAAGAGTGGTGAGGATGACAGTAGAGTTGGACATTTTCTGGAGGCTATTGAAGGTATGTGGGACAGTTGCAAACAGACGTGGTTCTGGGAATGGTTTTGGCAATCAACACAACGGTTTATGTAGGATGTAACAGACAAAATTCGGTCTTCAAATGAAAATATACAAGGAAAACGTTTCGCGAGAAAACAGCCAGAGGTAAGAAGAAGAAAGAAAACACAAGGAAATTAAAAGTAAATATACTACTTAGAAGAAAAAAAAAAATCTATAAAATATTGGTTCGATGAAAAATATATGTGTGGTGATAAAAGAAACTAAAAAAACTCAAAATATCTAATTATTTAGTGTACTACTCTGAGCATAAAAAAAAAAAAATGCTGCTGCTGCTAGTTATCTGTTATGAAATATCCTAATTAGCTAATGATGTACTATCTGCTAGGTTTATGTCCGAATATTTTTTTCGTTTTTTTTTCTTATGTGATACATTTTTTTCCCTAGTTTATAGAGAAAGAACCAGACGTATAGAGAAATAGTGGTGAAAAAAGACAAAATAAGACAGAAAAAGTCCATAAGGAGAACACTAGTACGCAAAACCACATACTATCTACATTGTAGTTAGCGCGAATTTTAATAGGGAGAAGCAGAAAAAAAATTTTTTTTTTTATTTCTTTTTCTTACTTGCAGCAATCGTTTTTCCATCTGTGTTGTTGAGTAAATATCCATTTATCTCGGTAAAATCTAACCAGTGTTAGCCATTTTTTGTGTGAATACGAACAGTCTAGCAGCAGCAAAAAAAAGCAATAGGACTAACGTGAGTAAAAGCCATGCATCAGCACGCATGATGATGTATCGGATGTATGTTGAGGGATGTAAATGCATGGTTTTTGTGGTGTTTTTAGTGCGCTGGTCAGGGGTTGTGGGAGAGCGTTCGAATGAACTCGCAAACGCACCAGCAGAAGCAGCCCGCAAACGCACCAGAAGCAGCCCGCACCAGTCTGGCAGCCTCAGTGCAGCCAAAACTTTTCAAGTTGTACGGAAGTTTGTAGTTTTTCGGCCGGCATACTGTTTGCTCAGGAAACACTCACGGCTGTCGGAACGGTACCAAGTCCTTGGATACCTCCAATTACCCTCTTTTTCCCACACCTTTCTTTGCAACGCTTTTCTCTAACAACAATTTCCCTTAATACAACAATTTCCCTTAATACAACACTTTCTCCTTGCAACACTTTCTGCTTACAACACCTTCCATCCAGCTCGTGCCACTGCTCACTCCACTAGGAAGCCTGCCCCAGAAATCTCAGACTGTGTGTGCTTTGTTTTTAAGTTGCAGATTTCTTTTTCCCTTTTCGGCCGCACTTATTTCCCTCTTAGGGAACACTTTTTTATTGATTACGTAAAGAACAAGATACATGCAGCAGGTACACAGACAAGAGAGCAATCATTTGAGCTTTTTTTTTTTCTGCTCTGCTTTTTTTCTTCTCTCTTTTGCGTTCATGTACTACTTATGTGCAAAAACAACCTCTAAAGTTTTGTCGCAAAACAGAGTGTACTAATATATGCAGTTCGGAAAAAAAAAAAAAATAAAGTACAATAGAAGACCAGGGCACAAACACAAATACTATTCACAAAACCCAGACACAAACAAAACAAAACAATATCACACCATGAAATATACCAAGCATAACATCTTAAAAACCCTTGAATCATTACAACTAATAATCTTAAAACCATTACATTAAAAACACAGAAAACACAAAATTGGCAAACCACAACACCGATGAGTAATCTGAAAATGTGTCACGGATTTTTCATGCTTCTCTTCACCATGTAATTTTTTCGCGGAGCATCGGAGCCATATTCATTTATACATGAGATCACACCAGTTCATGTATGTACATTTAGGACTACACAAACCTTGTTCATGTTAATACTGACTATAGCTCTCCTGATTTTGTTTTCTTTATTCATATATTCAACGAAAAAAAAAACCCTTAATATTCATAGAACCCCTCTTAAGCCTGTTTAGATGTCTTGCTTTACAATATAGATCACACTATCTACAAAGAACTGCTATAAAACAAAGCACTAGTTCAAGTCGGAAAAACATATTGACTAAAGTTTCAATATTTTCAAATTTCAAAAGCCATTGAATACAAGCAATTTTGCTCCAAAAAAAACATAAAAAAAAATAATCCAACCAGCATTCTATATTCAAATACAAAGGCAATCCCTCAGGAGACCTGACTACTCTTCAGCCATCCTACCTGCGATCCCAAAAGTTTCCACACAAATATTAGCAAAATGATAAGGAATGCACGTCCCTCCTCAATTGGCTCCTCAGTCAATTTGATTCACATACGCAACTTTGCGTGTTGTTCTCCAGCACTACTTGATCCTAAGCCATCAAATGCTTCAAATATCACGTCGTTTCCATTGGATGTTGATTATACCACAACTAACCACAATTATATAAAATATTTGGCTGAAAACCTTCCCGAATTGGGACCATACCCCACTTATTCTAAGTATGTTAACCCACGCCATTTTTACCACAATACTGTGATGGATACTTGGATATCCAAAAAAGCTTGTCCTGTGAGTCTTAAACAATTAGCAAACTACGGTAAAAAATTGACTTTAGAAAAAGTTCTTCTGTCAGCAAACTTTGTTCGAATGGAAATAGCCATCAGAATTACAAAAAAGCTTCAGGATTTACAGAAACTTCCGTTTGGTGCAGTTTCAAATCACCATTTAGTCAAGGTTTACGAGACTTATTATAATATCTTTGAGATCTTCAGAAAAATAAAACCAATAACAACTATTGAAGAAAATGATGCGTTTTGCAAATCACTAGCTAAAATGTTGACTGATAATGTGCTAAGTTTACCTCATTTGATAATGGGATCTTTAGAGATATCTTTGCTTCAGTTGATGACAAGAGAACAATTGGATGACTTCATGTCTGCCACCCTTCGTGCAAGAATATCTAGAAGATTGCTTTGCGAGGAACATCTTTCTTTGACTGACAGATTCAACACAAATAACGTCGATAATGAAAATGATTATATTGGTGATATATTTTATCAATGCTCCGCGATCGAAAATTTAAAAGCTTGTAGTGATCAAATTGTGAAAGGTATCGAAAAATCCAGAATATCCACTAATGATGACATAGGTGGTGAATTTAAGATACCCAAAAATATGTTGCTCCCAGAATTACAGATAGAAGGTAATGATGTCAAATTTCCATTTATGGTGACACATCTTCGTTACATCTTTGGTGAAATTTTAAGAAATTCTTACGAAGCCACTATAAAGAATTTCATTTTCAATCATGGTGACAAAGACGAATCTTGGTTTGCCCAAAATAGGCCACCTCCTATCATTATAACTATTATATCTAATGAAAAAACTTCTGTGGGCTTTAGATTTTCAGATAAAGGAGGTGGAATCAAATCCACACCTCTTGATCAAATATGGTCTTTCGCCAAAGATGAAAAATATAGTAGGATTTCCTTAGCAAATTTCCATAAATTGCCAAATCTACAACATGCTGCGGAGTTGATGACCAAGGAGAACCATCCACCTCGAGCAGAGGAACAAAATTCAGAAACAGGTAACGATTCTACTGAGAATACCTCTGCTAAATCTCAAAATGACCAACTGAGTAATTTTACAACAACAAATTCCAAGAAGATCAAGCGGGCAGATGTTGCAAGTTCTTTGCAGAAGCTCATAGAGAGACCGACAGCACTAAAAATAAATTTAGGACTTGCTATTTGTAAAGTGTATGCTGATTATTGGAATGGTAGTATTTGCATGAATTCTTTGGAGAATTATGGATCAGATACGTTTTTAACTTTACAAAGACTAGGAATGAATGATAATTTACAATTAGATAAAGCATAATTTGAATTCGCATATACCGTGTTGTTCAATATTCTTTCTAAATTAACGATTATATTAATTAATGATATTTATTTTAATAGGATACATTATAAAATCCTCAAAAGCAGTAGAATATATACTATGTGTATTTGCATTAAATATGAAACTATTTATTGCTATTCATTCTTTCGACTTCCAAAAATCAGACCGCTGCTGCATTACCTCTGCTGCTAACTCCTTAATTTCTTTAGTTTTAATTGATGAAACAGCCTCATAGAATGAGTCTAATCCTTTAACATTTACAGAACTATCTGAATGAAACTCTTTTTCATATTCAAAAGCTTGTAAAATCATCTCAAATTTATCAATATCTTTCACATATCTTGCTTCGATAGTACTGACATTTTCGTATTCTAGCCATAGATTCAAGATCAATTCGGCAGCTGCTTTGTTATATGGATTTATCAAATTACTGCATAAGAAATTCATTGTTTCCAATTCACGTCTATGTTTCTCAACCTTATCAATTTTCGTGTCCTTAGGTGTGATATCACCAACCAATGATTCTGCCATATCGTGAACAACCGCTATTTGAACACAACGTGACTTGTTCAATTGAGTAATTTTACCTTCTTTGTTTGTGATATCTTCTACTTTCTCTGGTAGTAAGTTACTTATGATGGACATTCTGTACATATGATCAGAAATAGACTCACAATTCTGAATGTTTTGTTCAACCCATCCTGTACGACGTTGTTTTTTCAATAATGATATAATCTGTAAAAAAACAAGAATGTAATTCGTCGCAGTTACTGATTTGAGTTCAGTTTTTAGATCTTCAGGGATCGCTGATTCTGGAGTCCACGTTGATACCATCTTTGACTTGGTCAATTAGCCTTTTTTTTTTCCCTTCTGGGCCTTAGTTTTATTTAATTCGATTGAAAACTTTCTTTGGAAGATAATCAAGGACCTGTTATCCAGTATGATCTCAACTTTTGATAACTAAGACAGGCTTAACAATAGTTTAGCGCTATGGATTCTACTTCTGAAGTTCTTCTATCCAGAATTCTCTGATCTTAGAAGATCACATAAACATCTTTTATGTGATATACTAAAAAAAAAAACAAAAAAAAACACATCTCTAACATTAAAAAAAAAGTGTTATTTCAGTTCTGCAGTTCTTATCATTCACATGAATCTTATTGAACAACGAAAATAACCAACTCAGTAACAATAAGTTGTAAAACCGTCTAGAAGTTACTTACGAATCGAGAAAATAATTGAACTAATATAGAAGTAAGATCTTTTTTTATATATAAACATTATCTCATCATATATTGTTAATATTAGATTTGGACATAATAAGAACCTAGGAAAAAAACAAAATTACATATTGAGAGGGGATACATTTAAGCAATCAATTCAATGACACCACCAGCAGCCTTGATCTTTTCTTCAGCTAATTTGGAAACAAATCTAGCCTTGACAATAACTGGGACGTTTGGTAATTTACCCTTACCCAAAACTTTCCCGTAACCAGCAGCTAAGGTGTCAATAACTGGAGCAGCAGAAGCAGAAGCGGATTTCAAGTAATCGTCTCTCTTTTCTTCTGGGACTAAAGTCCATAATTTGTCCAAGTTCAATACTGGCTTCCAGAAGTGATTTTGTTGTTTGTGGAAGTATCTCATACCAACCTTACCGAAGTAACCAGGGTGGTATTTGTCCATGTTGATTCTGTGATGGTGTTGACCACCAGCTTTACCACGACCACCTGGATGCTTTCTGTGTTTACCGATACGACCCTTACCGGCTATATAATCTGTTAGTATCGATACTTTTATAAACTGCTAAAAAATGCGTCTGCTTAATGTTTCTAGAAAAATGTGCAGAACTTCTGCGATCCGTTTACAACCCAAAAAAACACACATTGTTATCTTCGGAAAGCTACTGAATAGTCAGCAACACAAAGAACCACAAAATCGCTTGAATGTCAATTGGCCCCAATATGAGGATGCCAGATGGTCTCATGTACTATGATTCACCCAGCTATCTCTATTCAACCTCTCTGCAATAAATTTCATTCCACAAGTATTCAGGCCAAGGAAGTATGCACATTAGCAAGAACTCCTGGCTATGGTGTTGCAACTCAAATGATTTCATGTAACTCTTCTCTCGTTCAACCAAGATTCCTGATCATACGGTTCTTATTCCCCAAGTTCATTTTTCGCACCCTTTTCGTGTTCCATTAAACAGCCTATCGATATTCTTTCAAAACATACCTGAGACGTGACCTCTGTGTTTTCTGGTTTTAGTTAATCTGGTAGGCATTTTTAACTATATTGTACTGGTTATCTATTAAATACAACCTAAATGAAGCAAAAGAGTATAGAAACAGAAGAAATTTCAAAATTGTTAGTTTTCTTTTTCTTAATTTTTTTTTTTTCGTTTGTCTTCGCTCTAGTGAAATGAATGGATGGCCTCTCTATGGTACTAAGTGAATTTTTTTTTTAGTGATGGCTAGATTTTGTTAGCATGTCCAGCGCGCGCTAGCTATAGTGAGAATAAATTTTTCTGCTTATTGAACGGCTTTGCTAACAAACAGACACCCTAAAATTTCTATCGCTAGCTAGGTTTTCATTGGTATCAGTATATATGTACTCACAAATTGAATAAAAATACTGTACGATGTACGGATGTTGAACTGTATCACCAAAATTAGTGGAGAGGAAAATCTCTTAGTCTGAGCTATCTGGTTGACCAGTTTATAAACAAATAACTGGCGCTTACAACTTTGAGAATTTTTTGAAAATTACTCATTTTTGGTGAAATGCAAAAAAATACACTTACTTCAGTTGAAATGAAAAAAAAATGCTCCTCTGAAAAAAGAAATACACCCAAAAAAAAATATGTCACATGATTATATTGTGCCCTTCTAATATACACGTGATTAATTAATTAAGTACTCTCGCACCAATTCCATCCAGCGGAAATACTATCTGTTCAAATAGAAACCATGTGACCTGCAGGGACTTTAGCTTTATCCTGCGAACTAGCCATGATTTAACTACAATTTAAGATATACCTGGAGAGCGAAGCCGAAGCTTTTACTCGAAGTATACTTCATGCCCGAATAATGAGAATGAGGAATATTAAGAGCCATTCTTCACAAATTTTTTTTTGCCGTATTCATTTTCAGTCCATTGTAATACCTTTATATTCAAAGGCTTGCTATTCATGAATTCTACTTGGACAGTAACTAATCAACTACAGTGTATGTTTGCTTAACACTACATTGCTAAAAATTCTATCTGAACCAGAAATTCTTATTGTATTAAATGGTAAAAACAGTCAATCAAATGTCGTCTAGAAACGACAACATGAAATCATTTTCTGATTGACGTTTTTTTTTTAAAATAAAATCTCCAAAATATCTATTTTTTGAGTCGACCTCTGCATATTTTCCTGACTTTTTCAACAGCCGCAATTATTTTTTTCTCTCTTTCTATTAGTTTCTGTTTCTTATTGTTTTCAAGCTGCTCGTATATTCCTATCAAACATGTCATAACAAGAAACGCACTGTGTATGTTGAGTCCTAGCATTTCCAACAATTATATGATAAGGCTGAATTATTGCTCCATTTACTAATAACATTAATCAAAGGCTATTTTCTAAATTTCTTCAATTGAACAAAAAAAAAAAACTTAGTGAATTTTTGGTTAATTTATCAAAGAATCCAACTACAAAAAGAATCTAAAAACTGCATAAGTCATGGTCAAAGAGAAAAGGTGATATCTGCAGAAGAACAGAAAACCCAATTCTTTATATAGGCTAAAATCACTACTAGTTCATCAATTGTTGATCAAATTGATGACTTCCCTTTATATTTTTTTAAAATACACCAAAATATTATCTCAAATACACCAGTATGGTGGTTTTAATTTTTTTTTCCTAAAGAATAAGGAAATTCTTTCTGTTTTCATAGAGAAAAAAAGAAACTTTTTTTTTTGACATATGCAACATCCCCTGCCAAATTCTTTTTTGAAAGAAATATACCTTGAAATAATCGAAAAATACATTACATTATTACTTGGAAACAGTGACTAAAAGAGAAGTTACATTTATTTGGATGCAAAATATTTAATTGCCAGTAAAGCTAGAAAACAAAAATAACCAACATTATTTAATTTATACCTTAATCTTTTTTTTAGCTGGTTCATTATCCTCTAAATTTTCGTTATTTTGATCTAATTGCTCCCAAATACTTTCCTCGTCGTCATCTTCTGCATCACCCTCGAGAGAAGTTACGTCTTCAGGGTCATTTTCATCGACACTAATAGATAAAATAGATGATATTCTTGATCCCGCATATATTTTGGCATAATATTGTCTTGAATCAACGTCATATACTCTCAAGTATTTGTCTAAACCGCCGATTGCCAATAAGTTTCCAAAAATTTTTAAATCATGGACTGAACCTTGGCAACCGTGATATTTACCCATAGATAAACCTTTTACAAAATCATATCTAATTACTGAATTATGGTCGTCTGATAAAATAACCTCTCTTTCATTAAGTAAGCCCATACACATAATTTTGGCCTTTTTATTAGGAGCATTGAAAGGAGGAGGAAACACAAGATGGCTAACGAGAGGCTTTCTTCCATGAGATGTATCGTATCTTCTAATTTCTCCATAATACGTACTCGTGAGAAGCTCAAACTTGTATTCTTTAGTTTTGAATTTTGCTGAAAAGTTTATTTCATCATCGAATGGTACCTCATTAAGAAAAACAATATTGGAAATCCATATAGGAACCTTTAAATCTAAGCGGTCATTTTTGACATTTTTGCCCTGAAATATCGTTTGTGCAGTTGTTTTGAATTGTTTTTCATTTTTATTGTATGTTAACAAGGTTGCGGCGATATCGATGATTTTCAAGTCGACCTCTTTTCCCCCATAGGCGAAAATACCGAAATTGAAATTACTAGATGTAAAGGCAAAAAGCTTATCAGTACTATCCAAGTTGATGAAATTTACTTTTATATCATCATCAAACTCTAAGCTTGGTAAGTTTCTAGATATTTTCAATGTTGTTTGTTCTGTACCCAAGCCTGATGCTGAATTAGTAGTAGCTCCAGAATCTTTTTCTTGCGCAGGCTCTACTTTCAGATTTTCCTTTTGCTTTGTTTTTTCAGCTTCCTGATCTTCAGCCTGAGCCTTAATATCTAAAGTTCGATTGAAAACCTCCTCAGTAGCTAATTTTTGAAATTCTTCAATTGAAATTAGATAAAACTCTCCATGTTGTGTCACTACATATAAAAATTTATCCATATGTACCCCTAATGCAATCATCGTAGTTTCATAAATTTTATCCTCGCCAACCTTATTATTTTCAGGTTCTAGTGGGATAGTTCTTAAAAGTCTGTAATAATTCACCCCAGTTGATTCTGAAACGGTGATAAAAATCTGCAAAGTATAATTGTTTCGTACAATCGCTAAAAGCTCATATTCATTTACCTTGAAGGAGACCATTTTTGAGATTTTATCAAATTTTGAGGAACTATTCTTAAGCTTATAAGAAACAATAGATTCCGGATGTGGGGCATCTGCTTTCGTTGTATCCACACCTTCTTCGAAATTGATTTCTTTAAAACTTGACTTTTCTTCAGTAGATATCAAATACTTCATTGTCATTTTTCACAGTGTCCTGGATTAATACGGAATTTATGTAATATATGGAATGGCTGTAGTATATTTTGAAAAAATATACTTGAGATCATTAAATAATCGAAATTCTGGTTTTCATGTTTTTTTTTATTTTATTTTTTTTTTTCTAATTTGGGGATGATGAGCTAGAATCTCATGAAAAAATTAAAAGACACTTTTATTATTGCGCATGCCTCTCACATGATCCATCTCTTTCTCCTTGGATAACTATATTAATGGGTTCGTCAAATGTTTGTAAATACACTGGCATTCAATCTGAAACAATTAAGGAGTATGTAGAAATCATATTGCAGGTTATTTCTAATAACACATGTGTCTGTGAGTTATTTGGAGTCATGGTGGGTCAAAAGTTTAATAGCATCCTTTTTTGTGATACCAAGCCTAAGACTAAAATTATAGTTTTTTGCACGCAGAAAGCCATTTTCTTTTGCAAGATAATCCTTATAAACTTGCTTTATTTTTTCCTTGCTAGTCTCTACAAATGGTCCGTTTCGAATTATTGCTTGGTCTAAGGGTTTCCCACCTACTAAGATAAATTCAAGAATTTTTTCGGAAAATTTTGAGTTACCTCCTTTAACAAAAGTTCCATCTCTATTGAAGAATATGGAACTTTTTGCCTGGTAAGTCTTGCCATTCATCAGCAAAGTACCGCTGATTATGTGTAAAATAACATTGTGTTCTTTTGGCATTTTTTGTTCGAACAATCCTCCAGGCTTAACTAAACAATGATAATAAATAATATCTGTGTAAGCTAAACTTTTCTGCAGAACGACTCCACATGATTCTCCGTTGATTACTTTTACTGTAATTTTGTCATTCATCTGAACTATTGGAATTTCGGAACCTCTTAAATCCCTATATCTGGGATCAACATTTTTCAATGTTTGAGGTAAATCGACCCATATTTGTATTCCCGTGACGTTTTCATCATTAGAGCTGGCCAATGGAATTTCCGTGTGAACTATTCCATTACCTGCTGTCATGAATTGTAAATCACCACTGTTCAATATTCCTTTTTCTCCTGAAAAATCCTCATGTGCTATTGATCCACTTCTCAAGTACGTAATGGTCTCCATACCACTATGTGGATGCGGAGGAAATCCTGAATTCTTTGGGGATACTGAGAAGTCATCAAGCAAGAGGAAAGGCGAGAAGTTTCTCATCTGATGAACTCCTATGGAGCGATAAATGACAGCGCCTACCCCTTCGGTTTTTCTCACTGAAGCCACGTTTTTGTAAACTGATCTAATAGGAGACATTTCGTATATGAACAGTCGTATATTGTAGTAAATATGGTTATTATTGATCGAACCTTTGACAGATTTCTGTTTTGCGGTGTATGGCAGAAGTTAATACTAGTAACGGATAAAAATCTGGAACAACGCACACAAGTCACGTGCTACTAATAATTATGTAGCCAAGTCCCGCAGAAATTTTACATATTGAGATGTAATAAATAGCGTTTTTTTTGCACTTCTTCTAAAAGACAATAACAGCCTTACAACCAGTTTAAGGGTCCCGAAAACTCTAGAGGATTAGACAATTACATGAATAGCCCTATTTTGTGGGGGTTGCAATACTTTATAGAAAATATCATCGTGTATACAAAGGAGATGCCCTTACATAGCATGGTAAAATTCAAACTCCAGAAAAAAAGAGCTTTTTCCAGAATAATAGGATTTCCTATTTAGCCGCAGTACATAGAGAAATTTATTGCAAGCATACATATAGGTTTTTACCTAGTGTCTATACGAGATTTGCGGCGAAGAACAATGTTCTTTTTATTTTTGAGAATCTTTTGTTGAAAAAAACAACAGACAAGTATCATAAACATTGAAGACAAAACATATAGACAACATATATAGTCTGTTGTTGACAAAAACCCTTAAGAAATTGTCTAGTAGCTTGCAGACTGTTTACTTTTAGTTTTCATAAATTTAGCAACAGAGAGATTATTATTATGTGTTGGTGCGTTTAGAAGGAACCCAAGATTTGGGTCCGCAACTTTTGTTTCTGCAATCGTGATTCTTGGAAGATTCTACAGCTTCATATACATTTAAACTTCAGAATATCCAAAGACAAAAATATGATGGCCATACATCCGTTCATTTCTCAATAATATTTTAGCACTTGCGTGAAAGTGATTTACTCTTTTTGCAAATATTATGATGGCATCATTAATGCTTTTGGTGATTCAGTTTTGATTGTATTTTTATTGTCTCGGAGAAAGTATCTAGGAGTATTATTTTCACAAGGAACGCATGGAGCGGAGATCATTTTTTTTGTTTTTGCTAGACCGCCCCGCATAGATTATGCATGGATTACGGGCTATCCAAGGATAAAAAAAAATGCATAGGAGCCCAAGGAGTTCTTCGAAAAGTATGCTGCCTGTATTTTGGGGGCACCCCATAGGAGTCTCGCAAGCCCACAGCAGTCCGCAGTTGCCAGGGAGCCAACCCAATAGGGACTCGCCAAAAAACCAAACATGCAGGGTGCAAAGTGTGTAGCCAACAGCCGCCAGGTGACCTTACACATTCGAGCAAGCGCTGAAAATGTCAAATACTTTTCACAGACACACCCTAAGTACGAGCAGAGAGCAAGCAGAACCCAGACCGCTCGAAAAAGCGTAAATTGCAACAAGGAAAAGGCCACGAGCTACTGTCCCCCAGCAGTAACCAGCTGGTGCTTTGCATATGCACACCAAAGGAAGTTTGGACTGGCTGCCGGAATAATGCGCAATACATCGCCAGCAGGGCACTCTGGGCGCTAGAGGTTGCAGTACACAGCATTCTGCTGCTTATAAAGATCCTAAACCTAAATTTGAGCAAACTACATATAAATTACGTGCTTTCTGCCAGGGACCTAGCAGCGAAAATATGGTAGCTGGGCGCTCTGTGGGTTCTTTTGATCTGGTTGGAAGTTTGCTTAACTGACGGTAGTTTCTTCGACTGAAATTTTTTCTACTTTTTCCTTTTCTTTTTAGTGTTTATGCACAACGCGGGCCTGTATATTATTAATATTCTTTGCTAATATGAGGACCCAGACTGTGCAACACTTTGCTTGCTTGTGATTTTTGAGGTCACAAGCCAGGCTTTCGCCACTAGCTGACTGCTCGGTTTTTCAGTAGCGGTTCGGAAAGACATCCAAAGGTTAACCAAAGACCGATGCAAAGCCTCGTCCTGACTTTATGCTAGTTCAGTCCAAAAAGTAATTTTGCAATACACAAGATATCCCCAAGAAACCACTTTGATAGCCGAATCCAGTGGAGACACTGCTCCGCAGACCTTGGGTTGTATTTTAATTGCTTTTTCCGCGGATAATATCTGAGTATCTGGTAACTTCTATTAATTTTTTGTAAATTTGTAATTAATTACTTTTGCCTATTGTCATAGTTTTCATCTCTTAACGCTAAACAAAAAGAACAACATTGTAAGTAGTGACCTTAGAATATGTGCGCAAGATCACTTTTTTAAACCCGACGTCAATCAGTGATGCCACCATGCGCGCATATCAGACAGCATCAGTATGTATAAATACTGATGAAGATCCTTCCAACTAAAGTATGCCACCTTGACCTTATTATTTTTTTTTTTTTATATAGAAAGTAAAACCATACTTTTTAATCTTAAAACAATCCTCAACGGCAGTATATAAACGCTAATATTTCTCACCTGAATAGATTTTTTTTTACAAATCTGTTTGGCTTTCCCTTTCCAAGTGCCGTTACTCCCAGACAACCTACTCGCTTTGTTTTCCTCCATTTTCAAAACACAGTTCTCCAAACCATTGCTCAGCAAACGTACAATGTCTACTGTTCAAAGTTTCTACGACTTGGCTCCATTGGATAAAGCCGGTAACAAATATCCTTTTTCCCAATTGAAAGGAAAGGTCGTTCTTATAGTCAATGTTGCCTCCAAATGCGGCTTCACTCCACAATACAAACAATTGCAGGAATTGTACGACAAATACCATAAAGACGGTCTCGAGATCATTGGATTCCCTTGCAACCAGTTTGCTGGTCAAGAACCTGGTAGCGACGAAGAAATCGCCAGCTTCTGTTCTTTGAATTACGGCGTCTCCTTCCCAATAATGAAAAAGGTAGATGTTAACGGTGATAAAGCAGATCCAGTTTACCAATTTTTGAAGAGTAAAAAAGCTGGCTTGTTAGGTTTCAGAGGCATCAAATGGAATTTCGAAAAGTTCCTTGTTACCAAGGATGGTGAAGTCTACGAAAGATGGGCCTCCATCACCAATCCTACCTCCCTTGATTCTTACATTGAGAAGCTTTTGAAATAATCTCGCTACAATTGATTTCATATTTGATTTTTTTCTCTCGCACTGCTGTTTAGTCAGCGTGTCTCCCTCAATAATTTGTCCATATATTCGTTCCATTTAAGTATTGTTAATTGGCGTCTTACTATTGTTGTTTTTTTGCGGCCTGTGGATTCACTATTGCGTTTACTTGATGACTTTGTAGCATTTGGATAAGGTTGGCACTCAAATACTATATCTTTTGTGCATCGGCAATTATTCTAAGTAAATTAAATGTATGATCTGCAAATATTTTTCAATTTGGCAAAACCAAAACTTTATTGGTTTATTTCCGTACTTCACTTCCACATTAGATTTAGTTTCTAAATGTTTGAAAGTATTCAGCATGCATTACATTAGAATCAAAAGAACAGCATATATATAGATAAATATTTTTTTCGTAACTTATTGTTTAATGTTTGAGATATCTTCTTTATCTTTCGTATCTGTGGTTGTAATTTTTTTTTTTTCAAAAATGAAGACTGCGGAACACATCTTTGGCGCCTTTTGCATGCATGAAAATTTGAAAATTTGTACAATTTTATGTTTCCTGTTTTGGATGGAAATTTCAAGCATTTCAGCTAAACTAGTTAAAAAAGAAAATAATTATTACTATAATAATACAGGAATTTGAGAAAAAAGAAAAAAAAAAACAATCAATGCATATGAGAAATATAAATAAATCAAAAAGAATGCTCCAGGCAGCAATTCGCTGCAATTACCACATGCCAACAAGATGATTATAAGGCTCAGAATTACTCAAAGGTCGAAGCGATGATGTGACTTCATAAACCAAAATTAGCCTTAAGCATTCACAGCTTTTGAGCCTATGTACGTAGGAAAGTTTCCATCCACGTAAAACATACTCCGGAAACCTTTGATAAACTCTTAAAGATTACCTCTGAGACTATGAAAGCTGCCATCGGGTAAAATTCTTCTGCTTTTACCACTGCTGGATTGCATTATGAGACTACTATTCATAGTGTTGTGAGGACGCATTCCAGGATTCCAATAAAGAGAGTTGTTTCCACTCATGTACTTTCTGAAATACGGATGATTCTCCACCAAAGACTTTTCATTCTCGATGGCTCTTTTAGCTTCTTCTCTTTTCTCTGATACATCGTAATCATGTTTCTGCGGACCTATCTCAGGAGTGTCCAGTTTTCTTTGCGTATCGGCTGTGAGCAGCACATCATTTTGAGCTGTTGAAATACAAGGTTTATTATCTTCCTCACACTTTATGAGTTTAGTAGACTTCAAGCCCTTGAAATGCTTTCCAATCTTTCTGAGAGATTTTTGTAGTTGATAGTCTGCCGTTATGCTGCTCTTTAAACTGCAGAATACGATATCATACAAGTTGGTCTTTAAAGAACTTTTGATCCGGTCAATATTCAAACAATCGTAAACCTCTAACTCGCTGATCTTGACATTTGCCCAATACAACAACACTATTTGGAACTTGTAATCACTTCTTTTGCTCAATTCATTAGATAGCTCAAACAATTTATTACCATCTCTCTTTAGTTTTTCCTTATAATTCAGCAGCAGAATCTCTTTAGAAGTAAACCCACACTCAAATATAATGAAACCGGTATCCTTGAGAAAACTTTCATTCAAGCGTTTGGTAATAGCAACAAAGTTAACTAATAATTTATTATTTTTAACACTGTTTCCGTAAGTCAAAAATTCATTATTTGGAATAAGCAGGAATTTGTTTGCTAGCCATTTTCCAGAACCTGATCTCCAATTTTCTGCATACATCAAGCAATTAATCTTTTCAACTTTGCTGTTGGTATTCTGTGCGCAGATATCACAGAAAATGGATAAATCCAAGGGCTTCCATATGTCATTATTTCCATTATTCCTCTTATTAATTTTCATTTGATTTTGCATATTACCGAAACTAGAGTCAGCCTCAGCAAACAGTTTTGGTTTTTGCGCTGTTTCTCTATAATCTTTTTCAAGATGATCATTCAAAATACATGCTCTTTTTGAATGATAATCTATATTAGCATCCACACCTAAAGATTTCAAAGTTCGCGAGGCCTCATATCTTTCCAATTTCCTTTTTTGTACATTGTCTTGCACTTTCTTAGAAGTCTGAAGCAATCTTTTAATTGCAAATTGCTTCAAAGTTTTGGCTCTAAAATTATCAGCCATAGATTTCAATATTGTCAAATACACAATTTCGTCAAGAAAACCCTTGAATAATTGACTTGATAACTTATTGATCGCGAGTTCTTTGCTTTTTCTTTTTTGCTCCGCTTCTTTCAACTTTTGAAGTCTTTGTTTCTCTAATTCTTGCTGCTCTAAAAACCTGATTCTTTCCATTTCTTCTTGTCGTCTTCTTGATTCTATTTCTTTGAGCTTGAGTTCTTCCTTTCGCAATTTTCTTGCAGCCTCTTTTTCTTTACGAGCCTTTTGTTGTTCAAGCTCACGCTGTTTCTCAAGTTCTTTTTGTTTCGTCATCTCCTCATACTTTTGTTTTTCGGCTTGTTGCTCTCTTGATTTTCTGATACTTTCCTGTTTCTGAAGAATTGATCTCCTAAGGCTCTCTTGTCTTTCATTTTGCTCAATAATCTTCAAGTGATTTTCCTGAACTTGACTCTGTTTCTGGATTGAGGAAAAACCCGACTTTGAATCAAAAGAATCTTTATTTGTCGAATTTTCGTTGATGGTAAAATCATTGGGATAACCATTATTAATAATATCAGATTTACTCATTCCACCAATTTTAAAATCTAATCTTGAATCATGATCACTTTTCATAATTTTTCTATCTTCATCATTTGCTAATTTATTAAAAAACTTTGGAATTGATTTCATATCAATAGTTTCTTCTCCATTATCACTATTGTATATATATGTGATTGAATAAAAATTTAAATACTCTTTTAGCTTCTCTTTGCTTTGAAAATTTAGAGCATCCACCAAGTGCTGTAATGTTAGATTCTTGTATTTTGAATGTACAGATTTGAAAATAGCTTTGATAGCATGTAACCTAATTTCATTAAACTTTGTCTCCAATAAACACAGTAGCAAAAACGGAAAGTCCGGGCTATTGATTATAATGTTGAAAAACGTTGTATATACTTGCAAAGAATTTTTTAACTTTTTGGTACTGACACATCTTCGAACATAAAGAGCCCATTGTATTCTTGAATCTTCGAAAATATGAGCGGGAAGAGATTCTGTAATTCTCTCCAAATCTGTGTCTTGAAACTTCAATACTAAAAAATATGCTCTGAATTCTGCCTCATTGGGTGGTTGAGGAAAACCCTTATTTCTATACTCAGTGTACATATCACATAATGTTTTCAAACTTTTTTCTAATTGTTCCATTTCTTGTTGCTGTGAATATTCTATATGTGGATTAGCTGCCATTATGTGCAAAGAGTATATATGGATTCTGGCAATTTTTTCATTGCAGTCTATTGTCTCAGGACCGAAATAGTTTTGAAATGTAAAGTCTTGTCTTATCAGTCTGGTTCTATCCCATATAAAAGATTGTGTTTCAGGCATTTTATCAAGTAAATTATCAACTAGATAAGAAAGAGTACTAACTAAAACCTTAGGAGGCCTTACATCAGAAGGTAATGGAGGTTCCTGACCAGCCGCAGGTCTAGCAAACGATTTTACAGCTCTGTCTGGATCTATTTTGTTAGTCACTGGATTTTTTTCGTTTATATTCACATTGTTTTGTCTTGTTCTTTTCAATCTTTCGAATGGAGGACACATTTCTCGACAAGTACCTCTAAAGGCAATGGCATTGTCTAAACTTCTCTTGGAATTTTCATCGTCTAAATAGCCTTTACTTATCATTTCTTTTCTTTCCGTTTGCCGAAGAGCTTGTATCTGTGAGTATATTTCTTCAACATCTCCTGTATACAGAGATTCTATCTGTCTAACATTATCCTGACTTGCTTTTTCAAATTCATCTTCCAATGGAGTAAAAACGTAAGATTTTGTATCTTTGATTAATCTCTCAAAAGGTTTGATTGACCTTTTTGAGTTATCCTTAAATTTTATTTCAGGCAGAAGTTGATCCAGAAAAGGAATTTTCGGAATTGCTGATAACAACATCTCAACTCTCCATGTAATATGTGATTGAAAACATTCATATATTGGTTAACAGAAAATAATTAGAAAATTACAATTCGAATATTTACTTACTTTCTCTAATGCTTTGTGTAGTTTTATTTTTGGTGATACCTGAGTTTTCAAAAATTTTAATATTATCAAGCTGACAAAACACAGGAAAATTGTGCGCGCGCAGCAAAAATAGGCATAGAGACTATTTTGAAATGGTCCTCAGTTGAACATTATGGTTGAGAAAATAAATAAATATCAATTCACAATACCTAAAAGTTTTGTTTCCAAGAATTTTCCAATTGAGGAATATATGACAATAAGTTTATTCAGAGGGAAAAATGCTATATAGAATCAAATTATATACAATATGAAAAATATCAGCAAAAATTGCATTCAATATTTGATTACGTACCAAGGGCTTTGTAAACCAATACTAAAGCAATATCACTTTCTCCACCACCAAACAATGATTCAATTTTTTCTCTAGATACTGCAGTGACTCTATCATCATTGTATTGCCACCACGAACTGCCAGTTGCATCCTTTTCATTCTTTGTAAAGGCTTGGTAGTGTCCACTATCTGCCGAAATACCCTTGTGGGTAATTATTGAAGTTAACTCATATAGTGGTGATGGAGCTTCTCCTTCTTGTAAGTTTTCAGGAAACACCTCAGCAAATTTTGCTAGCCATTTTTTCTTGTATTCCTGAAACTCGACTTCTTCTTTCTCGTATATTTCCTTATTAGATAAGTGAGCGACGGACGTATCCATTTTGAGCTTCTTGAGCTTTCTGTTTTCCTTGTATTCATCTTCCTTTTTCTTCTCCAATTGATATATTTTTTCTTTAGTATCAACATTTTGTGCCCTAATACTTTCATCCAATAAGTCTGTCACATCTAATTGAAATGGGAAGGAAACTTTTCTTAAGATCTTTGCTTTAGTTCTAATATCCCTTTTGTAAAAAAATCTAACGAATTGGACTGTTAAAAACTTTGGCAATTTAGTGATTTTGCGTTCGATCGAATATGAGCAACTAGCATTCAAATTTGGGTTCATTTTTTCAACTGTCTCCTTGGAACCTTTCATTAAACCATCTTTTAGGTGGTTCACATCACTATCAATATTACAGATTAACTTATAATCAGTCAACTTTTTAACAACTGTCTTATCTTGGGGATCATTTTCCAAACAATTCTGGTAACTATTGAATTCAATCCCAAAATTCTTTTCAATATAGCTGTTTGGCAAACTATCTTTTAATGAGGTTAAGATTTGAGAAAGTGCTTCTTCCGCATCCTGTTGTTTATAACCAAATTCATCCTGTTCCAGAAACTGAGGATAGGATTCACGCAAAGCTTTCACAAATGATAATGGAATTATAAACTTACCATTACCGGAAATTTTTCCAGTAACTAATCTGTCAAAAGTTGATCTCAACTCCTTTGTCAATTTATCGTCCCCATTATATGATTTTAATACATCCGACAAACCAGAGCAATTGTTCAAAACCTGTAAAGTAGAGTTCATATAACATGTATTTCCCAAATTTTGCAAACCCAAAGGATCACCACTGAAATAGACGAGTTTTCCTTCTTTTTCTAAATCTTCAAGGAAAATCAATTTTTCTTTAGGTTTCTGTGGAACACCTTTAGCATCTGGGGTACCCAATACCATTATGGTTTGATTCGGCTTCAAATTCAAAGATTTAACATCAGTATCATCTTCCAACTTTCCTCCTTTAACTAAAACCTTTTGTCTTTCCGGAGGTACGCTAGTGAGAGAAAAAATTTGAGATTTAAGTAAAATCCCTGGCTCATTCAAATCGACTTCTGCGTCATATAGTTTTCCCGCGTGCTTAATTTTAATTGGGAGAAGATCTGACATTCTAAAAATTCAAAATCAGTCTATTCAATATATTTTTAATTAACCTTATCTGATAATAATTGTAATTTTATACCAAAACGATCTTGGATTGGAATAGATTTGAGATAATAAATGAAGGTGGCAACGAATATTTCAGTGTTCGAATGCTGTTTTTTAATTTTTTTTTTTCTTTTTTTTCTTTTTTCTTCGTGAAATTACGTGGAGTTTTCCGTTTTTAATTGGATTAGATCTCTGCATGTTAAAGAAAGAAACTTTACAAAAATGATTTTAAATGTACTGGATTGGATGCTATCTCACATATTGATAATATTACTCCCCAGAGTTACAACATCAAGCTACTATGTTTCTATATATGATTCAAGATGTTCAAAAGGACGTCTAAGAAAAGTTTGTGTATATTACTTATACGTTAAAATTCGTAGTGATATGAGCAATTGATTTATCCAACAAGGATATTTTAGTATATATTTGCATAGCGTGACTTTGGACATGTCACTTTACTGTAGTTTCTTTCAACTTTTCTTCACTCTTTTGAAATCTAAATTTCGATATTTGCGGCGTTTAAATTTTCAAATTGAATAAATGAGAGGTTCTTTCTCTTTTTGGTAGAAGGAATACCGGATACTGGTAGTAGCTACGAAAGAACTATACAGCGCGGTCTTAATAAAAGATATAAACACGCTTAATTCATATCAATAGTTTACTGGTTCAATTTTCTCCATCGGCTAATTGTTTAAACGCCAATCTGAAAAAAAATCGTTACTCTTCTTTTGCCCAGTTGTTTCAATGTATCTGCGATCTTTTTCGACAATAAACATACTTAGTAACAATTTCACCAATATGTTCAGTCTCTTTTTTATCCTCTCCCAGTAATTTGTATGAATTTTCTAGTCACATCAACAAACTTCTATGCTTCAATGTCATCACAGAGTGAAGCATGATAGATCTGATAAGGCAGTTCACATCAATGCGTGCGCTTAAAACATACATAGCTACTTGCTTAACAGCTCATCTCCATCTGTAGTTAGAAGCCTAATTTTAGAGAGGTGAAAAGTTAATATATGCCAGCTGAATCATCTCATCACAACTCTCAATTCCAACAATTAGCCCCAACAAAGATTTTAATTTCAGATTTGATTAGTTGTTAAGATAATAAATCAATTTTAGGAGAAATGGATAATAGAAAAAGACTGTTTCTGTCTTTACGTAAACCGGAGATAGGTACTTCAGAAATAGGTTTGAATGTGCTTCCAACATATTTACCTAATTCAAAGAGACATCAAAGCAATACATTAGAAGATGAAACAAATCCAAATAAATCATCTCTGGAACCTCCACAAATAATAGTATCAGGTGTTACAAATAACCCAAATTCCGAAGACATACTACCAGATCAGGCAGAGCAGCACACTAATGGCGAGAAAAGAAAGCATGAGACTTCGACTCAAACCTCCATTCATGAGTTTGAGAAAACTAAGAAAAGCCAAGATAAAGTACCAGTATTTGGCACAAATATTCTTTTGGAAACTGAAGAGGATATAAAAAAGTGGATACAGGAGAGAAAGAAGAATTATCCAACAAACAAAAAAATACAAGAGAAGCAAGAAAAGCAACAGAGCTCACTGAGACCTGAATATAATTCTTCAGTCAATAGTATCAAGAAAGCCAGACAAAAAGGAGCTAATAATAACTACAGTAGTTTCACCAAAAGTAACATTAATTCAAAAACAATTAATTTAATTCCACAATCTACCAATAAAAATTTACAAAATGGTAGAGTACGAGATTTTCAAGGTATTAAGGTCTTTATTCCATCTAGGTTCAATAATACCTTTATCACGAGCAAAGAAAAAAAGAATTTCAGTAATCGTTTGACTGCTAGAGATAATGTTGATATCAATAACAAGATTCTTAATTTTATTGAAGACTTGGTTGAGAATAATGTGTTCGATATAATGGATGCTCCTGAAAAAATCAAGAATATGCTCTGAAAAAAAATACACACTGGTTGTCAGAAGTTTAGGTGAAGAGAATTAAGAACTAAAAATTTGGATGCGTTTTAGACTGAGCTTTTGTGCAATCGCTATATTTAATTGAACGTTATCCCTTTGTTTGTGAGTAAACTACTAGTGTATCAAATTAATTCACGTTGAATATTCCACACAGTTGAAAAGAGTCTTCATTAAAAGGTGTATGTATAACGAAACCAAACATTAAAAATATTGATGAATATATATATTATACAAGTGTTTCAAGTAAAGTAGTTCATTTGAGTTTAATACTCTTAGACAAGTTCTTCTTAATACCTGTAGCCTCACCACCATATGAACCTTGTTGCCCAGTATACACTTGTCTGATAGATTTAAGTTTCTTCTTAGCTTGATCATACTTCTTTCTTTTCTTGACTCTTGAGTTTTGAGCTTCTTTCTTACGTTTCGCTGTTAATCCCTTATTTTTCATAATTTGGTAATTGATAGCTCTTTTACCGTCACCTGCTATACTTTCGTCAGCCATAATCTCTGCTAATTTCCCATCTTTAAAGGCCTTCACAGCAGTAGCATGCGCTTGTTTACGAGAAGATTTCTTGTTTTCTCTGGCAAATTTCACTGAATTGTAATATTCATTGAAATCATTATCATCATGCTTGTGAGTGATTTCTTGATCATCATAATCACCGCCCAAATTAGTAGATTTGTCGCTTGTATCCAAGCCACGCTTACGAGCTTCTTCAATAAGTCTTTGTTGTCTTTCATACAAACGCTCTTGATACGGAAGATCTTCATCGCCACCTAATCTTGAGTCTTTCTTTCTTGCTTGTTGGTCAATCTTGGATGTATAGAAACGTAATGATTTTTTACGTTGTTTCTTTTCATCTTTATCAATATTTTCGAGCTCACCTTCAAGAATATCAGATTTTGATGCCACTGACCGCTTTTTAACTTCTCTAGATTTCAACATCAATGGGTTAATATCATATTTATTACCGTCTGTTTTCTTTTGTGATTCCAAATGAGCAGAATCAAGTTCGCTTTCAACATCAACATCATTATCCGCGTCAATATTGTCTTCATAGTTCTCGTTAAAATTATCCAGCTTCTCTGTAACATCCAATGTGTTGCTTTCTGAATGTCCGTGATTTTCATTATATTCTGGTTCACCCAACTCTGAAGCCTGTCTCCAGGCTTCCTTAGAACTTAAAATGGACTCCATTATAGGATGATCCTTTAGTGATTCAGCACTTTCTTCGTTTTTGATAGTCCATATGAGCAAATTAAGATAGTTTAAAATAGAACTCAAATATGTCGACAAAGCAAAGAATTTCGCTTTGGCAACATCACTTTTAGATTTCTCATAATCATGTTTTAGATTAGTAAACTCTTCACTATTAAGTCTGGAGAACTCTTGGCAGAGAGGGTAAAACTCAGGAAAGGACAACTTAATATATTCTTCTTTTTCCTTGTCTTGCAAGGAACCAAATTTTTCCGCGATATTTTTATGAGCAAATTCATCACCAGGTCTTTTAATTGATTTATTTTCAATAGTTTCCACTTCTTCTTTCCAATCATTGAGTAGATCATTATCCATATAGTCATCAACGCTTAATTCGCCAATATGTTTCTTTTGAATTCTCATAGATTCTCGCACAAGCTCATCTGCTTCTGCAGCGTTGTTAATATCGTCTACATCATCGCCACCGTAGTTTCCTTCTTTCCCTCCCCAAGATTCGTATTCTTCGTCACCCGCACGATCTGTGCTTTTCTTAGAAGCATAATCTTCATATTCTTCATCACTTGTATCTGCCTCAGAGATATCCATCACATTATCCTCACTATCTTCCTCTGAATAATCTTCAGCATATTTATTGTCTTTAGAAACCTTTAAACGATTTTCGAAGTGTCTATCCACTTCATCTAGTTCTGAGTCTGAAGACATTTTGTTTCTACTTGATTTTAAACTAAATTCCACAAACTTCTGGACTACAGGTATAATAAACTTGATTCTTCAAGCAAAGAAAGCTAATAGAAGCAGAAATGGAATTTTTTATCTTAAAATATGCTTTGATTTACCCTCATCTCATTTTCAAATAAAATTTCTGAATCGTTTTGAGCACTTTTTATATATATTTTTTTTATTTTTTTTTTCTTTTCATGTTCTTAAACGAAAAGTAACTTTTGGACAACTTTACAAACTTCTAGTCAGGGTGGCTGTAACTATTTGGTAGATTGACAGATCAATAGATTAACAATACCAAGATATTGTATAATTGTTTAATAAGCTACAAAATAAAATGATAGGTTCTCCAAAAGAGTCTATAAAGAAATTCAGCAATGAATTACAGTCTCATGGTATGCACTTGCCACATTACCACTCCCTGAATGGAAAACAGCAAAACAGGGACAGTACGAGCAGCAACACCAGTAATAATAGTGGCAATGCAAAACGCAAATCCGAAAGCCCTGCTATATCACAAGGAAATACACCGTTGAATCTTGCTCAGCAATATGAGCAAGACAAACAAAAATTGATCAGATATTGTTTTTCACGCTACGATCCAGATGGAACATTGCATGAATCATACATCACTCATGTGCGCATTGTTGAGGATTCCAGATATCCTTCTTCCAGACCACCTCCGAACTCTCTGGGAAGCCATAAGAAAGAAAGAATCATTTCTCTAGCAGTAAAACGATCTGGTACTGTGCGAGTTCACAAGGGTAGAGAAAATACTAATGGCTCCTTTCAAATCGGTAGAACTTGGAATTTGGACGAATTGACCGAAATAGAAATAGATACATTGATAGACAAGGGTCTTATAATCCACTTAGGAAAACCTTATTATTGGGAGACGAATACAAGCAAGGAGAGAACAGTTTTCGTTAAGAGTTTATGCAACATTTATAAGAAATTTACCAAAGGTGGCATGCCAGTATTAGTAAATTTTGATAAAAATACATTCGGTGATATAATAGCCATGGGGGATCATGGAAAATCAGTAACTTTGAAGTTTTCAGATAAGGAACCCGATGATGCAACTGAGCCTATGCAAATAAACACTAAAACAAACTCCACTTATAGTAAAACTAATGCTAGTATATTTTCTCCAATCACTCCAATCAATGGAAACACACCGGTTTCACCAATAGGGGTCCGTGACAATAGTTATTTACCTTTAAATGACCGAATTAATGCGAATGAATCTCCAGTTGGACTGCCTAACTTGAAAAAAATAACTTCAGCACTGGACAGCAAAAGTATACTAAAGACTGCAATAATGGGATCAACTGCACAACAAAACATCGAAAGCTTCAATGAAACATCATATAATAAGAATGCATCACTGATTTCGAATACAACACCTCCAGTCTCGCAGCACCAAGCAAATGTTATGCCTTTTTCTGCTCAGCCAGAGAATCGTAAATCGGTTCTTGGAATTGAGTTCAAAGTTACTTCGCCGAAGAACAGAGGATTTGGGGAACAGGAAAATCCTGATAATGATAGGAATGAGAATGCAGGTGAGTATTATTCGGAAGATTTGAATAAAAGTAAGTTCAATACTGCTCTGATTCTAGATTCAATGGATGATTTGAATAGCCCGGCAGCGAGAGATACAGAATCGCAGCGCGGTCGAAAAGATACTTTCTCTACAGATACAGATACTAGCGAAGACATAGATTTCGTTGATCAGTACAATGATGGAAATGCAGAATCAAAAACAAATTTCAAAGATAATTCAATGGAAAAGCCAGCAAAACTTAGTCATGGTGGCTTAGCAGACTCAGTAGAAGGTCTCGACGAGGATGATATAGATAATACTCCTTTAGAGGAGTTATTTGAGGAGATTGAATGGAATAGTCGTGATAACTCTAAAGATATATCTTTAAAATTAATGAGATCATTACTTAAAACTGAATACGAATCTGTTAATTCATTGATAAATATTTCGTCAAGCTTTGGTGAAATTGATAAATACATTGAAAAGAGTATTTCGCAATGTGATAAATTGGATCCAATGTTGACTTTTTTTCAAGTGGAATTAGATGGCTTTAATGACGAAATTTCGTATATTGAAAAGCAGGAAAATGGGTTGCAAGTTACTACAGCAAACAAAAAGGCTTTATGGAAGAATTTAAAGGATATTATTAGTAATGTAAGTGTAAGTAAAGACGAGTTACAGATATTGTCAAATTACACAATTTCAGCAAATGAACATGAAATTAGAGCTGTCGAAGGTGTATTAAGTTCTTTGTATTCTGCTTTTCAAACTATCAATGGTATCGATAGTAATAACTTCGGTAATATTAAAGCATTGACAGAAAGGTACAGTACATATGTGAATTACAGCGACAGATTCATCGAAGATTTGAGTTATTTTTTGACACAAGAATTCCAAAAGATGGCTCATATAATGGATGAGCTCATGCGCCAAACTATAAATAATATGAACATTACGAAAACGTTTAACGGATCTTCTTTAATGAGATCTATAAACCAAAATTTTTCTAATTTATTGATATACAGCGGATTCACGCTTTACGCAAAGGAAATTTCCGAGGATAAATTTTACGCTATTGTTGGAATTTATCAGGACTATTTAAAGTCAAGCACAAATGGAATCTTTGAGAATTTTATAAATTACAATGAAAAAGTAATTAGTGCTATTTTATCTAGAGATGATTTTCATTATAAATTTTTGTTCGATTATAGAGGGAATAGAAATAACGCTTTGAATAATAAAGACTCCAAGAATTTAACAGAAAATAATACAGTTAATATACTTACATTGGATTTAGAGAACAGCCTATTTGATAAAATTTGTGGGATCATTAAATTATTGGAAAACTTGATAATTCAGCAACAAGTATTTGTGGGTGACTTTTTTCACTTACTATCTATGAATGACTTCAATTTAACTGATTTTTTGAAACTTTATCCAACACCAAAGAATAGAGTCATCACCTTCTTTAATAAAAGCCAATCATACATAGATAGTAAAGAGATAACGTCTAAAGAGTCATTCAAAGACTCTCAATTTAGAGATGATGAGGCTTCTTCTAATAACAATAAATCAAATAATTCTACGGTTGATGTCATCTTTTCCGAACAGATAGCATATGTCATTAAGTTTATGGTTGATTTTGTCTCAAAGCATACTCAGTTAGCTCCGGCTTTGATTTTATTGATTGATAATAGTATCAAAAGGCTTTCTACTAAGAATAATGAATATATTGTTTCTGCTTTATTAGAAAAATTATATTCCAAATTTACTTTTATATGGAATCACTACATAAAACTACAGGTAAAATTGGTTGCAAATAATTTGAATTCTAATTTCTCGGTTGATAAAAAAATAAATATCCTATTTGTTGTTAAGGCCTATCCACAATTTGTGAAGTTTACTGAAAAATCCTTGCGAATTGTTTATAATTATGATACAATTACCGATGAAACTACAACTAGAGAATTGCTAGATGCTACTTATGAAAGCTTTAACTCCGTGATCATGAAGTCTTTTACTAATACTTTGGAGGCTATTAGTAACTCTAAGTCCAGAAAAACCAATGATGACACTTCTGTTCCTGCAGCAATCAAGAAAAAAGTTAGCGCATATGATTATGTTTCGGATGATGGTTTAATAAACCAGTGTACTAATTTAATTATGAATAGTAGCTACTTGATTGATATGTTCGAAAATTCCGATAACAAAGTGATCTCTGCGTTTAGAAACGACATTATAGATAAAATATACAGGGAGAGCAGCAGAACATACATTATCTCGATTGTAAATTTAAGTTTAGGAAAGCTACTTGAATTTGTTGAAGGTTTAGAATTATTGCAAGCTACGACAAGAAGTAAGATTGCCATAACAAAAAATAGTACATATTCCAAAGAAAACTTCAAAAAAGTGATGGAACAGAACAGCAAACAAGAGATTCAAAAATGCATTGAGGCTAATTATAAAAAGATTCAGTCAGATTTCAATAATTTGGGTAGTGAACCAGTTAAAATTGAATACGAAGAGTTATTAATTTTGAGGTTAAGGGAAAAAGATTTCCAGTCATTAAAAAGTAGATTGGTTGAAAAAATTTGGGAACAAACCGAAACTGAGTATATTTTGATTCATAAGAGGCTCTCTGATATTAAAAGTAAATATTATAAGGATGCTGATGTGGATGTTACAAGAAATAATTTGGTGGACATGTTCAAGAGTGTTGCAAAAGCGGGAAAATATTCTTGATTTTAAACTAAAATTGTTATATGCCTTTTTTTCTTTGGTATTTACGATTATAAGAGCTTAATATGTTAAATTTACAGCATAATAATATATTTTATCTTAGTAATCTAGAGTCATCTCAGTGATCGCAGTTATCTTATCTTAAGTCAGCCGTCATCAAATTATTGTGTATTTCTACTGGGATACAGTTTGAGATATTAATGTACTATACGCACCGTTTATAGCGCATATTTTTTGGATTTTGATTTACCAGAATCATGGTTGAACAATAATAAGTGGGGTAGCATTGTAGAAGCAACTTTGAACTAACATTAAATTACTTCAGTTATTGAATATTGAAAAGTTCAAACTTTATCGTAAGTCACAACGAATACAGATTTCTAATATATTAATTTGCTTTAAATGGATTGAAATTATGAAGGAGAAAAGGCGATTGATTCTAAATTATGTTTCCTTATTAAGTAGCTTGGTGGTACTTTTCAATGCCAATCCCTTAATAAGGTTGGCTCTTATCAAAACTGTGAGGAGAATTAATTCAACTATATCCCAAAAAAAAAAAATTATTAACTACTTATCATTAACCACTGTTATTTTTGGCTCGTTTTACTTCATACTTCCGGATGATTTTGGTAAATGGCTAGACCAACTTTTAGTATTGCTTCTATTTACGAGTACAAAGTTACAATGGAAAGAATGGAAATCATACACAGGATTTATCAGCTCGAACATCAAATTGGTAAGATTTATAAAAGCTCTATGCGTGTCAGTGGGTTTGTCATTGAAGGCTAAAAACTTCAGTAACAAGTTCGCTTTCTCAAAATATATCCCACACTATTTCAGGTTGTTCAAACGAAATCATATTATATTGTTATTATCGTTATTTCCGTTAACTAAGATAGGTACATCTATTTTGAAGGACAAAAAAGACATTTTTGAGTTGATCATCTCTTTATTTGTATCAACTGAACTCATGCAAAGGACAAGTGATAATAATGTATGGAGAGAATTCATGATGGTATTCAACACAATTTACTATTATAAATATCTTACAATTCCTAACTTTCTTAGTAACTACTCTTTTAAAATTTTGTTAGAAGCACTATACACATCGTTAGTAGTGAAGCCATTGAGAAAAAACAAAAAGCTATATAAAAGATTACAATGTTTGATAATTGCTGTTGTTCTAATAAATTTAGTTCAGCACAATCAAGATGATGATAATTATTTCAATAGAGTACAGCGTTGGGTGTTGGAAAGTATAAACAATGGTGCATTGATCCGTACTGCAGATTCGATGAAGCATCATGACCTTCAACCAAAATTTATTCAAAACAGTCAGAAAGATGCAGAAACTCGGCGGAAAGCTAGAAGAACATCATCCATAAATAAACTAGACCCTACTAAGGTTAAAATTTATGGAAATGATTATGATCTCAGAATTTATAAATGAGCAAAGACAGACATAGTTTATATCCTAAAATAGATGAATCAGTTTGGATATGATTTAAATTAATTTTATATTTTTCAATTAATAGGAAAGATATAAATGATACGAGCGAACATGAAAATTAGAAATAGAAAAACGAATAATGTATATAAAATGAATGGTAACAAGCTTAATCATTGTAAATCAAAGGCATACTTGGATTTTGATCTAATTTTTTTACCATACTTCAAAAACAAGAATGGAACAGGTATCATGACAACAGCAAACAAACCTAATAATAAACCTGCCCAATTAATGCCCATTCCTTTGAACATGTATGAACCAAATAATGGAAATACAGCACCAAAAATAGATCTGATAAAACTATTTGCTGCCATAGCAGAAGCTGCGTAAATCAAGTAAGAATCAACAATATAGTTCAAAGAAGGTAAGAAAACAGCGAATAATCCGAAACCAATGAAAATACCTGCAACAGATGGCACAGCCCAATGAACTTTTTCAGGATAATTACCGGTCCAAAAAAACCACAACAAACCAATTGCAAAGATAGGACCAGCTGGTAACATTGCATATAATCTGGCTTCTGGAACAGGCTTTCCATCATTTAAATCGACCTGAGCAATATAGTACCGTTCACAGTATGAAATCCAAAGACATGCAAGAATTTCGCCAACAACTAGACCAACGTATGGCAAATAAACTATACCACCAGTCATTTTATAACCAACACCAAAAACTAAGGGATATGCTGTCAAACAAAGATACAAAATTCCGTATACGAACGCCACGTAAATTGTAATCAATAAGATGATAGTTTCTGTAAATAAAAGTTTAAGAGGTCTGCTGATATTATTTTGAACAATTTCTTTGAAAGACAAACTGAATTCTTCATGCGCTGATCTGATACCCCAGATGCCCGTTCTTCTTCTAAGCTCCTCTGCTTTTTGAGATAAAATGATTGGATGGTGACTTTCTTGGTAAAAAAGTACAGAAAGGACCATTGCAAAAGAAGCCATGATACCTGTTAAATACTCTGTCCATCTCCAACCAAGATAGGAATTACTGACAAAACCACCTATGATAGGTGCTATCATGGGACCAACGATGACACCCATAGAGAATAGAACAATAGCATAACCTCTGGTTTTATTATCGAACATATCAGCAAAAGCAGCACCAACGACAACTAAAGGAGCGGAACCCATGCAACTTCCAATAAATCTACAAATCATGATAGTTTGTAAGTCTTTTGCTGTAGCAATGGCAAATTGAAAACAGCAGAAAACAAAACTGGAGACTAAAATCACTGGCTTTCTCCCATACAATTCAGAGATCGGAGCCCAAGCTAATGGACCCATTGCAAAACCTAAAACGTAAAGAGCAGTACCTAAAGTGATAACTTCTTGTCCCACATGAAACTCCTTTTCTAATTGCAGTGTACCAGTTGAGAAAATGGAGGAACCAAAACAAACAGAGATAACAACAAGAGTCAAACAGACGAAAGCAACCGCTTTCTTCTTGAAAGGCCAATTGAAAGGGTGCATCGGATCATCTGCGCCCTCGAAAGATACTACATACATGTCTTTGTCTGGTAAAGATGGCGGATAACCTCTTCCGCCGCCCATTAGTGGGATAGGAGTTGTTAGTTTTTTTGTATTCTCTGCTATAGATTCAGCGTTGGTTAAAGAACGAGAGATTCTTTGGACAGATTCAACATCTGCTGCGTCTACAGGTCCCAAATCAGCTACTGAATTAGTGACAACATGCTCAAGTTTTTCACCAATACTGTCACCATTTTCTTTGTAGGGCAAACTCGAATTGCACAATGGATTAATGGAATTCTCAGAAGTACTGGCTGAACTGTCAACACTATGCACTGATTCTGCGTTTGCCATGCTAAAGTTTGATTCTGATCTAAAATGACTAGGTATTTATAGCAAGAGGTTTTTCCCTTATCTTTGGACTGTACAAAGTTTAATTTACCAAGATTTTTAAAAGTCTTAAGATATTTTGAAAGAGGAAAATATGAGAAAAACCAGATATTTTAGTTTTTTTATATCTACAGTTTTATAGTACTTTTTTTCTTTTTCCTTTTTTTTTTTTTTTTTTTCATTTTGATGCAGTCGAAAATTTCGGACTTCACTTCCAAATTGATCCTTATATCCTTTAAATGCGAGCGATGGTTCCGTTTTCGGTAGTCGGTATCTCCTATTATTAATCCTTTTCCGTCTTGAAGCCCGCATATTTATGCAGCATCTAACTTCCAACGCTTAACACCGAAAGGATAAAAATACAAGGATTGAAATAGATGTTCTATTGATTCTGCTTTTGTTACAAAAATTCTTGCAAAAGACAGATGACCATAAACTAGAAATTCTGATATAGTTCAAAAGAAGATATTATAATTAGATTGGTTTTGTTGTTGTATGATATAAATTTCAATGTATAGTAGTGTATTTTTTGGTATTAAGTTTTCTCAGTCTATATGGGTGAATATCTCGTTTTTGAACTGTTAGGGATCTCTTTTCTTTTCTATAATAATTTAAAATGCCTGATCAGGAGAAACAAAAAAAATAATAATAACAAAAAAAAAAGGAAAAACTGCCTAGGCAAGAAAGAAGATTTACGGCTCAGAATCCCCCATTGAATTCGTCCATCATTCGATCATTTGAAAATGGAATCTCATCGTAACATGGATCATTTTTTTTTATTACTAGTTGACCATTACTGTATTTTGACTGAACTTTGTCATCAAAATTGTGCTTTTTGTACAACTTATTACTACTACTGCTATTAGAAATATTTGTTCTGTACGATTCCTGTACACCATTTAACTGTTTCAAAGGTGAAGACAGCTTTTTTGATTGTTGTAATATCCATTGCTCCATTTTTTCCTTGACCACCTTGTTCACCACTGCATTAAAATCATTAGATAATTGCATTTTATACATCACACAATCTTTATTTAATTCTTCTGTCATTAAGTTCAAATGTGCCTGTATTTTCAGCTCTTTCAATTTCAACTTCTTTTCCCATTGTAATAATTGAGCCTGTTTAGCACTTAGTTCAAGCTCCTTTCTGAAAAGTTTGATACTTGACTCTTGAAGAAGAACAAAACAACTTGGTCTTTGCTCGTACTCTACTTGCAAACAGGCAGTAATTGTCAACCTCAATTTTTGAGAATAAATATCGGGAATCGGTGGAAACTCGCCCAGCTTAATCTTGTTTTGTAGTTGCAAATGTGTTTTTGCTTGAAATGGTGGATGCAAACAACAAAGCTCATACATAACGCATCCTAGAGACCAGATGTCACTCAATGGCGTATATGGTTTATCCATTAATACCTCTGGTGACATATAGTAAGGTGTGCCTACATAAGTCGTTGCAAACTCTTTATCCAGAAAAAGAAGCTTTGCCAATCCAAAATCTCCAAGTTTCACAATGTTGTTATCTTTTAGAAGAAAGATATTATCAGGCTTTATATCTCGATGAATAACAATCATCTCATTGTTTACTTCTTTTGGATCACTTTTTTCAGACGTACTGTATTTGTATTTGCTACTTTTATTCATAGAATCAGAGGATTCGCTATCTGCAGCGCTGTCATCTGATTCATAACCTTTATGAAATATGTTTTTCAATACCGGAGGGTCAACCCCATAATGACATTTGTAGAGTGCTAACACTAGCTGTGTCAAATAACTCCAAATCAACTCCTCAGGGACATATGTATTCAGTTTTTTGTATCTTTTAATCACATCACTAAGATCTCCCCCGTCACAATATTCCATGTATAAATATACCATATGCCTTTCCGGAAGATGCTCATGAAAAATATATTGTACAATATTTGGGTTTTGAAGCGATCCCAAGATTCTGAATTCATCTATTAGTTGCTGTCTTTCTTTCGGGCTCATGTGACTATAAGATATCTCCTTTCTTACACATAACATCCCATCACACTTTCTTCTTAATTTTCTCACATTTCCGAAACTACCTTTTCCAATGAGTTCTAATATATCAAACTGTGATTCGTAGGACATGGCAAAATAATTGATATTGTCTACTCTTTGTTTTCCTAGCAAACAGTTACTGCGTATTACTATCTATTTCCAAGGTTTTGTAATTCATTTGAATCACCACAATAGTTTTGATAACGACTGCTTATACGGTTTTTTTTTTCTCAAATTTTAAGTCAGGAATGAGTCTCATATTTATATTAAACCTTTAAATGCTGTAGTATAATGTTATTGAATTCTGTTATTCTGGTTGTTTTTCGTAATACGCTTTTTGATTTTTAAACTACCTGCATTTTGACGCTTTCTATGTATTTATTTTCTTCCGTTTTGGGGCATGCATAAATCATAAACGGGGTTTTCAACATGTAAACTATCAATACCAAAGTTCTTAAAGAGATTTTTGGAAAATTTAAGAATACTATCAGGCACAGTGAAGAACCAGATAGCTTTAATTAGCAAAAAAATAGAAAAGTAATAATAAATGCAATTCATATAGTATTCATTCTACATTGAGGCTGAAATATTTTGACAGTAGTAAATTCGTATGAAAATAAGAATAGATATAAAAATGGTTGAAAATAAATGCTAGAAATGTGAAAAAAGAACAAACCAAAAAGATTGAAAAAATAGCCCAACAGCCTAAGAACTTTTTAATTTAAAGAAGATGAAGAGAAAAAGGTAAATATTTAGTTTGGTACACCATCGAAAACAGTTTGGGTGTAATTGTACTTACCATCACAAGAGAAATTGTATTGAGCAGCATCACCCAAAGTGCCCAAGTATTCGATAAATTTGTTCAAATCACACCAGCCGTCAATTCTATCTTCACAATACGCTGGGATATTTTCAGATAGAGATAAAGTGTTGTCATTCAACATGGCATGAATATACTTCTTCGATGAAGTACCTTCCTTGTTTTCACTGCTTCTATCAGATGGGACTTCCTCACTACATTCAATAACTTCAAAATTTAATTGAGCACCAAATGGTGTTATTCTTGCCAAGTCGTACATTTGAGTATCACATTTAGGTCCGGCAAAAGTCCAGTTGGCTTTGAATTGTTCAAATCCTAAAGCAGTAATAATATTATGAATTGTAGAATCATGAGTAAAGTCCATGTAAAAGTTTTGACCTAATGGAAAATAAGTTGGATTAGAATCTAAGGTAGAGTTTTGTTCAGCTTGTTGACTAGCATTATAAGTAGTATTGGTTAATCTATCAGAAAATTCTTCAACCCAACCAAGACCTAATGCTCTACCCATAGGGTTACCGAAAGAATTTTCAGCATACCAGTCAATGGTGATATAATATTCATAGTTTTCCCATTCCTCAGTTGAGAATAATGGACAGAAATGGGAGACACCAAGAACATTTGTTTCATAAGCACAAAGTTGTTGAATTTCGAATAAATCATCAGAAGTGAAATTATAACCACTAATTTGAGAGTTAAATCTTTTAACAGCATCTTTTAAGTATTTACTTTTGTAACCGTCCATTTCTGGATATCCAATTTCACCGTAAGAATAAGCGTTGTTGGTACAGTCATTCCATGGAGCCAAGGTGTTGTTAAATCCATCATCTTCAATGATGACTTCCAAATCAACATATTTTTGCCATTCGAAGCCAAAAAATCCGGTTAAAAAGTATTCAGCAGTTTTCAAAATTCTATCTTGAGAAGTGGTTCTAGCAACTATTTTTTCACCACCTTCGAAGTCAAACAATTGACCATATCTGAAAAAATCCTTAACACCGCTGCTGAATAGTTGGTTGTTACCAAGATTGGTCAATAAATTAACACCCACATTCAATTCCCAATCATTCAAGAATTCCAAACGACCAGAAGCATTGTAAGTTTGGTTTTTTAATTTTTTTGGGAATTTGAAAGAACTATCTGGGTATCTGGAACCATGTCTTTGTAAGAAATGAATTTGTTCAATTCTACATTGGCCAGGCATTCCGTAGTTATAGACACCCCAACCTTCTTCGGAAACAAAGTAAGGTGACAATGTACCAAACATTTCGTAGATGTTTTTATCTTTTGGAGAATGGTCAAAAGATTGTACAGAAGTCTCGATAGGGTTTGGGTACATATGTTGTGTTGTTTGGGTACCTGTGACAGCGGCAGCAAAGTCTGTTTGAATTAAGAACGGTGCTTCAGCAGTGGAAATGGCACCTCCAAAACCAATATCGGTTGGGAACAAAGTTTCAGTAGTTTTGCTACTTGAAATTCTGTCCTCAACTGGAAAAGCGTTAGCCAAGACGAGCAACATCGAAAGGCCCAAGACAGAATTCAAAAAATGTGCCATTGTAAACGAGGTTATTGTTTTGAAAGAGAAATTGAAAGAAAGACTCAGAAAAACACCAGTAGAAGAAAGGAAGAAAAAGTGACCAGCAGAGTTATAAAGAAAAACAGTAGAAAACTAGCACTGAACTGGTTGCTGTGTTTAGATTGATACTTCTTTGGTTAGTCCAGGAAGACTAAAAAGAATTAAAATATCCTAGCAAAATACAAATCGGAAACAGAGATATCACTAGCTATATAAATAAATTATTTCTCCACCTAAAATACGTCTGGCGCACAAAATTTCAAATGTTGCTCATGATTATCACTGCCTCATAGTTTGCAAATTATGGATTTTCTTCATGTTGAAATTCCAATTACCAGAAACGGCACTGATCGACAGAAGAAATAAATTATCTTGCTTTACATACATGTAGGTTATCCTATTTTTAGTGCGCCCTTTGCACATCAAAAAAAAAAAGGCAACACATGTGCAAATTTATGCCGCGGAAAATCCAAAAAACCTTAAATTATTACATAGGATCATAATAGAGAAGTTATACAAAATATTGCTTGGATTATCCGATATTTTGACAATAATGCTTGGAATAGACAACATCGCTTTGACCAAAATATGCCTCAGTCAAGTTACCTAATTCGCACAGGTATTAACAATTTAAAATAACCGACAATCATCATGTCATGCAAGTAGTTTAAATGTTTCAATTATACTTAGTCTGACGTAGCTGTTGTAATTTGTAAATCATATCGTACCTTAATTTATATTATTGTTGGAACAAATGTTGGGTGATAGGTTATGCAAAGATTCCGCACATGGGAACCTAATTAATAAAATTCCCCAAAACGAGTGCAAATTAAAAAGGGAGCGCCTAGCAATATACAAAAAGAGTTTGGAAAAAAAGTCCCATGATTATTGAAAAAAAGATCGGAGTATTGAACCTAGTTCCAACCACAAAACGAAAAAATAAAGTTGATAAATAAACAAAAATTATGAAGTTACAAAGCAAGTGTAAATAATAAGGGTTTAAAAAAATAACGTTAATATGAAGGTAGTAGAGAAGCAAAACAGAACCGTCGGAAAAAAATCAAGTAAAGGGACCTAAATGAACAAGGACAAACCGAGATACCATACCTAAATAGGCAAGAAACGGATGAAGATTTTCGATGACTCATCCTTTGATTATTCATGACAATCTTTCAAGTTTACAAATCATCCAACAAAATGAATTCTCAAAATCTTGATATTTCTCTGTTTTTTCATGAATTCTTCCTGTTAGTACCAACGCTTTACGAAAGTAAAATGGAAATTCATTTAAGCGATGGATTTTATTAACAAATGTATAAGTTACTTGTGATCCCACTAGTAGTCCATCCAGAAGAGGTCTTCTACTTTTTTTCTTTTTGTATGAGTCAGAACCGTTTTGTTTTGTCAACTGCTAAGATATCTATTAAATCTCTTGTTTTTTCGCTTCTGTCCAATATTTCAGTCATCAGATCGCATATAGTTGCTGCAAGAATATGTGTCACGTGACGCATCTAGCATTTCCCGCCTTAAGGTGAAAAATTGTATTTCCTTGATATTTTTTTTTGTATTATTAATTACTAATTACTAATGCTATTGAGATGAAGTAAACTTCAAAATCAATATTATCCAGTCATATCTTTATACGGCGATGCTTTAGATTACAGCTCCTTAATGGAATTCTTAAGCCTATGTAATCTCGAATTATTGTTTCTTCTCTCCCTATATTGACTAATACTGAATTACTGAAACCCAAGGAAACTTCTACTCCTTGTTTATTCTCCCTTATTTTCCTCGGTGTTCAGCAATTTTCAAAAAAGCAATAAAGTTCCAGAGTGCTAGAGAAAATCGTATAACCTCAAGTTTCAACATCTTTTGCTTTACTACTATTCAATTCAGCATTCCCCTTAGCCGAGTCTTGTATTTTTAAAAGCGCAATGACCCATAAGATATCTGCCAAGGCGCAGTTTAATGAGGAGGATTTGATCGATACTCCTCCAGATGGAGGAACTAAGGCTTGGCTATCTGCCATTGCAGCATCTATATTTTGCTTCACCTCCTGGGGATCTGTGGGTTCTTTCTCTATTTTCTTAAATTACTATATTACGAATGACTTGATCCCTGGTGTATCAAAAGTCGAGTATGCTTTAATTGGTGGTGTCAATGCGTTCTTTCTTCTATTTTGGAGTTGGTTAGTGAGCGCATTGACAGCAGTTTTGCCCTACAAAGTTATTATGCTCATTGGGGTTATACTCCAATTAGCCGGCATGCTTTTAGCTTCCTGGTCAACGAAGTACTGGGAATTCATCTTGACGCAGGGCGTCATCTCAGGCTTGGGATCAGGTTTCATTTTCAGCGGTTCTGTATTCATTATCCCTTCTTGGTTTTTAAGAAAAAGAGCCATAGTTGGTGGTTTTGTTTTTGCTGGAACAGGTTTAGGAGGTTGCGTTTTCTCCTTGATTTCTCAAGCGATTATTGAGAACTCTGGTAATCAAGAATGGGCTCTTAGAGCCATTGCAATTATTGCGGCTGCAATGAATGTTTTTGCATTAATTATGGTCTCAACAAGAAAAAAATTGAATGAAGGCGAAGGCCCAGCTTTGGAAAGGTTTTTGAAAGCATTAAAAGTTCCTCTTAAGCCAAAAATTTGGTTCGGCAAAATTACTCTTTTATGTGCAGGGTATTTCTGTATATCTTCCATTGCTTACGTGATATTGTTGTACTCATTCTCAAATTTTGCAGTATCTGTTGGCTTGACTTCGAAGGAAGCTGCTGACTGTTCTGCAATTTTGAACGCTGCCCAATTTGTGGGTAGAATCCTGATTGGACTTTTAAGCTATAAGTATGGCCGGTTCAATATAAGTAGTATTTTTGCAATTATTGTTTTGATATTCAATTTTGCATTCTGGATACCAATCGACAATTATGCAGGTGTTATTGCTTTTGCTGTACTAATGGGCTTTGTAATGGGTTATCAATTTGTGACTATCACTGCAATAGTCAGCGATTTCTTGGGAACAACTAATTTTCATGCAGCATGGTGTCTTCTCTCATGTGTAAACTCTTTTATTTGTTTGACAGCCGAGTTAATGGGAATTGGATTAGTAGATGATCAACTAAGGAAGCCATACTTGCACACACAAATTTTTACAGGCCTTTTGTTCGTTGTAAGTACTTCATTTCTTTTGGTTTTGCGAGAAATTAAAGTCCGAAAAGCACTATCGAGTTGGAAACAAGATGAAATTGAGCAAATTTCGGAATCAAACAGCAAAAAATTGAAAGAGGACAATGATGAAACTGTATCTAGTCATTTCGAATCCAAATATGACAAAGAATTATCCAGTTCAATACCCAGGTACATTCAAAGGATGTTTTATCCAGTTAATATCTAGCAGGAAAATATTTTAAGTAGAGTCCTCAAATATCATTCAAATATTCAATAGAAATAAATATGATCTACAGCATCTGAAAAGCATGAGAAATAAACATGTTCCATCGTAAAAAATACGGCTTACGTATCGGAAGCTAGGATCTTCCTAATTAAAATGTAAAGAATCTGTTTATTTGTTTTTCTTCAAAAACTGTTTATAAATTACATACTCAAACACTTGATGCCGACGATCAAAGCTTTTGAGAAAAGAAATATGAGCTCTCAATATTTCCAGAAGTTTTCACCTCACCCTACACATATCTGCATATGGTTGATTCACTTTGATATGTTTCTTGGTGAAAATATAAATAGTTCTAAATTTAAGTATTTGGATGCCATGTTACATCGAACGGCGAACATACTAAAAGTAGGCTTCAAAGTCTTAATACCGAGTGAATTTTCATTAAACTATTTATGTTTGAGGTAACGGTACTCGTATTGATGATTCAGAAACTCCCCTTTTTAAAAGTATTCTGTTTTTTTTTTTTCGTTTAAAGGAAAAAAACAAAACACTAAAAGATCTTAAATCAGATATTGGAAATAAAAGTAGACAAAAATCACAAACAGGTGATTCCAATTGGAAAATAATGGTATCTTAAAAACCAATCGAAACTCACGAAGCACAGGATTACTGTTTTCAAGAATTAACGTCATAGAAAGTTTTGTATCTGATCATAAAATTCATAAAGTAGCATGTACTCTTGTTTGAACGTGTCATTGATAACTAATTTATAATTACAGTGTGTGAAAGAGAACTTTGCAATCTTCTATGAAGATCAAGTCAATAAAATTATATATTAGTGCTGAAAATTTTATATTTCATCATATGATTTTACTATTCCTTACTTCCCCCTTTCTAATTGAAACTTAAAACCCAATTCTTTCTAACTCTCTGCTTTTTCGTTCAATATAATAAGATAGCTGAATAGTTTTTGAGAGATTCTAAGTTTACTTAATTCTTTGTCTGCTATTATTAAACAATGTCACTTTATGTCTGAAATTATATGTTTTTTTCAATTTTTTTATTTTTTTTATTTTTTTTTTTTGACGCAAAGATAGCTCAGGTGTAATAATATAACCTAGTGAACAAATCATGAATAAAAACTACTTCATTTTTGACATATTTCTTTGTGCTGGCACCACTCTTGTCTTTTAATGATAATAAAACTGGATATGTTATAACGACATTTTAAAGTAGAGTTTAATGATGAGTTTATACATAAAGGATCGAGACTTCTACCATGAATTAAAGTTTTCCGAAAACTTTGAAGTAAGCTTTAGAGTGGTTTCTAACGCAAAATCGAATCATGTTCTTTCAAAAAATAATTTACCTCCACATCTCAAATGTGAAATTATAGTGATTGACTCCACAAATTCTGGTGCAAAACATTCATCAAGAATATATTCTGAATATATTGCACCTATTTTGGATATTATCGGTGCTAGACATAAGTACTGGAAAACAACAGATGAGCATTCAATAATGAAATTTTCGAACCAATTGAAGAGTTTTAGGGACGAAGATGCTTGCACAGTAATCATGATCTCAGGAGATACTTCCGTTCATGAGTTGTTAAACTATTTACCTTTATATGAAGGTTCTGTAACTATCAATTTAGGAATAGTTCCATCAGGAAGTGGTAATGCGCTTGCTCTAGAATTATATAACTGCGGTAAAGATGAAATGGTAGTGACATCCTTGTTAAGAATATTTTCAGATGGTACTAAAATTCATGATTTTCCTCTATTAGAAGCCTCATTTCCAGAAGGATCTCGAGATTTGTTTAATAATAGCATAGACAAATTGATTTTTTGTGTAGTTTTCTCTTGGGGGTTGCACGCATCAATAGTTGCAGATTCTGATCATCCTGAATTCAGAAAATTAGGTAATGAAAGATTCAAAATGGCTGCAGTCAATAATATCCAGCATATAGAACAATCCTACGAGGGAACAATAAGTGAGGTTGACAACGTTTCTGCTCATGGATATTTTTTGCTAGCCCTAGTGAAATCTTTGGAATATGGATTTACAATTTCTCCTAAATCCGATTTATTAAATTCTGTCGCATATTTTGTCGATATTCCGTTCAAAAACAATCAAGCCATACTTGATGTTCTATATGAAGTTTACGATCATTCTAAGCACATTGAAAACAAGAGCGTTATTTACAAAAAATTTTCATCTAGTCTTCAGTTGACTCTACGTGATAGTAGTGAAAATAAAAGACGAATTTGTGTTGATGGTCGGATTATTGTTTCTAATCAAGGAAATATTATTATAAATAGAATAGGAAATAATTATAATGGGTGGAAGTTGAGATTGATCACTTAATTTTAATTGAGAAGTGAGCCTACTATAGTAGAATAGATATATATTATTCTCTCCATTAGCTTGAGATGAAATTTTGACTCGCTATATACTATATTTATGTACTTTACAACTTCGGAATATTTTTATTCAAAACAGCCTTAATTAAATGATTTGCTATAGCTGTTTCATTTGGAATCACCATATCATCAGACTCACCAGCTAAGATTTTCTTAATATATTCAACGTCGAACCATTTTGCATCTCTTAATTCTGGGTCATTTCCTAGATCAATTTTTTCATTTTCACCGTTGAATTCAACAATTCCAATGCATCCAACCATGAGGTTTACAGGAAAAGGCCATGGTTGAGATTTAACTATCGAAAAGTTATCACATTTGATACCAGTTTCCTCCCATACTTCCCTTTGACAGCAAACCTCTATAGTTTCTCCTGGTTCCATAAAACCAGCGATACATGAATAGAATTTATTACTGGGGGATCTCTTGGCGTTTGCAAGCAAAATTTTAGAAAAATCCTGATTTACCACTGCCACGATAATAACAGGATCAGTTCTTGGGAATTGAATATTAGAAACGGATAATTTTTTCGAATCACAGGAATGATTAGTACAGCTTAATTTTGAGCCGGAGTTGATCTTTATCACAGGTGAACCACATTGAGGACAGAAGTTCTGTTTACTCAACCAATCTATATACATTTTACCATAGGAAAATAAAGATGCATCATCATTGGATAAACTCATAATTTCTTTTCTACCTGACAAAGTCTCGATATTTGAAAAATTTGACAATGATGAGATCATGACATCATCCTTAGTTATATCTATCATGAAATAAGGGATACCTGTATATGTATTTTTTCCGTTATTATATTGAAATTCAACTTGATTGTTTTTGGTCATTATTCCCATGAAAAATACATTAAAATCGAAGTTTCTCAATTCTATTGATTTTTCGGAATTTAGAACAGCCCATCTTTTCAAGGTATCATGGATGACAGGAATTTTAGAGATTTTTAGCTTGAGTAAAGTCTTCGTATCATTCTCAGTATTTAAAACCAATGGGTTGTTGTTATTGATGAAAAGTAAATTGGTATCAGGGAAATCAATAGCTTTAATTATAAACTTTGAGTCTTCTCGAAGAAAAGATACTCGGTTGATAATTTCTTTCCCAAAGAAAATGTGTTTTTGCATATTCTAGGCTTTGCTATCTTCAGAAGTCTTCGAGGAAAACAATGTCAAAAGATTAACTCAATATAAGAATAGTAATTGTCTGAATAATTATCTGTAAAAATATGAATTTCAACATAGAATTGAAAAATGATTATAGTTTTTTTGTCAATCTCTATTCTCAATTTTTCATTTTTTTTCCGTAATTTCTAACGTATCAAATTGACGCGCATATCCTCTGACATAAAGAGGAGTTAATTAAGATAGTAGATTATAGCAAATATAATGACGATGAATAAATATATTGATGACAGATGAAGACGATAATACTAAAAGAAAAAGTAGGAATAAATACAAAACAAGAATATACTATATCGAAATGAAGTGGAAAAAGTCTATTTATAGTTCAGATTTTAAAGGTCAAGCAAGTCAACATCATTATTGAGTTGTTGCTGTTGGGGTGTAACTGTATTCTGCTGAGAGTGTGTGGCTTGATTTGCGCGATCTGAACGTCTGGACTGCTGCTCCTGTGGAGCCCAGCTCTCATTCCAGTCACTTGTATCATCAAAGCCAGAATTCACACCCTTTTTACTGCTGTTGTTTATAGAAGACTTCAGACTGTCATCGAAAGCATCCTGATCCCCGTAACCGTAATCATCAGCGTTTGTATTGCGTATAGAATGGCCCCGATTACTGTAATTTCTTATTCCGCCAAAACCAGCAGAATAGCTGTCTTGATTCTCAAACTCGTCTTCGTTGGCATCATAATCGTGCGCAGCATATCCATCCATGCCGAATTTTTTTGCATTTTCTTTAGCTTTTGCTCTAATCTCTTTGATTTTGGTTGGATTATCCAAAACTCCTATCAACGACTTAGCTTTTGCCCTAATATCTTTACCTCTATCCATACCATGATGATCAATATGATGAAATCCTTGCAAAACACTGAGGAAATCGACCACAGTCTCTGATGCATCTTGAACAAATTCCATGGATCCATGTCCAATAAGATATTCTAAAAGAAGTAAACTCTTGTGAACTTGTCTCCATGCATGCCCATCTTTCTCAGCAAATCGCTTGATAATCATGTTGAGAATATCAGTTCTGTCCTTTGGGTTGTAAGTACCAAGTGCAATTTCTTGAAGTTTTTTTGAGCTAGAACTCCAAGGCTCATTATTTGTGGCTTCTCTAACTTTCCCTTCCATTGGACTCAAATTGTACCAAACAACATTTTGCGCCTTTCTGACCTGTTTTTTGACCTCTGCCAAATTTAATCCTTTAAAATAATCCATTTCTAGTACTAAGCTGAAAAAATAACTTCTGCTGAAACTGTTTTGCTATCTATGAATTTCGCTAAACGTTAAATTTGAAAGAATTATTCGGAATTATGAAACTTTCTGCTTTAAATGAATCTGCTCTTGTTCTTGCTTTAAAAATGTCAATTTTTACTGTATATGAATTTTTTCTTTTTTTTTTTTGAAGATTTTTTTTAGGTTTGGTCGCTGAAATATCTAAGCAAATCATATATGTGGATTTGATTAATAACCACTACTACACAATTAAATTCCGAAAACTGAGAAAAAACTAAACATATATAAAATCTATTGAGAAAGGTACAAATATATATAAATTCGATAATCTAAAGAAATCAATAGTGAATGAAAGTTTACTTGTATTAACGAAGAACATATTCACCGGATTTTGCTAAATATTTAACACCTTTGAATGGATTTACACTCTCTCCCATATTTCTGGCACTAACAACCTTTAATGTGTCAACTTTAATTCCGCTTGGCAAAACACCCTTGTAACTAAAAGAAACAGAAACATATTTGGGAAATAAAATGTCGTTAGTGCCATTGGGTACAACTTGACCCCTGAAAACCGTATTTGTCCCAGTTGTTAAATTATTCTCAAGTATCCATTCACTTCTTCCATTATTATTGTACTGGAAGTCACCATTAGTCAATCTCAAAGTCTTAATGTTCGACACTTGTTCTTGTATCATCTCTGAGTGGACAGTCGCTTTTAAATTTTCTATGTATTTGACACCATCTTTCGAATTTACATGCATTATTATTTCAAATTCATCTTCATTAGACCCTAAATGGGTTCTGAACTCACCTTGGACGACTCCAATGTTGCGTAAAATGTCTCTACTTTTATGTTGAGTGAAAATAGACTCTGCTAAATCTATTTCGTAATGAGCTAATGTACATTTTCCGTCAGGCGGAATAAACAGCATTACCCCTGGCTGACTTAACCATTTGTCAACTCTAACGCATGGATGGAAACTTGGAACCTTCAAGTTATGCCCACCTAAATTTAATACCATTTTTAAGTCTGGAATACCACTAAGATGTGTTGTCAAAGTGATTTGCCCTTGTAGTTTTGCTATTAGAGGTTTAGCATGATTTCTGTGAGGGTTGGAAACACTATTTGTTGAGTAAAATGCAGATCCCTTGATAGTAGACTCTTTCTTTGATGCTTCCAAATTTTTTTGAGATGCCTTGCTATTTTTAAATGAGGGGGTCATTATTAAGTTTATTTCCTCCATGAAATCGACAAATAGTTCATTATTCGAATATTTTACATTTGGCCTTCTCCAAGGAATATGGACCTCCTCCTTTTGGAACCCCTGAGAAGATCTTACTCTCATGCTGTTGATATTATTCAAGTTATTTCTTCCACTCAAAGTTGAGGCCCCATTATTTGGGATAGAACTAGTAGCAGATGTTATAAGCTTTCTGAATGCACCGTCTTTATGAACCAACTCCTTTAATTGATTTAGATCGGTTGTAAACGGATAATTATCCTCAATCATCTCATTTAGCAATAGGCACACAACTTCAAAATTTGTTTTCAATTTCAATGGCAGTAACGGAACTCCTAAATAGTCGGTAAGTGTATTGATAAATTGCTTCAAAAATTCTAGTGGAACTAATACATTATCTGAAGAATGATCATTCATTTTGTACAACTCCGGATTCAGGGAGTTTACACTGTCAGACTCGCTATCAGATTCACTTTCGTCGTAATCAGATTCGCTTTCGCTATCATCTGTCTTGCTCTCGTCACTATTGTCTGCATCACTACTATCATCATCCGTGTTCTGATCATCACTTTCATCCTCCACCTCGCTCTCATCTTCCTCACCATCTTCTACATTGTTGTTGTACAGTTTGCCAGTACTTTTGGCGAAACTTTTGCCTATTCCGTTTTCTGAGAGAATTGACTCTTCTTCATCGCCGTTGTTATCTGAGGTTTCTAGCGTAGTATCGCACTCTTCTTCGTCGTCTTGTGGAGCAACCTGGTCCATTGCAGACTCGAGGCTTTTGTCTTGTTTGGTGCCTACTTCGCAAACACAATAACAGTGCAAATACTTGGTGTTATAATGAAATATCAAATATTTCGAGGTCAATTGAACAATTGGAGGAACAAGATGCGGGTCGACTGCTACGGTGTTTCCCTGGAACAGCCTCAATCGGCTGGACACTTTCTCAAACAGTGGACATGATGATTTGATAGGATAGTTGAACACCAAATTACTACATTCAGTAAAATGTTAGTATTTTTCCAGGTATCGATGTGCAAATGTCTTGACGTCGCTTTGGAAATTCTAATCCACTAGTGGACCAATGCTTTCTGTGCGTAACTTACTGGTTATCGTCGCAAATGTAAAGTCCTATAATATCACTCATTAATCGCTCACAAATATAGTTTATCTGCGGTATATACGTTTTCTGGACTGCGGCCTGTCTCATACATTGGGTAAAGCGTATGTTGTTACGAGTATTATTGCAGAAGTCCTTTAACAATTTGATTCAAAGTCGAATGTTCATCTTTCAATCGTTTATCCAAGATTATGAGCGCGCGGCACAATGTTTCAGTAGCTTTTGATGTGCATAGTTTTGGGTTTTTTTAAATGTGCACTTTCCAATCGGTAGTTTCAGCATACGGTCACACCTGCTTCACAAAGATAGTATTAATAATTCATAACTCCAGTTTTAGAGTGACGGAGATAGGCAAGGTGAAGTACCATAGAAGCGCTATTATTAATGCAATTCGTTGAATCACCAATTCCAACAATTTTTACATACTTCTCCTATTGCTATTTGTTGAATTAATAATGTTGATTAATAATTGAAGTCGCGTGTCAATTGTGATTATTAATGGAATGCTGATCAAGTGTAGTGTTCGCATCGCTGTAGAAACAAAGAATTATAAATACTTGGCAAAGTAAGATCTTAATCTGAGTTTTTCCGAGTAATTTACATGTTCACTCTGGAGAATCTGTAAACCAACCGTTCATTCTTTTACTCAATAAGTTTTTTACAAACCACTCTTTGATTCGTCAATCCTATACAAAAGCAATATGTCTTACCCAAAAATCACCGTCCACTGTGTCAAGTCCCCAAGAGCTGACAGAATTTTCTGGCTTCTAGAGGAACTTAACGTTGCTTACGATGTTAAGGTCTACGAATTTGTTAACTTTACTGCCCCAGAGTCATTGAAAAAATTGTTCCCATTGGGTAAGTCCCCAATTGTCATGTACCAAAAGGATGCAGCCAGCGAACCAAAAGCATTGGCCGAATCTGCTTTCATTTTGCAATACTTGTTGGATCAATTAGATACTGAAGGAAAGTTGGTTCCAAGTGCTGAAAAATGGGACATTTTCTACTACTTGACTTATGTTGAAGGTTCCTTATCTCCATTAGTCGTTAATGACTTCATTTTTTCAATGATCAAGGACGTTCCTTCTGAAACAATTGAAAAAATTAAGGGTGTGAACAACAATCATCAATTCAGATGTCATGGTCCTTACTTGAACCAAGTTTTGAAAGAAAACAACGGTTACTTGGTCAATGGAAAGTTTACTGCTGCTGATATTTTCGTTTTCAGCTCTGCCAAATATCTTTACTCCAAGGACTTCGTTGACAAGAAAGAACTTCCCGAAATCGGAGCTTGGATCGAGAGACTCGAAAGCAGAACTGCTTTCAAGAAAGCCTCAGAAGCTAAATAGATTACGCCTTCAGACAAAGTCCAAATACGTTTTAATCACCAAAAGCCTCGATGAAAGGAACCTTAATATCTTTGGTTGAATAAATGGATCTATCTAGAGTTACAGTGAACTTTTTTTTTTGGTTCTTTCGTATGCATGTTCTGTGAGCCGGATTATATATATAAATTGGCTTTTCATATTTCGATTCTGAAATAGGATGTTGATCTTTATTATTTCACCCCTTATATAAAATAATAAAATTAAATTAAGTGTGTTACAAACATGTAAACGAGTCTAAATTTAGCTTTATAGCATATGTTGGAATACGATGACATGGTTACATACATATTTTGGGCCGATGTACCATATGTTTTCGAAAATACCAATTTTTTAAAAATAAACTAGCGTGCAGTTGGAGGATCGAAACCAGTAAAGCCACTATGATATGTAATTTTTCATTCAAAAGAAAAAACGTAATTAGATTATATATATATATATATATATAAATTGAACTAGCATTGTCCAAAATAAAATAAGAAAACTCCAAATAGACCAGAAAGTATCCACAAAACTTGTGTTTCGCGGTTAACTTTTGGAAGATTACTGTTCATTGGTAGCTTTGAATACGAAAGTCAAAACTGTCGAAACCATCATCAACATGCAAACACCCCATGGACCGTAATTATCAATGAAGTCAACACTATCTTTGTGTCTGATACTATTGGATCTCCAAATGTAAACGTACATAGAGTACAAAATGATGAGAATGGCTGATATGAAGAAAGCAGCAGAGGAGATAATACCAGAGGCTGTGCTACTATAATTTAATAAAGTAGTACCAGTGGCACCGAAAAACATAGCAATGGAAAGCCACAGAAGATAGGTACGCTCAGTTGCAAAGTAAACTTTCGGCTCAATACGAATAGGAACCCAGATATTCTTTCCTTTTGGAACAACAAAATCATTCAGGAATACGGTTCCCTTGTCTACCTTAATTCCAACGTTGAGATCACTGAACAAGAACTGAATCATAACGCTCGGAAGTAAATATACTAATGGATTATGATAGTTTTCCTTTTGTAAGACATTTCCATTATTTTCTCCTGCTAAAAGAGGTGCATTTTCCGATTGTTCATTGTTAGCAACAGCTTCTGAATTTACAATAGATTGATAGTTACCACCAATTTGTTCTTCTTCATCCAAATATTGTCCAGGAGCTTCCGAAGCATTTCTAGAAATACTAACACCAGATTCGATTTTTGGTTTTTTGATGTCGACATCCATTTGAGGTAACCAAAATGGAATCAAGTCAACTTTATCAGGAAGCAAAGTAGCACAACCATGAAGGAACTTAGAAAACTTTGGAACTGCTTCAACTAAATGAGAAGAGATCAATTCCCTGATCCATGCTGGTGGTTCTTGACCAAATTGTGTTTGCAACTTGACTTCAAGAACAGCGTATGGAAATCTACAAATGTCTTTCTCATCTAGTTGGTTGAATGGCCAATCTACACCAATATCCATTCTTCTCCAATTGTTATGAGTTCTATCGAAACCATCGAAATTATCTTCTCTAACCAAAGATAATTCTGTATCAAGAGATATACGGACACGAGCATCTCCAGGTAATTGGAAAGCAGTTCTATGGTAAAAGGATCTCATAACCGGTCTTAATTTCTTGGATAAAATTGTGTACTGAATTTCGCGGGCTAAAGATTCATTTTCTTTTGCCTTTGCTTCGTTCAATTGTTTTTCTTGGAGAGCTTTCTTGAAATGAGCAGAAAGGTCATAGTCACCTTTTAAAAAGTCATTGACGTGTTTTTCCTTCACATGGAATCTTTGTTTCACAGAGGATTCACCGGTCCAATCTTCTCTATGGGTTTTTCTTTCAACGAAGATAGTGGTGGAGTCCATACTACCATACCAACGCAATCTATGTGCTTCAGCACCTTCGTCTTTTCTAAGTCTACCATAGTACAAATCCATATCAGCATTATCGAAGTAAATAGAAGTAATTGCAGAGTCGTCAGCATCGAATTCTTTGTTTGAATTGAAGACCAAAACTGGCATGTGTTGTAAGATACGTAACTTGACTTCTGTGATATTGTCAGGATGCACCCAGTATTTGGTGGTTTGACGAACAAAATCTTGTTGTTTACCACCGGCAGCAGAGTCACCTTCAACTGGGTTACCGCGAGTGTTGACAAGGTTATGCAATTCAGATAAAGTTAAGATCATGCCACCATAGTCGAATTTGAAAAATGGTTTTGCATCCAATCTTGCAGTGAAAATAGCATTCAATTTCATATGGGTTTGCTTATCATGCTTTTTGATAATTTTCTTGAAACCTCTCAAATTGATGTAAGAATACTTGTACAAGAAATCGACATCATAATCAATGGAATTAAGAACGTTGCCTAATCTGGAAAATTCTTCTTCAGTGGCTTGATCGATCTCTGCATCTTTTGGTACGGTGGCCAGCAATGCGCGGATATCGTGTTCTACTTCATTGATACGTCTGAGAATTTCATCCTTCTTGACCATGAAAAATTGGTAAATTTTGTTCAAGTTATCTTCAAGCATGGATAAGAATTGTTCTTCCAATTCTTGGTTCCACACATTGTCGTTAGATTCAAGACCTTTTTTGAGCTTGTACTTCAAGTCATCGTAGGCAATGTAGTATGTTGCGTACTCTTTTCTGATGTTCCGCTTCAAAGTATCACCAAACTTCATTTTTTATTTCTGCGTTTTAGATATCTTTCGGGGCAAATTCAAACAAAAATCAGGCTTCAGACTATATTTCAGGGAGATGAAGCAATTGGGATAATCTTTCTTTGGGCAAACGAAAAACGTATCAAGCGATTGCTAGACAGACTCTTTGTTTTGCGACTGTTACTGTCACTGTTTTCAAGATGATGTTGCAGAAAGTGATATCTCCAACTGCAATTACGAATAAACACAAACAGGAAAAAGGGTGGTATGTGAACACTCAACGACTTACACTCAACTTGGTGACTCTTTCAGTCTGAGGACTTAGTCAATGATGTGCTTTTGCTATGTTATATATATATATAGCTGTTTTCTTTTTTTCTTTTTTTTCTTGGTGCGGGTTCACTGAGCTGGTGGGTTTTTTTTTTTTTATAGTTTTTTTTTTTTCAATTTTTACGCTACGCTGCTTTACATAAGTCATTTGATGTAATAATATAGGTCTTTCTGAGTCTTAAACTAATCTTACTTTGAAAGCTTACATGTGGTTTGCCTTTTCAAAAAGATCTGTTATTATTGAGGTGTTCTTCGATTGGCCGAAACCATCTACTATATTTCCGTGTATCGTTTTGATGAAAGGTTGAATCTTGTAATTCTGTTATAATCAAAAAATTGTAAATTCTGCTACGTCTTGAATATACTGTGAACAAGCTCTATTCTACATTGTTTGTGCACTGTCTAGCTATTCTAGTTGTCGCTGCACCTTTTCTGGTCATTTTCCTGCTAGTGTGCAGCCTACAGGCCTGGGTGACTCTCCTTGAATTGGCTTGTTTGGCTTGTTTTGTTATATGGAAATCAGTGCAATTTGCGATGTTTCGACGGCCATCCTTCAAAGCTTGTAGGAATTTATTTGTGTTCCCAAAATGGCATATTAGGGAATGTTTCTCTGCTTTACCACTATGTACAGTTTCACGTGTTTGTCCTAAACATATTATATATTAAAACCTTGTTTTTATGCTGTTTTTTCAGCAGACCATGCGGCAACGTGGGACAATCATTTAATTCCTATTTCGGCCTGACTCATTTCCCAACAGAGAGACTCAAAAAAAAAAAAAATCAGAGCGCGTTATGTAACACCGTGCATGCAGTGGCTTAGCTGATTTGACAGCCATAGCTGCAAGTGAAAGAGCATGGGAAAAAAGATATGTGTAAGGGTGGGTGGGTGTTATTAACGTGTAAGGGTGTATATGTTCAAGATGTAAGGATGTGATAATATTTGTGTAAGAATTGTAATATGTATGGATTTATGATTGTAGCAATGTGTACTTGTAAAGCTTTATAGATGCACTAGTTTTAAGTTGTTATAATTGAAAAATGTAATTATGTATTAATGTAATGATAATGTGGTGTTAAGATGTTAGCAAATAGAAGCCTTCCGCATAGTCGGCATGGTTTGTAGCTGCTTTTCTTTTTTTTTTTTTCATTTCTTCCCTCCTATGGTCCATCTCCCCAGCACACAAAGAGCTGAACAAGCGTAAACAGAGACATACTTGCCTTCTGACATGAAAAGCTGCCGCACATTATCCTTCAAAAGAACATCATACACACAATTGCATCTACTGTTCGACTATATCAATACCCACTGCTCTTAAAAAACAAACAATTGAGCTCGAAATCGCAAAACATGTCGTTCAGTCTTCGGTCCAGACTTGTGGATGACTCTCCAAAGGAAAACAGCTCATCACATACCGATAACAAGGGCTCCTTCAATGCAGACGCAGGCAGAGACATCCCAGTGTCGAACTCAACAGTCTTGATTCCAGAGGATGACAAATGGACAAATAAAAGAGACTATGATCTTTTGGATCTGATAAACTTGACAACAAGAATAACAGGCGCTATGACCGCTGAACAATATATGGTGTACTCTGTGGCATATCGTATCCATGAAATCACCCAGCAGCTCAAGTTTCCTGAAAAATTCGCGATAAATCCGCCCCCATCAGAGAAACCTTTGCCTCCTCCAGTATATGATGCAACAGGAAAAAGAGTTAACACCCCTAAATATCTTTACATCAAATCTTTGGAGCAAGAAAGACATCAGTTGATTGAATTCATATCATCAATGGTGTCTGACTATATTTCTCCTGCTGATTACAAGAAGCCAAGTAACAAATTAGTCGAGAAAATTTTTATCCCAACTAATGAATATCCTGACATCAACTTCATCGGACTCTTAATCGGCCCGAGAGCTAACACTTTACGTAAATTACAGGAAGACAGTGGTGCAAGAATCGCTATTCGTGGTAAAGGATCAGTCAAGGAAGGTAAAAACAGAAGTACAATAACAGAAAAACAGAATAACCTTGAAGAAGATTTGCACGTACTTGTGATAGCTGATGATCCCAAAAAAGTGAAAAAAGGTGTTCAATTGGTAAATGATATCATCAACAAAGCCGTATTGACTCCTGAAGGTCAAAATGACTTGAAAAGAGGCCAGTTAAGAGAGCTAGCATTAATTAACGGAACACTCAGAGAATATGATCAGAAGCCATGTCCTAACTGTGGTGAATTGGGTCACAACAGATATAATTGTACCAAAGCACCTAAGACTAGTAGTGTTATCTGTAGAATATGTGGTTTGAATGGTCATTTTGCAAGAGATTGTAAATTCAGAAATCAAAATAATTCTAATAATTCCGGTGCAACTTCCACAGATGTCGATCGTGAGTTTGAAATAATGATGAACGAAATCAATGGTAATGAACCATCCTACGGTGCACAACCAGGAACAGCCACAGCAATAATGGCTTCTACAGATGGTAATTCACAAACTTCATCAGGCCAACCAAGTCTACCTGCTATTCCATCTCAAATAGATGGAATGGTAGGATCAATCCAAGTAGACAGTTACTCTCAAAATAATAGAGGTAACACTTATTTCCAGCAATCTCAAGATAAACAAGTACATAATAACAAAAATAATTACGGACAGACTTACAATTATCAGAATCAACAGCATGCTGCTGGCAGAAATTTTAATAATAATATGAACCGCTCAGATATGCGTCACTCTTCAGCCTCACCCCCACCCCAAAACAATGGAAATTATTACAGGAATCAGAATAACTTCAATAATAATCATAACAGCAACTTTCCTAGGGGACGAAATTATAACCAAAGTGGTTTCAACAGGTACGATAACAGTGATTATAATAATAACCATAATAATCTGGATAATAGATATAATAGTAGTAATGATAGAAGAAATAATTCTTCAAATTCATATGATGTTATATCACAACAGCAACCAACAAATCCGCTACCTCCGCCACCGCCACCTCCTCCATCTATTATAGATATGACTTCCGGCGATCAAATGATACCACCACCTCCACCACCGCCAGATATTGGCGAAATGGTGCCACCTCCACCACTTGTAAATTTAGATAACTTACCGCCACCTCCGCCTCCATCAGACATAAGTGATATTCCGCCTCCTCCAGGAGTTTGAAATATGTTTCAATAAAGTTTAATATTGAATGATTCATTGATTTATACGTGTATATACTTCAAATTATAAACTGAGGAGACATTCTGACATATTGATAACATGTGCAATAATCAAGATAGTTATTGCCCTGCTTAATAAGTTTGAATTACTCTTTGATCCATTTTTTTCGACTGCATTTTGGTGAGTGGTCGTTTTGTTTTCATTTTCATGATTTTCAGTGGAACTTTTCTCCTCATGAGTATCATTTTTTGACGACCAGTGATTGCGTATTGGTACCAAAGTTGAGTTTCCAGTTCCATTATGGGCCTTACTTAAATCTGGCAAATCCTTATTTGAAACTCCTGTGGGAGCTATTTTATATGGAGCGGTTTGCATTGACACACTATTTTGGGTTGTAAACTCTTCAGTGGCACTTTCCATCGCTAAGGATGAAGTTACAATCAGAACAGAAGTAATTGGATTGAAATCGCTGCTATGGATGGTCTCCTCCCAGTTATCTCTGGTTTTGCCGTTATATTGATTTGGTGCTGTCATTTGGTCTTCCGTCTCAATTCTAAAGCTCCATGAAGGAGGGTTTGTGATCTCCGACAAATTAGTGCTATAGCTCGTTGAGCTTTCATCGCCATCGGTATATTGTGACTTGAAGCTATGAGTCGTTAAGTCACGATCTTCATCAGTTAATTTAGTACTAAGATAGTCTGAAGATTCGTGATTTGTATCGATGCGTTTGGAGCTAGCACTACGGTATGTTGATTCTTCATTATGGCCAAAAGTTTTACTCATGGAATTAGTATTCTCAATCTCGGTAATTGTGTGAAGCGCCGTCGTGGAATCTGGGATTATTTTTTTATTATGTTTGAATGATGTCTTTGGCACAGCAGCATCAGAAGAGTAGTGAATAATACGATCGGAGTAGGTCATGCTTGGATCTGAAGAATTGAAATAAGTTTCACAGTCCGAGGTAAAATCTCTACTATTTCCGAAGTCTGTTTCATAAAAGTCTGAATGTGTCAAAGTTGAGATAATTGTAATTGTAGTAGTTACCGTCATAGAAGGAAGTGTTACAAATACAGTTTTTGGAGTATACTCTGAGTTTGCTTCAAGTTCTGGCGCATCATTCTCGATGTCCTTAATACTGTACTGTGCTCCTTTTACGAACTGACTAAGAATACAAAATACTAATGTTTCTTTCAAAAATTTTGTTTTCATTTTCTTGTAATTCAACCAAACAATTATATTTGGAACACTAGGTGAATTTTTTGTATGTTTGATGATGACAAGTAAATGTTTTGCTAGCTTTAAAGATGCATTGAAATATAAGTATTTCAAATTATAGAAGTGTTTTATTTTGGATTCAAGAACAAAGTAGCCTTAAATACATTTATTACTTTTCTTTGTCTCTGTAAAGATGAAAAATTTCAAAGTAAGAAATCAGTCTAATGTTTAGAGAGTATAATCAAAAATCAAGTAATTTAAATTATTTCTAATATAGTAATTTAAGGATTTATATAACTTATTCCTTCAAATACTATTCAATTTTATACAATCAGAAATATGAAACTTAGTGTTTGGGTTTTAATTAACAAATAATGATTTAAAAAGCATAGTTTCTTTCAGCGCTTAACAAGTCAAATGGGTCATTTAACTGCTATAGAATCTCCTAAGTGCTAACGGAAGGTTTCTAAGTCCGAAGGTTTTTCATAGACAAGATGAATAACCAATACCGTTAATTTAATAGATCAGTTTGATCAACATTGTATTTTCGATCTTACAAATATCAATCCTGTATTGATTACTGTGTCCGAAATTTATACGTATGTACCATAATTTTGTTATTTAATCATAATAATATAGATACATATTTCTAAATATATGGAAAACTAGGATCTTAATTAACTGATTGTACATACTATTAACAGAGAGTGATACTGGTGCTTCATATTAAACCTTTATCAACGTTCAAATATATACATGAATAAATATCTATCTACAGAAAGTAAACTCTTATCCTGATACAATTAGCAATGCTTTTCGGTCCTATTTGGTTTGTTCTGGAACTTTGGATAAGTATTCTTGTAAAACTTTAACTTGTTTAGCTTCTTTTTCTGCTAAATCATCTCTTTGAGCAGCAGAATATTGAGAAATAGAGTTTTTTCTTGTTTTGATCATTTTATTGAGGACTTTCAAAAGCCCGGTTTCATTTTTCTTAGCACCCTTAGTATTGATCTCATAGTTTTTCAATTCAGATCTGAGTAATTTTACTGTCTCTTTTTTGACCTCATTTTTCTCACGCATACTTTTCTTCAAGTCTTCTTTCAACAAATTGCCAAATTCTTCATAAAAATTCTCATTTCTAGGAAAAGAAGTTGATGAAAAAAGCCTTTTTGAGATGAAAATTGAACGAGAGCTAAATACTTTAGACATTTTCATATATTTTTGGTTCTGAAGTGATATGTGTCATCAAAACATTAATAATTCCTTTTTGAAATCCAGTAAGACTAGTATAGGTCGAAGTTTTAAATTTTCACTTATGATTTGTTAATTTTTTTTCGGTTCTAATGAAAAATGCATGTTCAGCATAACATTGTAAATTTTAGAAATTGGTGCGTGCGCCAAATATCCGATACTGAAGTGATGATTCAAATCAACCAATCTATCTATCGATCAACGATTACTAAATATGTATTATTTAATAATTAAGCTAAAATAACTCAGAAACGTTATCAGATATTCACTTTTATATTGTAATTAGTCCTGGATTCATCATGATATTAAAAATTACTAAGATGACATGAGTATTCTGAGTGATGAATTGAGTGAATTTACTAACGAAACAGAAGAATTTAATATTCTTTTCGAAAAACTTAGATATAAGGAAGTAGCCTCCAAACCATTCAAAGAGCAACCCAAAGACTCTGAGATTGGGATTACGGAAATTTCACATTATCAAAAGACCGATGGAAGTTTATCTTTGAACAATAAAATCTTACATACGGGGAAAATTGCTATAGATAATTTATCAAAAAACCCTCAGCTATCAACAAAATTTTCAAAAGATGCCAGATTAGCGACTTTTGGTAGTACCTATTCATTTGTTGCAAGCTCTTTTGGTGACGATTATGATGAAGATGAGTTGCTAGAATTGGTAGAAAAAAAATACAAGATTTCTGGAAAAAATGGTACATTCGAAGTTACACATAAAAATGATATAGATCACTTTAAAAAGATTCCTCTGATAGATGAAGCTCTGAAAATTGTTTCGGAAAAGAATTCTGCAAAGAATGTTGTAGAGGGTGGTTCTGCAAAGAGTATTCTGGTGAACCAAGTGGACGATATTTCATATCTTCAGATAAACAGCTCAATCAATGAAGCTCAATGTGATAGCTTTACTGAAAATTTTAGGTTATCGGCTCGCGAAAAAGCGAGTTCAGCCCTGAAAAATGTAGAGGAAAACGAAAATGATACTACTGAACAACACAATAATGCCACAATTTCCGATTCTGTTTCCCTTTTCGAGTTCACGGATGACGACGAATCGCCTGATTATTGCAACAAAGGTCTGGCAAAGTTAGATTCTATAGTTGCTAACGATTATTTGCTGGAAAATAACCCAAAAACAAATTGTGGAGCAGTTCTTAAAAATATCGAAGTTATTGAAGGTCAAAAAGATAAAGATTATACCGATTATGGCGAGTATTTCAGTGATAAAAGGATAATGCAACAGAAAGAAGATGAAGAGTTCATTGAATGGAATAAAAAGAGAATAGAATTCTTGAATAGAAATAATAGTAAGAAAAGCAAACCAAATGATTTAAAAAAGATGAGTAGCGTTTTCAAAAACTGTGTTATTCATGTAAGTGGGTATACAATTCCAGGATTGAATGAATTACATAAATTAGTAATTACTAATGGAGGTAGGTATCTCTCGTATTTGGTAAACAAAGGTGCAGTTACACACATCGTAGCTTCAACTTTGACGCCAGCAAAGATGAAAGAATTCAAATATTGCAAAGTAGTTTCACCTCAATGGATTTTAGACTCTTTGAGGCAAAACAAAATTCAAGACTGGACGAAATATTCAATCATCAAACAAAAGAATCAAAACCAATTAAATGTTTTGTTAGATAAAAAAGACAAAGAAGAAGTCAATTCTAATGCTACTGAACCTCATTCGGAAAAAATGAATAATACTCAGGAACAGGATATTTTGACCGAAGAACATGATAATGGAAATGATAAGGATGTTATTGACTCGAATTTAGAAACTGAATCTTTTGCAACCCCTTTTCATGATAAAAAAATTGACTCAAATCACCCCGATTTTCTTAAAAACTTTTTTGCAAACTCAAGATTACATCATTTGAGTACTTGGAGGTCAGCTTTCAAAGCGGAGTTCATAGCAAAATCTATAAAATCTTTGGATGAAACATTAAATAAAGTTTATGATAAATCGATGCTATTTTACATAGATTTTGATTGTTTTTTTGCCGCCGTTTCTGCATTGAATCATAATGATATTGACTTCAGGACAAAACCAGTATGTGTTACACATGGACAAAATACGTCTGATATCAGTAGTTGCAATTATGTTGCGAGAAAATTTGGCGTGAAAAATGGGATGTGGGTCAATAATGCGAAAAAATTATGCCCTGATTTGATTCGTCTTAATTATGATTTCCCTAGTTACGAGCGTATATCTAGAATATTTTACAATTATTTATTCGATAAAAATAAGAATGGGCTTGATATCATTTGTGTGCTACCGATCTCTGTTGATGAATGCATAATCGAGGTTTCACTTCTGGAGGGAACAAAGGATTCATATATGGATGCTGCAAGGAAAATCAAAAATGATACCCAAAATTTGACATCCTGTGATATCAGTATCGGTATATCGAATAATAAGTTATTATCAAGACTATGTTTGAAGAAAGCTAAACCTAGTGGCATATTTTTTTTTGACGCTACTACTCAAGACTGTTGTGATTTCCTCAAAGATGTTAAGGTCATAGATTTGCCAGGTGTTGGCCGCCATATATGTGAACTAATTTATAAAAATTGCTTCAAAGAACCGGCAATTGAACAATATAAAAGCTCTGGTCATGATGTTTCGCTTGAAGATCTATATTCTAGAAATGTGACATTGGATCAGTTAATTAGTTGGTGCAATACAAAAACTGGAACTAAAATTTATAAATTTATATATGGATTTGATAACGAAGAAACAATTGGTTCAAGAGATAATATTTATAATTTGAGCAAGTCGTTGATATATGAATATGAAAACCATAACTTGAAAAAAGATTCAATTTCTATCAATGTAAATTGGGGTATTAGGTTCAAAACAGCAGACCAAGTCAATATTTTTCTTCAGAGAATATCCAAGGAGTTGATAGACAGACTAAATATGTATGATAAAATGGGCTCTTTGTTGTCATTGAAAGTCATGGTGAAAATTCCTCACACAGAAACTGCAAAATATTTAGGTCTTGGTCATTCAGAACCTTATAGTAAGAGCGCAAATATTGGATTGCCGACCAATGATATTGGAATTATTAGCACAGAGTTACAGACAATTTTTAAACTGATATTCAATTTGTACAGCAATTTTAAAATAGAGGATATTCGAGGTATTGGTATCAAAATGTCTAAACTTGTAAATGCAAAAGACATGAAACAAAGAAAAATTGATTTTAAGAAGCCTTTGGAGAAGAGAATAACTCAAGAAAAGCTGCTAAATGAAAGCTTTTTCGAGGTGCAAAATATAAACAAAGAGATATATACCTGTTTACCGGATGATATACAAAACGAACTTAAACTCCAATATCAATGTACAAAGCTTGATCAAAATTTTAAGATGAAAAATAATATCAAGCCAAAACAGTATTTTCAGAATAGAAAACCAAAAATCTCTGCAAAACATGACCAAGAAATAACTATCACCCAATCAGATATTTCAAATAGCTCTGTGATCACTACACAAGACATTTATTTTTTGAAGAACCCAGAAGTTGACAAAAAAGTATTTGAAACCGAGTTATCATCAACTCTTCAAGAGGACGTGATTAATTCATGGAAGAATCAAGAATTTGTTCTACAAAATCAGTCGACGAATGATCTAAAAAGGGCAATCAGCAAAATGAAGCATACCGAAAAATTGAAAAGACATTGTTCTAAAAGTACATCGGTTGCTGATTTGTTACAAAATCTAGATAGAAAAAGTGTGAACGCTTTCAAAAGAAATCATTCAAAGATACTAGATATGTCACTTGGAAGTTCCAACTTAACTGAGGTTTCCAATTATTCAGATGCTTCTTTGAAGCGCCATTTTTGGAAATTTTTTGAGACGAATAAATCAGGGCCAAATATGAATTTTATAAAGGAGATTTCGAAATTGATTGACATTTTTGTCGAAACAGAAAATTTTAGGAAAATAAGCTTAGTTATGTCGTTATTTGATGATTGTTCTGCATTATTTTTCGAAGGTTTACCAGCAATAGATTCTTTTTATTTGAACAAAATACACGATGACAGTTCACAGTGGACTTGGTTTCAATTCAATGAATACATCAAATCTATCACTAATGAAAAATTGAAACATTTGAATGTCATTATTTGAATTTTAATTTTTTTTTGTCTCGATTTTTAGTTATTGAGTATTATGGAATGAATCATTGATTTTTTGTCAACCTATATATTTATATGCATTAAACTATTTATTTACTCAAACTGTAGATTATTCTTTAATAATATAAAACAAATGCGAAATTACAATGTTAGTCCAAAGCTTATTGGGAACATCTGTATTTCTAAAATTTGTTTTCTACTTAGGACATAAAATAAATCATTCATTTTATTTACCATTATCATAGGCTTTATGTGATTCTGAGGTTCAATATTAAAATCTTCAAGAGTGCCTTAGTAAGCATGAAGCGCGAACTCCGCAATTATCATAAAAAAAAAAAAAATTTCTTGTAGTAATGAATCAGCTACTTGAAATTCCGTCCGGGCAGACGGCCAAGTGAAGAAAATATTGTGAAGAATCGACAAAATACATACTTTATCATCAAGAAAGATAAACATCTTCATCAATCCTACAACTTTTAATACAAAACATACAACAAACAAAATTCTTTTGTAAGACTGTTGTTAAGATTCTGATTCTGAGGGTTAGTATCCGAAGGGAAATTTACCATCTTTGGATATTTTTAGAAAATAGAATCATAACCTGTTCTATACAAAAAGAACTTTTTCCATCAAAAATAAAGGCAGTGTTTTCAAGATTAATCACGTAGCCTCCAATGTTTACGTTCTTCCTTTGAACTATATCCCTAATATATCCTCCTCTACAAATAGACTTGCCGTCCCATTTAACAACTCTGTCATTCTTTTTGAGCATTTTTAGCATTATATTATACAACATCAAAATTCAAAATATTTTACTTCTCAGGAATTCTCTCCGCATATAATTATTGATTTCTAGCTTTCCTTGTGAGACTCTTCCACCTTTCAAAATTCAAAAGACATTTTTTGCCAATAATAATAATAGACAAAAGTAAGGTATAAACTAATACAATGACAAAATCTCTCTTAACGGATAAATCGCAGTCTAAAGATTCTGATTCACAAAATCAAATTAATGAACAACATGGTAAACAGCTAGCTGCACCACCTACGGTAGTGATACCTGATGTTGAGCATCCTCTTCGTCCAGTGATAAACAAGAATTCAGTCCATTATGTGACACTAAGTGCAATTGCTGGTGGTGTAGCAGGTTGCTGTGCGAAGACGATAATAGCGCCTCTTGACAGAATCAAAATTCTATTTCAAACTTCGAACCCAGCTTTCAAAGAGTTTTCATCTTCGTACTTTGGTCTTTTCAAAGCTGCTAAAAAGTTATGGTTGAATGATGGTGTGTATGGATTTTTTCAAGGTCATTCTGTTACTCTTTTTAGAATTTTTCCGTACGCTGCTATTAAGTTTGCAGTTTACGAGCAAGTCAGAAGAATCCTTATTCCAAACGATAGGTATGAGACAAACCTTCGAAGATTATTGGCTGGATCAATATCAGGGGTTATTTCGGTATATGGAACATATCCATTAGATTTGCTACGAGTACGTTTAGCATTCGAAGTTAAAAATACAGGCACAGATATTAGTACAAAGTCGCAATCGCCCTCGCTTACAAATACTAAACCTTTTTTCAACGGTAAGTTAATTGCAACTGCCAAATCTATTTTGAATGAAACACCGAAATACCAGTTAGTACAAGATGTGAATACAGGCAAATTATCATTTTATTGTCATGCAAAATCCATGCAACAGGCGTCCACCACGCTAAATAAATTTGGTTATCAACTTCCCAGTGACAAAATTCCTCCAGCAAAAAGTTTCGGTACACAGTTCATCAGCTCTTTTCTTGGAATTACCAATTTTTACAGAGGATTCATACCTACAATTCTAGGTATGATTCCTTACGCAGGTGTGTCATTCTGGACCCATGATATTGTGCATGATATGTTTCGCTCAAAACTTCTCAGGAAATATGCAGTAGATGAAGAATTAGTAAATACATCTAATCCAAGGAGTCATGGAAGAAAAGCAAAGAATGATAGTAATCGCAAAAATTGCTCTGACGATTCAGAAACAATTGTGATCCCAAGAAAACCCTTAAAGGCATGGGCTCAACTTGTCGCAGGAGGAATTGCAGGTCTTGCATCACAGACAGCTGCATATCCTTTTGAGGTCATCAGAAGACGTTTACAAGTCGGTGCAGTGACTAACAATGGTAAATATTATAGTATATCTGAAATGGCCAAGATGATTTATTCAGAGCGTGGTATTCGAGGATTCTACACAGGTCTAAGTATCGGATATATCAAGGTTGTTCCTATGGTGGCCTGTTCGTTTTTTGTTTATGAAAGAATGAAATATTTTTTGGGAATATAAGTTCAAGCCCTTAGAGCATTCATGAATCAATCCTTGATTCTGTGAAGGTTTTTTTTTTGACTTATTGACGTATATAATAGAAATGACTTTGATAGTAATCGAAATATTATGCATTTTTTGACTTTTCAAAATAACAGTATCTTGGTTTACTCACATGAGTGAGCGCGTAGTATTGAAAAATTACAAAAAAATAAACTGAATTGAAGAGATGACATTGATAAATGCATTAAGACGTTTGTTTGTTTTATGGCATCTTGAAAAATAATTTTAAAAAAAAAATTTTTTTTAGAATTACTGATATTTTACTTTTGTTTGAAGATGAGATGAGCATCAAATATCAAAAATACAATTTATTTGAAATAAAGAGACAACAAAACATATTCAGAGTATTACAATTGCATTTGATTTGAAAAGATTTAGGTCCAAAAGATGAGTAAAAATGAACATGAAGAAGAACTTTCCAAGAGAAAGATAGAGAACGAAGAATCCTCTGAGGAAACAAAGGTTCACAAAAAGCACAAGAAAGATAAGAAAGAGAAAAAAGACAAGAAGGAGAAGAAGGAGAAAAAGGAGAAGAAAGAGAAGAGAGGAAAAAAGGAGAAAAAGGATAAAAAGGATAAAAAAGAAAAGAAAGAAAAGAAAGAAAAGAAACTATTGGCAAATAATGTATCTGCTATTCCAGATGTTAATTCTTCTGCCACACAAGAGCAGGTTGACAAATTTATGGAGACTAATGATGTGAAAATCACTGATCCAAAATCTGGATCAGCAAGCGAGACTTCTATCTCCCCAATCTTATCATTCGATGATCTTACAATTGATTCCCGCATTACATCCTGTTTTAAGGAATTCAAAGAGCCAACACCTATCCAATCAGCTTCTTGGCCATTTTTGTTCAAGGGCCGTGATATAGTGGGTGTTGCTGAAACTGGTTCAGGTAAAACTTTTGCTTTCGCAGTTCCTGCGATCAGTCATGTATTATCACACTTATCCGAAAAAAGAGAATATGCTCCACAAATCTTAGTTGTTTCCCCTACCAGAGAATTGGCTATTCAAATTTACGATAATTATGTCAAATTGTCTCAAGCCACTGGTACTAAATGTTGTGTTGTGTATGGAGGGGTTAGCAAAGATGAACAGCGTACTGAGATCAGAAATGCCGATACGGTGATTGCTACACCTGGAAGATTATTAGATCTTTATGAGGAACAATCTATTGATTTGCTGAATGTATCATATTTAGTACTTGATGAGGCTGATAGAATGTTGGAAAAAGGGTTCGAGCAGGATATTAAAAGAATTATCTCCGGTACTAAGCAGAATGATAGACAAACTGTTATGTTTACTGCTACTTGGCCTGAAGAAGTTCGTAAATTAGCTTTAGGATACATGACAAATGCTGTCAAGGTGACAATTGGAAATCGTGATGAATTGACTGCAAACAAAAGAATTACACAAATTGTTGAAGTTGTAGAACCTTATGATAAAGAACGTAAATTATTTGATTTATTGAAAAAATATTACAAAAGAAACAACAAGGACGACAAAGTTTTAATTTTTGCTCTTTATAAGAAAGAAGCAGCAAGAATTGAAAGATCTTTGCAACATAGAGGTTATAACGTATCGGCTATTCATGGCGACTTGACACAACAACAACGTAGTAAGGCATTAGAAGATTTCAAGAACGGTACAACAAATATGATGTTGGCCACAGATGTGGCTGCTAGAGGGTTAGATATTCCAAACGTTAAAACTGTTATCAACTTAACTTTCCCCTTGACAGCTGAAGATTATGTGCATAGAATTGGTAGAACTGGTAGAGCAGGTAAGACAGGAACAGCACATACATTGTTTACTGAACAAGAAAAGCATCTCAGTGGAGCATTAATCAACGTTTTGAATGGTGCCAACCAGCCTGTTCCGGAAGAATTGTTGAAGTTTGGTAGTCATACCAAGAAGAAAGCGCATTCTGCTTACGGTGCTTTTTTCAAAGATGTTGACATGAGCAAGAAAGCAAAGAAGGTCAAGTTCGATTAGATATTACAAACACATTTACTGTTTTTGAGGTACTGGGGATTTTTTTTTCTTACAAAAATTTGAAAGGTATATTTTTCAATGGCCGCACAAAGAGATAACAGAAACAACGCGTTTAAAGAACTGAAGAAACCGGACGCCGCATTTTGTTTTCTTCTACTACGTGTATATATTCTTGTCAATCGTATATAATAAATCAATTGCATTTATTTCAACCGAGCATATGTAAAGAACAGGCATCGAATGTAATGCGATGATATGGTGGTAAGTTTGGTAAAGAGAATCCTATTAGTACTGGTCACGTGATATGAATAGGTATTTTCCCTCTCATACATTATTGCTAGTTTTTAATAAGCTGCAGAAAAGCCATCAAACAGTAGACAAAAAAGAATGTAAAAAATGAAAAACTTCGATGAATAATAATAATAAGTACAGAATACAGTGAAATTTCAAGCTAATTGTTTCAAAACCAGAAGAGTCAAGTAAATCAGTAAGGATAATTGCGCCAAAAGTTATATCCAAAGAAAACCAAGAGTACACTCAGTGAAAGATCAAAAAAAAAAAAGAGAAAAAAAAGAAACAAGAAAAATCAAGAATAAAGCAGTCAAAATATGTATAGTGCGGCGATCTATCGCTCTGCGATGTTTGTTTATGCGCTAATTACAGAAGTCTATATACTGGTTTGTTTTATCAAGGCAGTTAAGTTTACTGAAACCAAAATATATCGAAGGTCAGCTTCATCGACTCAAAATAATGGATATCCTAAAAAGATAAGCGCCCAAGGGTCTAATTTGGCAATTAAAGTGACCTTTGAAGCACAGAATTTGGCCATGTTTGGAAATTGTATGTGGTATTGGTAAACGTTTTATGCCTTAGTACGTTTTTTCATGTAGAATGGAAGGGCAGCGGATTCCTACATATATAGGCAGCAGCGCAGCATGTAGACAATAGAAAGTACCGTTTTTGAACAGACTAGATGCAACAACACACATGAGTCATCTGAGATTAGAAGACAAAGGACTTTGCAATCGATTGAGCAATGCTTATCTACATTAATTTATGGGTGGATGGAAAGCGTTATTGATAACAAAGCGGCGTACGTCTTGGAACCCTGATGAAAGTTTTACAAAAGGCTTGTACGCAGATATGTATCAACATCGAGGGCTAGCTGCAAAAAATGAAGTAAACTAGAAGAACCTACATGGTAGTCGAACAAGCTGCAAGAACAAATCAAGAAACCAACATAAAGACAAGAATGAAATGTTTAAAATTAAATAGCTTGTGTGCGATAAACCACAGCAAATGAGTTCCAAAAAGCTGAGAAACCTCATGTATTGGACACACACACACACACACACACATTAAGTTGACGAGTATTGAGGTGGAGAAGTTAGAGAGAGAAAATTTGGCGACTATAACAGCACAGCTGAACTAAATATGTTAGAAATCTATTAACAATTTTACCTACCAGTTTGAGGGGTTGCAAGTAGAATTAACAAGACTGTTTTGATCTATTTTATGTAATAAAGTTGTAAACTTCGATAGTGAGAGACGTCACTGTTGATATATTAGAGGTGTGGCAAGCAAAATCACAGACACCACGAACGCGCAAGACAGTGCATACAAATAGAAACAATTTTGTACTCAGTTTCAACAAATTAAACTTTCCTGCAGACAGACACACACACACACGCACACACACAGTATGCTAAATAAATTTATTTTACTTTTTACACATAAAAAAAAAATCTTTTCCTAGCTTAACAAAAAGAAAATTTTTATTTTTTTTTATTTTTTTTTTCTTTTGAGATTTTAACCTAATATAAGCCTATCTTTCTATCTTTTGTTTATATTTCCTAGTATTCCCAGTTTGTTTTGATATCATTTACCTTGTATAATCTTTTTTGATATTCATCACAACAAACAAACAAAAAGTTTATCATCAACTTGCCCTTAAAGCATCCACAAATCACCTAAATAGCATTAAAAATGTCTGCTGAAGTAAGTATTAGATTACCAAAACCAACACGTCTTTTAGAGCATTTTTTTTTCACTCTTTTATTGATTTTGCACTCTGCAAAGCCCAGGAAGCACAGCCACTAACAGAAGTTTATAGGAAGTCAAAGAAACCGTCGCTGCCCCAGCTGTTGAAGAACCAGTTACCACAACTATTGCTGCTGAAGAACCAGCTGTTGAAGAAGTTGCTGCTGAAGCTGAAGAACCAGTTGCTGAAGCCGAAGCTGCTGCTGAAGAACCAGTTGCTGAAGCCGAAGCTGCTGCTGAACCAGCCAAGAAGGCTGAAGAACCAAAGGTTTCCTCATGGAAGAAATTCCTCAACAAGCTTAAGAACTTGTTGAAGTAATTCAGGCATTAGTTGTTTAAAGAAAACAAACAATAATCTGTGTAACCCAAAAAGAAAAGAAAAAATATCAAAGACTAATGTTTGTGAAAACTCTCAGTTCAAGCGGTTCTGATCATTGAATAAGTCCCTTTTTTTTTTGCATGAATCACAACCGTTAGATCCTTTTGTTTCTCATGTTCTGCTCTCAATTTTATTTATATACTTGCCTTCTTATTTAATTTCCTAATAAATTTTAATCTTTAGAATAAAACTACTCAATTCTGATATTCTAGCAATTGTCAAATGGCGCTTAAGCCCATCATATCCCTGCTCATTTTTGAATATTCCTTTATTTTTCCCATTTCCTATTCTCCCACCCACAGAAATGGCTATCTAGGACGCGCAACTAGTTTAGTAATTAAGGTATGCGAGAAAAGAACTAAGCAGAGAAAAAAAAAAAAAAAAAAAAAAAAAANACACACACACACACACACACATTAAGTTGACGAGTATTGAGGTGGAGAAGTTAGAGAGAGAAAATTTGGCGACTATAACAGCACAGCTGAACTAAATATGTTAGAAATCTATTAACAATTTTACCTACCAGTTTGAGGGGTTGCAAGTAGAATTAACAAGACTGTTTTGATCTATTTTATGTAATAAAGTTGTAAACTTCGATAGTGAGAGACGTCACTGTTGATATATTAGAGGTGTGGCAAGCAAAATCACAGACACCACGAACGCGCAAGACAGTGCATACAAATAGAAACAATTTTGTACTCAGTTTCAACAAATTAAACTTTCCTGCAGACAGACACACACACACACGCACACACACAGTATGCTAAATAAATTTATTTTACTTTTTACACATAAAAAAAAAATCTTTTCCTAGCTTAACAAAAAGAAAATTTTTATTTTTTTTTATTTTTTTTTTCTTTTGAGATTTTAACCTAATATAAGCCTATCTTTCTATCTTTTGTTTATATTTCCTAGTATTCCCAGTTTGTTTTGATATCATTTACCTTGTATAATCTTTTTTGATATTCATCACAACAAACAAACAAAAAGTTTATCATCAACTTGCCCTTAAAGCATCCACAAATCACCTAAATAGCATTAAAAATGTCTGCTGAAGTAAGTATTAGATTACCAAAACCAACACGTCTTTTAGAGCATTTTTTTTTCACTCTTTTATTGATTTTGCACTCTGCAAAGCCCAGGAAGCACAGCCACTAACAGAAGTTTATAGGAAGTCAAAGAAACCGTCGCTGCCCCAGCTGTTGAAGAACCAGTTACCACAACTATTGCTGCTGAAGAACCAGCTGTTGAAGAAGTTGCTGCTGAAGCTGAAGAACCAGTTGCTGAAGCCGAAGCTGCTGCTGAAGAACCAGTTGCTGAAGCCGAAGCTGCTGCTGAACCAGCCAAGAAGGCTGAAGAACCAAAGGTTTCCTCATGGAAGAAATTCCTCAACAAGCTTAAGAACTTGTTGAAGTAATTCAGGCATTAGTTGTTTAAAGAAAACAAACAATAATCTGTGTAACCCAAAAAGAAAAGAAAAAATATCAAAGACTAATGTTTGTGAAAACTCTCAGTTCAAGCGGTTCTGATCATTGAATAAGTCCCTTTTTTTTTTGCATGAATCACAACCGTTAGATCCTTTTGTTTCTCATGTTCTGCTCTCAATTTTATTTATATACTTGCCTTCTTATTTAATTTCCTAATAAATTTTAATCTTTAGAATAAAACTACTCAATTCTGATATTCTAGCAATTGTCAAATGGCGCTTAAGCCCATCATATCCCTGCTATTTTAGGAATAATCCTTTATTTTTCGCATATCCTATTCGCCCACACACAGAAATGGCTATATTATTCGTGCAACAATTTTAGTAATTAAGGTATGTGAGAAAAGAAAAAAAAAAAAAAAAAAAAAAAAAAAAAAAAAAAAAAGAATTCATACATAAGGTCTGCATAAGATGAAAACTGTCTTACAGTCCCCAATTTTCTGGGTCATTTCTGCTGCTGCAAGCCACACATGGGTCTGCTGGCCTTTTTTTTTTTCTTTTTCTCTATATTATCTGTTATCCAGTTATTGATCTCTGTTAAACACCCCGTTCATAAACGCTTCCACTGTGTTTCTATTCATCAACGCTTCTATTATATTTCCTCAGAATATATAAATAGGTTGAGTAACAAAAATGAATACAACTCTTGTGGTGAAGAAAGCATTCACAAATTAGCCTGTTGTCTTTGATACCGCAATTTCTTTGCTAAGCCCCGTTGTCGCTAGCTACTCAAGCTACTATTCTCTTGTTCTTTACTATATACATACATATTTGAATTATCAAGTTGTTCCATCTGCTTTGATGAATACATACATGTTTGTGGTATAAATAAATATACAAGAGGAATATATGTGCATAAACGCACATATTTCTGTAGAGCATCATGTAAGCTTGAATGTAATAGTTGTTCCCATATATTAACTACCACAGCCTTACTCAGTTATCGCTGTTGTTTCGCTTAGGGAATTGTCTCAAACTCAAAAGAAAAAAAAAGTTTAGGTCCTTTTAACACCCTAACAACATGATGTCTTTGATTCACAATATATTCAAACATGCAAACATCTCAACACCTGATAAATTTAACATCAACCTATCAACCTCTAACCATATTTCTAGATTGCACGAGTCACGTGCTAGGACTTTGTTTTTGCTGCCGAGCCCCTTGACGATCCGAAAAACTTTAATAACCTCACGAACATGGGCAACGTTAAAAACTTTAGGAAACTCAGCAACACTAACAAAAAAAGAATTGAAATGCAGTCCTTCTGCATTAGAAATATTATCTTGGTAGAAATTCAAACGACAAACGTTTAGCAGTGATTGGTGCAAAATACAAGCAAAACAAGAAAATTTAACATTCTCCTCAGTTTCGCTAAACTCTAAACAATTGATTCAATATCCACTTTGTCCAGAATCTCCGCCTACAACCTTTGCGAACTTCTGAGTATAAGCACTTCGTTAAGTTGTGGAAACATTGGTAAACATTCTTTAAGCTGGTGAGAAAGTGCCAGCAACCCCTCAGTAGGAGGTGAACGATAGGAGTCATGGTTATGAGCCCTATATGCTGCTGTCTCCCCCAACAGCCAAGGACCTCTCACGGCGGAGATAACTAATATCCCAAACGTTACATGCCCTTGACAACCGACACGTGCCACAATCAATCTTTCGGCTATCTACATCAGAAAACTCCTTAGGCAAATCCAGAAATTGTAATTTCATTTTCCACTTTCACACGTCTACCTCTTGAGACCTATCAAACCAATGAATCTTATTTCAAAACAGTCTAACGTTGGTCTAATATTCTATTAGAAATTACAAAAATGCTGCTTTCAGTTCCTAAAATCATTGGTCACAGAGGTTTCAAAAGAGTGTATCCTGAAAATACTTTGCTCGGCTTCACTCAAGCTAGAAATGCTGGGGCCTCAATAATCGAGCTCGATCTTCAAGTCACAAAAGACTCACATATTGTAGTTTGCCACGATGCGAGCACTGAAAGAGTCTTCAATAAATCTAAGTATATCCCAAATTCCACTCTTGAGGAGCTTAAATTGCTCCGTACTGTCCGTAAACCTCAAGAAAGCATGCCAACTTTCAAAGAGTTGTTACTTTGGCTAATGAAACCTGAGAATTCATCCCTCCAACTAATGCTCGACATCAAAAGAATCAATCATTTAGGTATCTTCGATTTACTACATGATGCATTGTCTGTTCATGCAGGTTTCAACTGGAAGAATAGATTAATACTAGGAATCTGGTCTGAAGAACAATACAATTATGTTGTGGAATCTGCAAAATTTAAAGGATTTCAAAAAGTACTTATCACTTGGTCTGTTCTTAATGCCTTAAAGTTGTTAAAAATTAGTGATGCACAACCTAACCCAGAAGATTGTTTAACTGGTATTTCTCTTTTGCATTTCATGACTTGGAATTCTACTTTATGGTCATCTAGCAAAACTGCAACCTCTCCAATAAAGACTCTTTACTCAAACTACATCGTTGACAAAAAGATAGATCTATATTTCTGGACTGTCAATCATACAGACGATATGGATTGGTGTCTTAAATTGCCATTTGTTGCCGGAATCATAACTGATAACCCAGATATTCTTCAAAAAAAAATCAATAAAATGAAACTGGCCAATAAAGTTGAACCAGAAGATTCTGGAAAATTGGCAAATATTGATTCAAGAAGAAAATTGTATTTGTCTACTATCAAGAAGATGTATCTGTTCCAACCATACTGGTTTACACAAAAGGGCCTCAGAAGATCTTTGTATTGGTTCGTTCTACAAATTTTTATTTTATTTAATAAGTACAACATTTCCAAGATTAATTTATTTGGAAAGTACAATATCGGTAAGCTCTTGTTAGAGTTTAGTAAGTCAATCGGTTTGATTTAAGACCAAATATACTTATGTATCTTCAATATAATTTTTTATATTCTTTGATTCGAACTAAATGGTAAGTAAGTGTTATGAGTTCCAGATAAAAGCAAAATAATATAATATGAATTCTCCAGAGGAGAAAAAAAATATTCGACACAAGCAGGATTTGAACCTGCGCGGGATATCCCAAGACATCTCTCATGTACTTGCAAGAAATACAATATTCGAGTGTCTCGCCTTAACCACTCGGCCATTGTGTCAGAAACAAGGTATTTTTTTTTCCATGTTTTCAGTATACCGTTCATAAGTCCTGATTCTATTGATTTATTGTTTTAAGAGCCATTATTCTTTCGAGCTTCTTAAAAATGCTTCAAAGTCATAAAAGTATTTATTTTTTACAATATACTTACATACCATGACCGTTCATAAGAATTATGTATGAATATATGCCATTAAGAGTCATATGCTTTCCTGTTAGAGATCGAAAGAGTACTAAAAAAACTTGAAAATACAGTTACATGAAGAAAAACTATTATTCTATGGTACAAAATATTACTGGTATTACTGACAAATAGTTTAAAACTCAGCAATGCTATATCGGCACTATTAGTCACTAATCACTTTTGATTGGCAAATAGGACAATTATAGTTTATTTCCAGCCATTTGGAGCAGCAATCGTAATGAAATACATGATTGCAAGATAAAATTGAGACACAAGATTTTAATATTCGAAATTTTTCCAAACAAATGGCGCATCTTTGAGTACGGTACTTATTTGGAACTTCAATAGACTGAGATGACTTAAGATTATATGAAATCCAATCTATAGCCTTATTTACCATTGATTTCATTTTGACCTCAACTAGCTCAACTGATACGTTTGATGAGACTTCTGAGTCGTCATCTGAGTTGGACTGGAATGAGGTAAACGAGGTGTCACTTAGTCCAGAATTATAGGAATCTTTTCTGCTAAGTAAATTACAAAGATTATTTCGTGATTTTCTGATCCCAAGATTTTTAAAAATGCTTGCTAGATTCTCAATTATATTACCTAGATGATAAGCAACTGGCTCTTTAGGAATTAAAGAATTATTCTTATAAATGTAGGCATCGCACGATATAGTTGGCTGAAATTTGCAAAGCGACACAAGGACTGCAAAGATTATCATTAAAGCCAAAATTAATGGTAAATACAATAGGGCAATTAGTTGAAATAATGGTTTTGTTTTAGTGCTTTTGACCCTTATGTTTAGGGTTTTTTTTCCTTCCTTACTAATAGATATTTTCATTTTTTCTAAGGATTCGTTCGAAACGAAAAACGACGGAATTATAACTTTTGAATTAGATTGATCTGTTTTCATCACTAATAAGTTTTGCTCTCTTATATTATTTCCAATAATTACGGCTTTAACATTTGGAACTTGCTGAAAATTTCTAACCTTTTCAAGGAATGAGCAACCACCTCTTTCATTCAAAATAATTATATCTGAAGTCAAGTTTCCTTTGAGTTTCCTATTTACCTCCTCCAATATTTTACTTTTATTGCAAGCATTATTCGAGATATAAAGCAATTCTCCACTTAGACTATTGTAGTCTTGATTATAATAATCAAATTTACAGTTATCTGTTTGGGACACGAAATTTAGACGTTTGCCATTTGAATCTATAGTAGGACCAAACGTTGCATATAACCCAACGGCTGAAAAAAGCACTGAAGACTCATACCAGCTCAGAATAACCCCAGAAGCCTTGAATGTAGTAAATTCAACAAACGCCCTTGTAAAATGTTCGAAAGTGCTGTCCTTGATAAAAGTATATGAAATATAACTGAACGCCAAAAATATGCAGACGTTCGCTAGAACCAAATGAAAATATACTATTAACATTTTGGGTTTTTTCACAGAATGCTATTGAAAAGTACGATATGCTACTGCAATATTTACATTTGTCTTCAGCAACAGTGTCCCTTCTTTTAGCAATGGCTCTCTGTTGAAACTATGCTCTATATCTCTATTTCCGCTATCTGAGATTCAGCAAGAAATTCTTAGCTTTCAGTAAGCATAAACTATAATGATGATGAAGAAATGATGGGGGAAAAAAGTTGCAAACATAAAAGAAGTACAAGACAAAAGTAAATGCTCATTGAAAATATCGTTTTTTGTGAATCAAATCAATTTCAAACAGAGAAAAAAAAATCTTAATTGAAATTAAAATATTGTGCAACATAACATGAAAGGATAATGTGCATAAAATTGTATATTTTTTAGAAGATAAATTAGTGGAACTTGTTGAAACAGTTTGCTTGTAGAATATTATTAGAAGGAATAATTTTTCGGACAATGAATAAAAGAAATAAACAATTACTAGTACAGCGGTCCTTAGGATTTTTCAACTTTACTTCAAGGTAAGACATTTATCTAGTTTTGATTTCCAGCTAGAACATTGCCTGGGCCAGGAAAAGATGAGGAGTTTGTATTAATAGGAGTTGGAGGAACAGACATTTTCTTAGTCATGTCAGTTAATGGAATGATGGAGCGGCCATCATTGTTCTTCTTGTAAAAATTATCTCTTTGAGTAATGATACTCTTTTCTTTGATATACCAAAACTTGGAAGGAATCAATTGTATCAAAAAATCTAATTTGTCCTCTATGAATGGAACGATTTTTACAGTTGGAGGAATGATCAATCTATTCAAGTAACCATAACTCAACAAATAACCGCTCACCATACCGAAAAAATGACCCCAAAAAGAAGAACCTGGAACAAGGATTGATGTTAAGACAAGTACGAAAACAGGGAAATAGCGGGTAGGAATGCCGAAGTTATTGTTCAATTTGATGAGTGGCATGTTCAAACTTTCTCTGACTGCAAAATAAGCAATGAACGAGAAAACCCACCCGGAAGATCCTATTACTTTGACATCCGGGTAAAACAACATACCTAGTATGCAAAATGGAACTGCTGCTGAAACTGCTAAAACGTTCAATACTATTCCAGTATACACAGTTCCATGTATCAATTCGAATCTAAGTAACGGACCATATAGACAGACGATATTGAGGATTAAATGTAAGACTGATGTATGTCCAAGTGGATAATTGGATAATCTGCCTAATTGAAAATGGATCAATGCCTTTGGGTATAAGTAAAGACCCTCGTTTATATCATAGAAGCTGCAAAGGAAAATTATTACGAAGAATACTGACAATCCAGCGGTCAATGCTGGATATCTATCGCCTGGAGCAGACGGGAAAAGATACTTGAAAACAGTTTCGAAGTGCACTTGATGACTGGTAATACTATCCATTTCTTGATTCAGTTATTATATAAATTTTCTAAATTGAGTTTGCTTATTTTCATTTCAATTGGCTAATTCAGTTTAGCCTATTTGCAGAATTCAGAAGTTTGTTATTTGAAAGAATTTTTAAATATAAAGCATATTTTTTTTTTATTCTAGGGAACAGCCTTGTATTTTTTTTTTTTTTTTTTCCTTTTATTTTTAAATTTCGATCTATACTGTGGTGTCTGTCTATTTGCTTCATCTCTCTATATTTGTTTCATTTGGTTACGTAGAATTATCTTTCATACATTTTTATTATTACAATTTTTTTTTTTCTGGAGGTTATTAGAATTTTCAGTTAATATTGTAAAGGAACCCAAGAGCAGCTTCTATTCTGGGTATATACTTATGAAATTAAGCTACACCTTACTGAAATCTTATAAAAGCAACAGCTTCCAGAAGAAATACCGAACATGTTTGAATTTTTTAAGGTTAGTATAAATTTAATTTTGCTTCAGACTGTCGGGAGATATTTTGATGATAGATCCCAATGGAGGGTTCGCGAGCAATAATTTGATTATCTCGGAACATTATTTACTAACAATCAATCGTAGTCTTTTGGTTCTGCTTTAGATATTCCAGGATTCAACTTCAAGAAATTGGTCTTAAGTTTCACGCTCGCCCAATATTTGTTCGAGAATGTCTTAACTTTCCGTCAATACAAAGTGTTGGGTAACAAGACCCCGCCAGAGTCTTTGAAATTCAATATTGATGAGGAGACTTTCAAAAAATCGAATGATTACTCCAGAGCAAAAGCCAGATTTTCTATTTTCAGTAACACTTATTCCCTAATTCAAAATATTTTAATTATTAACTACGACGTTTTACATATTTTGTGGAGTAAAGCTGGGGAATATTTATTGAATGTTTCTCCTTACTTGCCTAAATTTATGGCTTCTGGACAGATCCCTCAATCTTTGATGTTTTTATTATTGTTGCAACTTGTTTCTATGATTGTTTCCACCCCTCTTTCCTACTATCAACATTTTGTCTTGGAAGAAAAGTATGGCTTCAACAAGCTAACTCTCAAGTTATTCTTTACTGATATGGTCAAAATGTTTTTATTGAGCATTGTATTTGGTGGCCCATTAATAAGTGCATTCTTGAAAATTGTTGATTATTTTGGTGATAATTTTGCTATTTACGCTTGGTTATTAATCTGTGCCTTCCAATTACTCATACAAACTATTTACCCAACCATTATTCAACCATTGTTCAATAAAGTAGAGCCATTGGAGAAAGGTGAGTTGAGAACATCTATTGAAAACTTGGCAGCAAAAAACAAATTTCCATTGACTAAATTATTCGTCATTGATGGTTCTACTAGATCTGGTCATTCTAATGCTTATTTCATGGGCTTACCATGGTCAAAGCAAATTGTGTTATATGACACATTGGTAGAAAGCTCCTCAGTGAATGAAACAACTGCTGTTTTAGCTCACGAGATTGGTCATTGGGCCTTATCTCACACCACTAAAATGCTTGTCGTTTCTAATGCTTACATTTTATCCATTTTCGGCTTATTTTCCTTATTCATCAACAACAATGCTTTGTTCCAATCTTTTGGTTTCATGGATTCCAAGCCAATTTTGATCGGTTTCCTCTTGTTCAATGAGATTTTACAACCTTTTGATTGTGTTTTTACATTCTTCACTAATATTATTAGCAGAAAACATGAATACGAAGCTGATAATTATGCTTTAAAACAGGGCTACAAAAGAGAGTTGGCTAGCGCTTTGATCAAATTACAAATTGAAAACTTGAGTGCAATGGAAGCTGATTGGTTGTACAGCGCTTACCACTATTCTCATCCTATTTTATCTGAAAGATTAGCTGCTATTGAGTACACTCCTCAAGAGAAAGTTGATGTCCCTAAAAAAGCAGTCAAATCAGACTAGTCTTTCTCGATGAAAGATTCACATATATTGTTTATTTACATATAGCTTAACTTTGTAAGAATATAGAGTTGTATATTAATATTTGTTGTTAACAATTACTGTGGGTGGCCTATATATCTCGTTAAAATATGTGATTATTAGGCTCTTTTTTTTTGCGTAGGTCGTAGTTTTCCTATCGCACCCTGTTAAGCAATAAAAACCGAACATAAATTTGCCTCTTCATATATCTACTTGACAGCTTTTGTTCCTCAATCCGCTATGAACCTATCATTTTTGATTATAAGACATCTTTCAAATACTACAATCAATTGTAATTTATTTAATGAAAATATACTTATCTTTCCAGAATCTTTGCAAGTATTAGTAGGATATGGGTTCTGTTAACAAGCTAAAGTTTGTTCCATTCCATTCAGTGGTGGACTCAAGTTTTTTCCAAGAGTTATCAGATTTGAAACTCAACAAGTTCAAATTAAATACTGAAAGTCAGAGAATCAATGGCTACTATAACATGAAGATTTATAATGAAAATGAATATCCAACTTTGAATTTGTCTTTAGCAAGCTTCAGTAATAATGATGAAATAAACATTGTTGATAATTTGCCCAAAAACTCCGCTTTGCCAATTTCTGGCAATTTGAATAACTTAAATACTAAAGAAGAATTTGTCAAATTGGATAAAAATGAATACTTGAGGAGATTAGGCGATGAATTTTTTGAAAATATCAAATCTGGCGAAATTTTAAACGATCCTTCCAAATTATTGAAATTCAATCTATTATCATTCTCGGATTTGAAAAAATTTCAGTTTTACTACTGGTTTTCCTACCCCTCTTTGGTATCTGAATGGAAAGTTGATTCTATTATTCCTATCACAGATCATACTAGCTTGGATTCCAAAATTGAACATTGGTTAGATGATAAATCTGTTCCGTATAAATGTAAAAATTTCTTCTTATTGAATGCTGTAAGTGACAGCTTTTTAACTTTGGAGAACTTATTGATTGATGATAAAAGAAATAATAGTGTAAGAGTAGGAATAATAGATAGTAGTACTTACAAAAACACACCGAGCTGGTATTTGAGAAACTTTTTAACAATGTTATTGTATTATGGATACGATAAAGTTGAAGTCTTAGTCTACAGATTCAATAAGTCATCATTCACTTTACATTTATCTAGTAACGACAGTAATCTTATTAGATCAGATAATTATATTCCAAGAGTAGCCGGTTGGGAAAAAACTAGTTTTGGAAAACTACAACCTAAGTTTGCAGATTTATCAAGTTTGATTTCGCCTGTTGCATTGGCTGATCAGTCTGTCGACTTGAATTTAAAATTAATGAAATGGAGAATCATGCCTGATTTAAATCTAGATGATCCTAAGAATTTAAAATGTTTATTATTAGGTGCTGGTACTTTAGGTTCTTATGTTAGTAGGGCCTTGTTGGGTTGGGGAGTAAGACATATAACTTTTGTTGATAACGGAAAAGTTTCCTTCTCAAATCCTGTAAGACAATCGCTTTATGATTTTGAGGATTGCCTAGATGGAGGGAAACCTAAAGCAGAAATCGCCGCAGAGAGATTAAAAAGGATTTTTCCTAAAGTAGTCTCAAATGGTTATAATTTAGAAATACCCATGATTGGTCATCCAGTGAAGAATGAAGAATTTGAGAAATCGAATTTTGAAAAATTGCAAAATTTGGTACAGGAGCATGATGTGATTTTCTTGTTGATGGATTCCAGAGAATCAAGATGGCTACCAACTGTTATGGGGAACGTATATAAAAAGATTGTTATGAATGTCGCTTTGGGATTTGATAGTTATTTAGTAATGAGACATGGAGTTGTTCCAGAAGAAATTGATTTGAATGAGGTAGAAAAATTGAACAATAGACTTGGATGCTATTTCTGTAATGATGTTGTTGTACCCTCTGATAGTTTAAGTGATCGAACATTAGATCAAATGTGTACTGTCACCAGACCAGGTGTGGCATTGATTGCATCTGCATTGGCGGTTGAACTTTTAATATCAATGATTCAAAATTTTGGGTCTTCCAAAGAATTGAATTGTAATGAAGGGCAAGAAAAATCAATTCTTGGTGAAATTCCTCAGCAAATTAGGGGGTTTCTACATAATTTTAGTAATATGAAATTAAATTGTGAAAATTATCAGTATTGCTCAGGTTGTTCCATACCCGTCTTGAAGGAATTTTCTCAAAATGGATGGGAATTCGTTAAAGTTGCTTTAAATGATTCCGAGTACATCGATGAACTTTGTGGATTAAAGTCTCAGAAAGAAACAATAGACCTTGCATTTAGCAACGTAAATATTAATGAGATTGATGATGTTGATGATAGTGAGTGGATAGATTGATTTTTGTTTTTATATAGAAAATTCGATAATAATCAAGTATAATTGCAAATAAATATGAAAATGTCTATAATTGAAGTTTAAGATCAAGCTAATAAGATATGCCTTCAAAAACTTCTGTGATTATGTAAGGATCAGTTTTATATTCATCCTTGAATATTAAATGTGGTTTTCTCTCGGCTAAATCAAGTATTGTTTTTCCGAATTCAGAGTTACACCATGCAAACCAAGGTCTAGTGTAATCTTTTCCTTGAGTTGAGGAAACACTTACACCTTCATGCATCAAGCCTAGTCCACCTGTGTTCTTCATAATCATTTCTAAGAGAACCAGAATTTCTTGATCGTCATCACTAGTACGTATTCTCATAAGTAGACTCATTGGCCATGCGTATCTATAACCAACATGAGGTCCACCAATTCCTTCAAAACTTGGACCTATCAAATAATATGGATTACCTTTTTTCGAAAGTATCATTTCTCTAGTATTTTTATAGATAGGATCCTTTTTTGATACGAACCCAAGATCAGGAAGTGAAAGTAATGATGGAATATTTGCATCATCCATCAAAACGGAAGATGAGTAGCCATCTATTTCATAAGCAAAAACTTTACCGAATTGAGGATGATCAATAACACCATGTTCATATATAGAGGCATTGACAGAATCTCTAAATTTAATTATTTGCTCGTACGATTTACCATAGTTTTCTTTTAAGTATTCTATCTTAGATAATTTATCCAATTCTGTGACAAGATATGCGTTTGCTGGAATAAAATATTGAAAAATGCAAGCATCATCAGATGGACGGAAAGCAGACCTAATCAAATCTATATCAAAATTTACCGGATTTCCAGATCCACTAAGTGGTAAAGTTTCAGTGCCACTATCTGTAAATCTGTTAAATCTGTACGGTTGATAATTGATGTCACCATATTTATTGAATGTAGATAAAGATTGGCGCTTGAGAACAGCTAATATCGTGTCTAAGGCTACACTCCATAATGAATCGGTGGAAATACCTCTGTCCTTATCTTCATAATTCTTAAAAATAGAATCATCACCAGTTGCTTGATAATACTGATTGGTGAGAGACAAAAATGAGACAAGGGAATCCAATTCGTATTTGCACTCGAAAACAGCATGCCAATCCGGAATAGGGAAAACTTTATCTTTGGAAGATCCGGTCCTGTCAACATTTTTAGCTTCGGGAGGTGGTTGAAAAGCGTTACACAAAGGGTTTTCGATTATGTAACGAGCTTGCAAATTGATAGCACCTTTTATGAGCTCTTGGATACTTTTATCAAATTTGGCTAGTTTTTGGTAGGGGGATAATTGCCAAGCTGAATCTCTGAGCCACTCAGCATGGATATCTCCTGTTACTATAAAGGTTTGCGAATATCCCTCGCCGATGCTGTCAAGGCCACCAGAGAAATAATCTGAATTTTTGAAATTTTTAATGAATTGTTCATGTTTTTCCTGGGTGACGTTTTTAAAATAGAGTACACTTGTATCCAATGTGTTTGGGAAGCAATTTTCGAACAATCTAGCGAGATCTAGATCCTCTATTCTCAGTTTGATATCTGTTATGACTTTTTCTACAGATTCACTGACATAAGTTCTGCAATGCTCGGCAGGTCTTTGAAAAGGTAAGTTCAAAGTTCCTCCAGAGAAAGGTGGATGTGGCTTTCTTGCGTAGTCTACATAAACGGGACACTTTTGTTTTTTTGCACCAGAAAAGGTATCGTAGGCAAGCTGCAATCTATTAGACTGCTCATGATCTTCTCTGGACCCACGAAGACCGATTATGATTAGCAAAAGAAAGAACAAACCAGCTGCGCTACCAGCTGCGACGGAGGACCTAGAAAAGCTTCTGTTTGATAGGAATCTCATCCGGGGCCAGCAAGTCAAATAGTGTATGGGGAACTAGGGGAGATACAGACTCGAAAACAAAAGAGCTGGTTGCAGACTCAGCAGGAATGAGCTTATACAAACTCGTAATTAAACTTGTGAAACTTGTCAGCGTGTCAAAAGGGTTCGTTCTACTTTTTGCACAGAGTTATAGCGAGTGTTAGGCTACTTGTTGCTACAGTAAAATGTTGTATAGGACTGGAGATACCATTAGCAATATCAGAATGTTGCGAGCGCTGGCGCGCATGGACGTTTTTTTTTCGAACGCACATATTATTGATATTCTGATGGAGTAAACAGTCTGCATACTTTGATAGAATAATAGTTGTTTGTATTGAAAAATCCACATCATCAATCAGATAAAATAATCATCAATGATAATAGAGAGTAGACACGATTCAAAAATTTACCTTGTTAGAACACTGGGCATTTTTTTCAACGGTTTTCGTGTGTAATCATTAATACCCATTCTGTAATTTTTAGCTCAAATAATTGGATTCGTTTTCTTTTTTTTTTCGTTTTACTATTTTTCTGAGACCATCGTTTCCTATTAGACTGCGTTCTCGTTTTTTTCATTTTCTCTCGTCATATATATATATTCTCGTATACCAAAAAAAAAAAAAAAAAAAAAAAAGAACTCCAAAGGAAGTGAAAAATAGCAGAATTGAGACAATTGACTGTCTGCAAGTGTCTACAAGTGGTTCCAAGTAGTGTGAACAAAGAAACAAAACAATAAATAAGACAAAATGGCAGATAAGGTTGCATCGAAGGCTAAGTTTTTATCAGTTTTCCCAGAACTCGTGAAGGAACTCCAAGACGTCTTGAAGGGCTACGGGATCGCAGAAAACGCTGTTGAGTGGTTCACCAAGAACTTGGAATACAACACCCCAGGAGGAAAGCTCAACAGAGGGATCTCCGTGGTCGACACCTACGTGTTGTTGAAGAACTACAAGTCGTACGAGGAGTTGTCTGACATTGAGTACAAGAAGCTCGCCATTTTGGGTTGGTGCATCGAGTTGTTGCAAGCATACTTCCTTGTCGCTGACGACATGATGGACCAATCAATCACCAGAAGAGGCCAGCCTTGCTGGTATAAGGTTCCTGGTGTCGACAGCGTTGCCATCAACGACGCTTTCATGCTCGAAGGCGCCATCTACATCATCTTGAAGAAGTACTTTGGCAAAGACAGCTATTATGTCGACTTGCTTGAATTGTTCCACGAGGTTACTTTCAAGACTGAATGCGGCCAATTGCTCGACTTGATCACTGCTCCAGAAGACCACGTCGACTTGTCCAAGTTCTCCTTGTCCAAACACTCCTTCATCGTCATTTTCAAGACCGCATACTACAGTTTCTACTTGCCTGTAGCTTTGGCCATGTTCGTTGCTGGTGTCTCTGATGCAAAAGATTTGAAACAAGCTGAAGACGTCTTGATTCCTATCGGCGAATATTTCCAAATTCAGGACGACTACTTGGACTGTTTCGGTAAGCCTGAGGATATCGGAAAGATTGGAACTGACATCCAAGACAACAAGTGTTCCTGGGTCATCAATACTGCTTTAGGTCTCGTAAACGACCAGCAAAGAAAGTTCTTGGACGAAAACTACGGAAGAAAGGATTCTGCCAAGGAAGCTAAGGTAAAGGAGTTATTTAACCAATTGAAACTTGCAGACATCTACCATGACTATGAAGAAAAATTTGTCGTGAACATAAGACAAAAGATCAGCAACATCGATGAATCAAGAGGCTTTAAGGGAGAAGTCTTGACCGCTTTCTTGAACAAAATCTACAAGCGTACTAAGTAAATTTTCGTTTCACACTTCCCCTACCCCTTCACGCCTTTGATTTAATAACTGTTCTCTATTCATGCTAGGGATATTGTATTTTCGGTAGTTAGTAACCATGGTCTCCAATGTATTTTATTTCTATACTGGAATATATATCTTGATAGCTCTTTTTATATAACACATTAACCCTGTCTTATCAATATCTATATCTATATTTGCAAACATGTTTAGAGTTTGATATCTTTAGCTGTATGAAAACTGTAGTATAAAAAAATCAGATTATGGTTTTGAGTCCAGTGTGACTTTTCAAAAATTTTGGATATGGAAAAATATAGTGAATGATCAAAATGATTTTTTTTTTCCCTATTATTATTACAAAGTGATAAACTCTTCAATTGTGGTTCTCCAAAAACATATATTTGGGAATTGACAAGTGATTAACCACTAACGACATTGCTTTTTTGAAATGAAAATAATTGGAAAGTACATGCAAATAGCACAAATATGGAATTTGACTCTGATACAAATGATGCGTCCAAATCAAAATGGCTTCAGATGTCATCTTCTCCATTAGACTTGAATAAGAATGTATGGGATTCTCCTACCGTTCCAAGAAGCCAGGCTATGTTTGATAGCTATGAAAACGCTGATATGGAACCTAATAACGAAACAAGCTTACCTTCCGCAGAAACAGAGAGCTTACACGGATTGTCAGATTCCGAAAATTGCGTAGATGATTTAACAGCTGGTTCTGTAGCATCCACGCGGAATCTCCCACAACCCAATGATCAGACATCTGAAGAGCCTTCTGTTTTTCTACCATCCACAGAATCTACCAGCAAAGCATCAGATATACCCATTGTTACCGAGGACAAAATTGCTCCAGTTTCCGGCACCCAGGTAGTTGACCATAGCGCCCAAAGTGTATGGGGTACTTTATTATCTGAGGAGAATCAAAAAACGACACTTAGTGACACCGAAAGTGATTCAGCTTCAGGAAAAGCAGAAAGCACAGATAGACATTTGCCACATAGTTTTGTTGTAACTTCTCCTTTATTTAATAAACCCGCAGGCGTAGAACCAGATCCTTGGAGTGTTACCGCAAATTGCGATGATCTGGCACTGCCAAGAGGTGATCTAGACGATGAAAAGAAAGACAAACATCAGTCACTGGTGAGTCTGAATACATCAGAACCAGATAATCAAGAAACCTCCTCTAATAATCATCAATCTGCTTCTAATGAATCTCTGCCACTTGGTCTCCCTCCAAATATTTTCCCTGATGATCTACAGTCAATCATGGACTCCATATATGAAACTGAGAAGCTTGATTATAGTGAAAATTTAAGGCTGGAGAAATCTGTTGAGTCAATTTTCGATTATGGAAAAGATTCTAGAAGATATTATAATGCTCTCACCAGACCTACAAGACAGTTTCTTCAATTAAACTCGAACGATTCAGATGACCTAACTAACGGTTTAAACCACATTGTTGCTTGGAAAAATAGCAATACCGAAAAGGAGCTCAATGCAGTAATATCAAATTGGAACAAAACAGAAAATAGTTCATTTACTAATTCAATAAGGTTAAAAGAAAATGCTTATATTTCTATGTTTGGCTGGTCCACTTCCATAAACTATTCTGATAAGGTCAGCTCTAATGTTGCAGCTTCACTCGCTGAACAAAAGGAAACTACTAAAGAGAAATTGAAAAGGCTAGCAGAAGAAGGAGCTAATAAATTGATCAAACAACGTCTTGAAAAAGAGGCTATTAAACTTGAGGCGGACAAAAAGATGGATGAATTTCAGCGTAATTGTAATGGTCCTTACTCTCAAAATGAAATACTTAAAGGCAAAAGACTTTTAGAAGCTGAAAGAGAAAAGAATATGATTGAATTAAAGCGACTCACAAGCTTAGCAAAATTAGAAAATGCAGATAATGATACGTCCAAGAGATCAAATAATGATTCTAATAAGAAATCCAAGCCAACCAGTAAAAAACTATTACCAAGGTTTTTTGGTTTCAATAATAATAGCGAAAATAGCAAAAAGCTCCCTATTGCTGACCCAGATGAAGTTAGCAATGATAATCCGGCAGATTTTGAATTTTCTTTGGATGACAATGATATTGATAACGATAAAGAAACGAAGAGTATTGAAAAAGATTCTAAACAATCCAAAAACGATCAATTTTCCTCTATTCGTGATTTAAATAATGATGCTATCACAAAACATTCTATGGATAATTCAGAAATATCTAGTACACAGCTGTCGCAAACACACTTTAAAGATCTGTTAAAGCCTTCTACTAATCCAAGACATAGCTTTTTTGAAACCGACAGTATTGATTACAAAACTACAGGAAATTCAAACCCATTGATTCCAATAGCGGTATTGCAACCAAAGAGAAATTCTATGGTAAATCCTTCCGGAAGTCAAAGTCGAAGCTCAACTGTGATACCAGTACTATCCACGAGTGTTTTACAACCAAAAAGAAATTCTTTGGCTCAATTAACGACCCCTATTGATACTGTTTCGTCATCAGTATTGCAGCCAAAAAGGCCATATAATAATGTAAATAATCAATCCTCATCAAATACAAGTAATGGTTCAGCCTCTATAAAAAAGGACATCCTTAATTCCATGTCAATATTTGAAACGGCTCCTGGCAGTCATGCGGGATCTGTCATTCCAAAGATCCAGTCGACACAAAATCCCCAATCATATAAAATTCAAGATAATATATCAGCTCAATCAAATATTAATTTCTCTCAGACAAAAAATGAAGATTTTCCAGTACCTAGACTTCCTACGAATGCAAATGATAATAATTTTTTAAAACTAAGAAGCAGTAGTGCTCAGGATGGAATAAATATCGATTTAAATTCCAGTAGTATAGTATCAGAAACTGCTCCGAAAATTCTGAGACCAAAAACGTTTTCAACAATACAAGTATTGACCCCTAAGAAAGTTGGCACAGGACTTGGTAGTTTAAACAATATAAATCTTCTCAGTGCACAAAGTACAAATTCTGAAAAGTCAAATAATACCGAGCAAAGTGATGAGGATGACGAGTTTGGAGATTTCGCCGCAATTAATAATTCAGGTTCAAATATTACCAATATTGCGTCCTCACACATTAGGCAATCCACAAACACCCGTATTTCGCTCGTACCATTAACACCAGAAAAAAATATGACACTAATCAACCAGAGACTGGGTGTGTTGGTGCCTTCTATTATTAGTAAAAAAGTTGATACTAATGACTCTACTAAAGATGATGATGATGACTTTGGCGACTTTACCTCAACATCCAATTTTGGTTCAACTTCAAATTTGAAAGATTCTGGTAATGAAAAACAACAACTTAGGCAGCTTGTCAATACAATACCTAATATGGACTCTTTTTTGTGAAAATTTTCTGAGATGATAAAGAATAAATGAGACGATGGATGATAATCTTTTGTAGAATTGTAGCACATACATTTCACGTGACCTGTATAATTCAAATTTGAAAGAAAAATTGAATATTCTCTGTGCTCAAGAAAAAAAAAAATTTTAAGTAAATTTCTATCTTCATTTTGGTAATAATCAGTAAGCCTTCTAAATTTGAAAAATAATTCATGACAATCTTTCGTGTTCTAGCAGATTACATATTCTGAGATTACCGTACACAATAACTTATATTGCTACTAAAGAAAATGCTTCCTCAACAGAATACATCTATATTAATGAATCGAGTTGTGCTGGGAATAGGATACAATAATAATGCCATCAAAAGCTCCGGAAATAAGTTGGTTTTTGAATTTTCTCGTGGAGCTAGAAGTAAAGCAAGCACTTCTGCTGGGACTAAAAGAATTATAAACCAACTAAGTGCTATGTCTGCATCCAAGAAACAACCAAGAGTATTGAAATTGTGCAAAGAAGATTTAGTTAGACATCAAGTTGTTAGTAAAGCATGGGCACTATACCAAAAGGAAAAGAGAGATGCCTTAAATGATAAGTTAGAAAGCCAGTACAATAAAATGAAGAATGCAATGGATGATTTAAAGGCTTCGAATGCTGATTTATATGCTGAAAGTAATGCTAAAGAAGCTGGTAAGAGATTCAGTTTGGAATTAAGAGCCCCAACTGATTTTCCACCTACCGAAGTATGGAATCACAAGTTCAAACATGAATGAGTATTATTATGAGCCAATTTATATTCATATCAGTGGGAATGAAGAATGCGCTCCGTAAGTTATCTATTGGGCAAAATCAATAGTATGGAATATGATTCAACTGGTATATGGGGCACATTAGCTGGAAAATAAATAACACAAGGAATTTTTACTTTTTTCATCATCATCTGTATATATAATTGATATATTTATAAAAATATATTCATGCCAGTATTGGTAAAGTCAACTATTGTATCGTCAATACAATATGAAAGGTTAGGCGTAGTAGCTGGGCCTGCAGAGGCTTCTTGTATTACAGTTATGTGCCCTTTGCCTATCTACTCACTCTAGCATTCATCCACGCAGAAACAATTATATTGACTTCAAATTGACAGAAGCCCATTAGCATCTCTCAGAAACTATTGTAGTTATTTGACAATCGATCTAATTGTTCAAGAAACAGGCAATCGCGAATTAGAAAATAAAGATAATAATGTCAGTCAATCCTGCTGAGTTGTTTATCAAATCCAAGCCACTGGATGAAGAAGTTCCAGAGCAACAAGATAATCAACAGTTGAATGAAGAGAGTGAAAATGAAAGCGAGCAAGACAAAGAACCTACAAGCCAGATTAGTAATGGACACCACCCGCAATATCTAGAAACTGAAAATGATATTGACTCTTCCACAGCTAGCGAAGTAATTAGAAATTCAGATAAGGTGGACCCACATAGAACACTGATAGAAAGAAGCTCTGAATCAAATGAAGTAATAGAAACAAATAATATATTTGAGCAAAGAAAGCATATACAGAAAAGAAAATACGAAAGTATAGATGATGTAAGTGATGACGAGGAAGATTTTGAATACGTTCAAAGTATTCTTTTCAAAACCCTAGAAAAAGATTTTCAGGATTTAATCAAGAGTACAAAGTCCAAAATTACTGCTGAAGATGAGCATGGAGGAGGACAATCGTCCATGTTACTGATGTTATCATCTATATCATCTATGATGAATGGAGGTATACCTATGGGAAGAAGCAATAGAGCTTCCAAGAAAAAGAAAAAAAAAACAAAGAAATCTAATGATAATGGCGATGATGATGGTGATGATGATGACGATGATGATGACGATGATGATGATGATGACGATGACGATGATGATGATGAGGACGACGATGAGGACGACGATGATGATGATGATGATGAATATGATGAGGACGAGATGGTACAGGATGTTGATGATGTGCTAGGTACTTCCATAAGACCAAAAAAGAAATCAAAAGAAAATTCTGATCTTTATGAAGATGAAAAGCTTCCTTTACCAAAAGACTTACCTGCAATTCTGCAGTCTGATAGACACAAATTATTACATAAATTTATGACGAGAAAACAGGCCGAAAGATTTGCCGGCTATCCTGAAGCATCAACCTCGAAACTATATTCTAAAAAAATTGCTTTCAGAATTTTAAAACAGAATGTTACAGGTGCTGCGTTGGCAGGTTTCAATGCTGTTGGTAAATATTTTCTATTTGACTTGCTAGAAAAAGCAAGAGATATTTATGAAAGGGATGAAAAAGTAGAATTGGCAGACAAATTGATCGAAAAAAGGCAAAAAAAATTCGAAGCGGCCATTAATAATGATGAAAAACTAAAGAATGTTAACCCCTTTCAGGAAAACAAAGAACAAAATGCAGCATCAACAGATAAAAATACACAAGTGTCAGAGTTAGAAAATGTGCAAACTGTGAATAAAAATGGTTCTATTATTCCAAATGCATCGGAAACATCAACAAATGACAATAAGACCGAACAGCTGGAGAGACTTAAAATTAAAGATGATCTCGATTACTATGGAAACAAAAAGCCTTTGCAACCATGGCATATCAGGGAAGCATTCCGTATTCTCGAATTTGAGAATTCATTTCCCAAACCACGATGGAATGAGCAAGGTGGGTCAAATGGGTTAATGTTCAGATAAGCGATGATCTTCAAAATGCTGCTTTTGGGATCATTGGTGTTCATTATAATCATGTATATCTTGACTGATTATTTTCAAATCTTTGCAGTATGGAATTTCCAACATATAGTAATGTTTATACAAATTTGTAGGATCATCACACCGAATATAGACTGTATGAAAAGGAAAATATTGAAAACACACACATATTTTATACACAAGAATATAAATTAAATTCCTTTGAAAAACAATTGCAAGTAATAGCATTTTACATCTTCATCCCAATAATCCCATATTCCATTATTTCCTTCCTCATCAACATCAGCTGAATCATCATTGTTTCGAATCACTGGGTTACCGGGTACTTTAATGCATATGTTTTCATATGGCTCACCACTTATCACTAAATATTGGAACTTTTTATCATTGTGTTGTTCTTCATCTATATTGTGATTTTCTGTTTCCACCTTTTGCTCATAGTAGTTCATGATACGGTACATTGGTCTTTTATACCGTGTAGTAATAGACTCTCCACCTTTTGTTTCCATATAATCATCTGATTGTTTGGCTATTTTCGAATATTGTAAACTGACTTGAATTCCTAAGTTTCCTGTAACTTCGTCTCTAATTTTAGTAATCTTGTATCCTGGGAATCCAATTTTTGTGAATTTTTTTTTTGTAATTTTGCTGATACCTAGAACCGTATTATTCTTTTGATTCTGTTGTTGCTGTATTTGCTGTTTCTCCAAACGGACCTGTCTCTTTTTTAAATTTGTAATATGCTTCTTTCCTTTCACATGAATCACGTAAGAAGTCTCAGAGACATGGGTAGTGAGGCAAAGCCTGCATTCAAGATACCCAAGATGATTTTTATGGACGTATGGGTCGCTTTCTAGTGCACTGCTAGATCCATTGAAAAGCTGCTTAAGTCTTTGCCTTCTGGCCATGTTGATGTCCTCATTTGAGGCAACTCCTCCACCACCTTGCTTATTTCCCACTCTGTTCTGATAATCCATTTCTATACTAATTAATTTTAGCTTATGCTATCCTGTTTATTATCACAAATATTCAAAGATATGAAAATTTCCAAACGTCTCGTTCAAAGCTTTACTCAATTATCACAAAGAATAGAGATGCCTTGGAACTGAGAAGCTTCATGTTGGTGAAGCTGCAGATGAAATACTTACAAATAATCACTTGCACCAACGCATTTCGTAAATATGCGCACTCTTCGCACTCTTCACTAGTTATTATTGATTTTACTTTACATGGTTATTGACCCATACTTCTTAGTCTAAATCTTTCATCAAGTTGAAGGCATTTATACACTCAAATTATGTGATATTTAGTGGCAATATTTGATTACATCTGGTACCAAATACAAGCTGCTTTGAAGATTGTCGAGCAAACTTGAGAAGCAGAAGCCTGTAATTTTCAACTGAATTCATTAGTTTCGCGATTAATTATAAAACTATACTAGCTTTTCAGAATTATCTTCCCTTTAAAATATAGCTGCTTTCTAGCATAAATCCTTCATGAATAGTGTGGAAAATAAAATAATACAAATACATTATACAAATGCAAGAAGAAAGGCTTTTTTGACAGAAAAACCAAAAAAAAAACAAAGTCTATTTGAAAGAAAAATTTTTGGAATAAGTAACTTCCTTTTGATTTTAGAATTTCTATGGGTATTCTAAAAATTATTCCGCGGGTTAATTTTGATGATGACTTTATTTTCAATTTGTGACACTAGTCTTTTGTAAATTTCTAATTGATTAACTTTCTTTTATTATTTGAGGATTTCTCATAAAGTCTCTTCTGACTGAGGAAACAAAAATCGAAGAAGAATCCAACTAAAACTAAACCGCACTTGGCAAAGTTTTTCCTTATGAAATCAAAAAGATTAAAATTCAATCTAGGATCAAGTTCACCAACGCCCAAGTTATTAATGGTTTTACTGTTTTTATAGTCTACCAAAATGAAGTAGTTATCCAAAATTATTTGACACAAAGATGCTGTACCACCTACCAAGTCCAAATAAATTGCTGTGAATGGGTAGCCTTTTGTAGATTTCTTTTTATAATTTAGGAGAAGTTGCGGCACGTATTTAACGGTGTTAATGAAAAGCTTTATCATTGTAAGAATCTTAGTTAAAAGTAATAATGGAAGCGATTTCTTTATGAGTGAGGAATATAGAGAAAATGTGATGATGGCAATAATTAATATGATCAAGTATCTGAATTTTGCATCAACTTTTCTGAAAATTATTGGGATATATTTTTTCAAGTCTGAGAATGTAATAGTTGAATAGTTTGCACCGGGCTTCTGAAGTTGCTGGATTTGATTGTGATAAGATTTTTGCTTAACAATTCTATAATATAAGACCTGAATGAAAGTTATGATGATGCAAATCAAGCAATGAGTAGCGTAGCAGAAATCAATCATGGATAAGATAGGCTTGGAATTATATTTCTTTTCATAGCTGGATATCACGTCGTTGTTGAATAGCTGTAAATAAATCGTCACAAAGTAAGAGATATACCCTACTATATTTATGAGAAGCGAATCCAAGGAGATTGCATCTGATGACTTCATTTTATAGTTCATTATTAATGTGGGGTAGAAAGCAGTACTCTAGAATATCAAGTAAAGTTAGTAAACCAATTTTAATTTGAAATATAATTATTTTTCATGTTCTTGAAACTTACCCAAGCGACTAAATAAATTATACCACATATTGTGGAGAGAAATTTCAAAAAAGCCATCATTCTAGAAATTCAGAAAATAAGAGAAAAGTTGGATGCAAAAAACTTCTAATTATACGACAGATATTATATTTAAATAGTATTTGATTAACTCCTTTTTTTTCTCTCTTATCTGTGCTTCTATCTGGAATTAATGGATTTATTTGCAAAATTTCAGAAAAGTATATCGCAATAAAACTGTCAAGGGTTCTATTCTTCGGGAGAAATTACTAGCATTTCTAGGGTTTGACTAAATTTGTGTTTTTTTTTTTCGATTTTTTCTTTTTTTGCAGTAGCTGTTCATTTTTGTGCTAATTTTGATATTTTTTTTTTTTCACATGGACCTCAAGCAGCCTTGAATTTTCCAAAATTTCTGTAAATAAGCTTTACTGATTTTACTGTCTTATTCGCTGAAACCAATCAATAAATGGTTATGACTTGTAGTGAATCAGAATATAGTAGCTTGAGAAATATCTGTGACAACCTTTTCGCTCGCTTGAAAGATTCAACTTTTTATTCGGTTGGATTTGTTGTGATAATCAAATTTTTTTTCTAACAGCTTCTGAGTTTTCGAAATGCAGAGCTCTGTACAGAAAGAATCAGTAACTATTACACTAACCAAGATGCTGTAAGCTAAAAAGCGCGTTAGACTGCAAGTAAAACTACATGTATAATGATATTCGAGAGCGTAAAAAGACGAAAGTGAGGCTAATTCAAAGATTGCAGTAACACAGTCCAAAGTTTTCAACAAAAAAAAAAAAAATAGCCCCGAAAAATGATTAGTCAACAAGTTTTTTGTGACTCTACAGAAGCTATGATAATGTATGAAAGATTTTTGACCAATTGATTCATTCAAAATGAAAATTCCATCTATCAACTGGAGATACAATTTCACGACATATGATATCCCAATCCATTAGTGAACCAAGTAGACTAAAAAGTCGTATTCTTGTCCATCGGAGGCAATCTTGTACCGTAGTACAGCCTAGGATAAGGAGAATCACAAGGCGACGCCCAAAAATGATGAAATGGAATTGGTTGAATAAGTTTGGTGAAATAGAAGAGAATCCAAAGTTAGAAAGGAGAGAAGAACGGATGATTGTGAAGTGTGGATATAATATTTTTCTGGAGAAAAAAATTGAAAAAAAAAAAAAAAAAAAAAAAAAAATTTTCCGGTTTTTCTTCGGTGTTGAGATTTATGTATGTGCGGACTTATGGGTGTGCATTTTAGTAGCTGCTATGTTTTTAGTGTGGCAGATTTTGTAGATTACTTTCGATTGACTTTCAAATCCGACGGCAACAAGTTAGATGTATCTAAAAAAAAAATACGGCTAACCAGATAGTAACAAGTTCGACATGAGAATAAATTATAATCACCAAAAATGTGGAAAGATAAATAATAAATATACGACACTGAGAATTATGACACCATCAATAAGTTCATTTATGAGCCCTATGGGCCATCTATGGGCCCCTCAATAAGCAGATCTATGAAACCATATTCGAAACCAGCTGTGGGACCACAGATGAGGCCATCCATGGGACGATCTATGGGACGATTAGTCTACTAGAACTGAAAGGCTGAGCAAAACAGTCAACAGAAAAAAGATCAGTACATCAAAACATGATCTGGCAAAACAAAAACATATCGATAATAATGAAAATATCAAATAAAAATATTGTTAATAAAATATCAATCTACTGGAATGACACTAATAAAACATATCAATAAAAAGAATAGTGTTAACAAAAAAATGCTGATATCAATTAAATCAATGATATCAGTAAATAAAAAAAAAATCAGAGACTGGAGAATGTAGAATGAGTAAAAGTAAAAAAGTCGATAAACTGAATAGTGATATTAAAGTGAATAATGCTCATAATAATAACCCTGGCAATAAACAAACTTAATTGTAAACATAGTAATAGCAATAGAGTATGCACATCTCTGTCTCTCAACTAATAACTTATCCATCCCATGCAATTGGATCACTCTCTCGTTCCAAGCGCTTGCGAGATTTTTGTTCCCCACCATTAACGGTCTTCTCCGAAGTCAAATGTAAAAATACATTCAATAGAACGAAAAAAAAAAAAAAAAATAAAGAATAACCTATTTCTCCTCTCTTAAGAGAGGAGAACGCACAAGCATGGAAATAATCCGTGCGGGCTAGAATAAACAGTATGTATGCACATAGAACCTAAAAAGAAATCCAAAACAAAAACAAACAAGTCTCAATTACTGAATATTCACATATTAATAGCGCTAATTTTTTTTTTTGTGTGTGTTCTCCGCCTTGTACTCGCATACAAACCATGCATATCTCATAGTTGTAGAATATTCAACATGTAACTATAATGTATCGAAGCAGTACTCATTCATTATTCTGACAGATAAACAGATATATATCAACGGTATTTTGTCATTTTTTGATATGGTTTTTTGTAAATTTATTCAAAATGAGTTTTTTAAATTAAAACATCCTCATTATACATTTTCACGTTTTTCCATTCAGTACGTTCTTGGAGACACAGCGAATCCTACTATCATTTGTATACCTAAATCTAGTTATACATCCACAACCAAAGATATCAACAACCAGAAAATCTCCTGAGGACCCTTTCCTTCTCTGACCTGCAAACAATAAAAACAATTTGATCGTCATCATCTCTTTCTCTCTCTCAAAGAAGCATGCCTGACTCCTACATAACACAAAATCTCCGACTTGTTCGCAAATTGGGCACAGGTGCCTACGGCTTGGTGTATCTCGTGGAGGATCGCAACACCCGTCAACAGTTTGCTGTCAAGATCTTATCTCAAAAGAACAACAACAAACACTACAACACCGTGAAGCCATCAGTCTTTTTGCAACAACAATTTGATTCTCTTCTTGAACAACACAACAACAATTTATCCCAAATAATGCGAGCCGTTCCTTTTCGCGAGCTCTTGCACACTCAATACGCTTCCCTCAAGGAAATCAGCTATCATTTAAGAGTTCACGACCATCCAAATATTGTCTCCATCAAGGAAATATTGCGCGTCAATTACTACAATAACAATTTGCTTGAGGACACATTTTACTTCATCGTGATGGATTATTTCTCAAATGGTGATTTGTTCCAACTTATTGTCGAGAAAAAATTCTTTATGACATCGTCTCCAGCTTCAGACAACCAAAAAATCAAGAGATTTTTCAATCAATTAGTCTCTGCTGTTGACTATTGTCACTCTCGTCGTGTATATCATTTTGATATAAAACCTGAAAATGTTCTTATTAGTAATAATTTTGAAACTGTATTGCTCACCGATTTTGGACTCGCTACAAGCTGTCCTTATTTTAACGGTGGTCACTGCTCTGGCAGCATTTATTACATGGCTCCAGAAAAGCTCAACAAGCCAAACAAACAATTTTACCAAAACGATATTTCAAAACTTGTGTTTCCTAGCTCCTCAAGTGACATATGGTCTTTGGGAATAATATTGATAAATATGAGCTGCATGAGAAACCCATGGCAGAAAGCCAGCGTACTACAAGATGGTACATTTGCAAGATATGCCAGTAATCCAAAAATGGTTGCCAAGAATGCTAATAGTTCATCAGCTTTTGGCAAGAGAATCCTCTATGATATTTTGCCTATTAGTAAAGAAGTCTTTTTCATTTTAACCCAGTATTTGTTGAATTTGAATTTTGCCAAAAGAGGCTCCTTAAATCTTTCATTATTACAGAGATTGATCAATAGCTGCAAATGCTTCAGAAGAGAAATTGTCAAAACTCCTGCTGTTCCTTCTGTCTCTGAATCACCTTCAAAAGATGTCGTTAAACCAACCTCAGCAAGTGATCGCGTAGTTGAAGCTCTCAATGGTAGAAAAAGAAAAGTCGATACTGAGGTTGAAGTACCAAGTTATGGCTCATCGTCATCATCATCAGCAATTTCGTATTTGTCTTCATCCAATTCATCAATATCCACCACCGCAAGTTCGAATCCTGGTGATTCTAGATCAATTTGTTCATCTAACTGCTCATGTTCCTTCAAAAGCGAAGACGACCGTGAAACAGCAAAAGATGAAATTGACGGTCTTGTTTACAATAAAAGACGCAGATTAGTTTTACAGTATTAATATTTTACTAGATTTTTGTTTCAGTTTTTTGAATATTCATTATTTCTTTTTCAGTGTTGTCATATTTTTTTTTCCTGCTTTGTTTCATTACTTTTTATTTGGGGGGGATTCTTTAGAGTCATTATCGTTTTTATTATCATCTTATTCATTGTTCTCTATTTTGCGATTTAATATAGATGTTGTTTGCATAGGCTTATTCAGTTGAATAAATTTTTACACATTTGCTAAAAAAGATTATGGATGTATTCTGTAAAATATTATATACATTGTTAAACATGAAAGAATTAAAGTGTGAGTAACTACCACTGTGCAAAAGTCCTCGAAATTTGTTGAGATTTGGTTGATAAGTAGATAGAAAAATGAAAAGTTTTGTTTTTTGGTTTTGGGGTTAATCAGTTTTACTAACTTCTTTTACACATGTATCTTGCTTTCCTTCGCAGTATGTTTCTGCTTTGTTATTTGTAAATGTCTTTTCTCCTACATTAGTAAGTTTCGCTTGCTTGTGGTTTCTGATACCTCTTTTGACGCCATGAAAGCATTCTTCAAGCATGCGAACACCAAACTGTGATCCATTCAGCCAGCAACACATGAGAATGTATATAGCTTTTCAAAAGATTAATAAAGTAGCTGCAGATTTGTCGAACTTATTATTGTCTTCTCCCAATAGTGGTTTTGCGATTTGAAGTAGACCTGATTTGGAATCGATTTTTTACTATTCCCCACCCCCCTTTTATTTTCAGCTGTAGTATACTGTGTATGTTAGATTTATGTATATATATATATATATAAACATATATTGAGTGACTCAATATTTATCGTGTCAAATGACGTACTAGACAGAAGAAAGCACTAAAAATTATAGAAAATTAAATTCTAGTTCTCTGAGACATGAAAAAAAAAGATACACACACGGTCCGGAATAATTTTCTCTGATGCTGGCATTTCTTGCTTGCAAGATTCTCCACATTTGTTTATGTATGACATTTGCCAAACTAATTTTTCTTCTCTCCACTCTTCTTTACATCAGATCTCCTCAGCTAATTCACCCGCAGAAAATGTGAAATTATCAGTAATCTGTAAATTCCGAAATTTGGTCTATCAGAAAGGCATCAGAAGTTTATCCGAAAGCTTTCCCTATCAATAACTGTGGTTTCCCGAATAATAGATGGCGCGTAAGCTCTTGTATCTAGTATTGATTTTAAAGCCCCAAAGCCACATAAGTGTGAGCCCCACTATATTCCCCACCAAACCAACAAAAATAATCCGCGCATGTGGTAAAAAATTAAAACAGAAACATGAGACAGATGTCATTTATTATCTCCCACAGATAAAAACAAAGTCAGCAATTCAATCTGTTAAGAAAAATCTTACCCCACATCCCAAGACAATAACTTTTCTGCGACTCCTCTATTGTTTCCGGGATATCAATCACCCATCACTGTATGATATTTTGGATATTGCAAGAGGAAATAGATGATTTCATCATTTGTAGTTAAAACAGAAAGGCCCAAGACAACAAAACAATTTTTATTCAAAGTTGGCTCGTTCGTGTAATCAACTAGATGGAAATTGTTATCTGAGTAAACAAAAGTACTACAAAAAATAATGATATTCATGCAAATGTCACAAGTCAAAAATTATATAATCAGTTAGTAAATTCAATATCAGTGAATTATCATTAGCACTTCTGTACAGCAGTATATGCATTTTTGTCACAACAAATTAGAAAAAAAAAATGAAAAAAATTCAGTAGAGGAAAGTATCCATGACGAATTCTCGGCTAAAATCATGTAAAACTTTTTAGTTCTATTATTTACTCCGCAACTATTGTAATATCTTGCAAATCAATAGGGTCTAACTCGACTTTGCTGCGTTTTAATAAATGATATGGATCCGAATCACTTCCATCTTCACTATCGGTATTATTTACAATGACTCTGATTTTATTCTTATCTATAGCTTTTGATTTAACTGGCAATATTAATTGAATTGTATCAACTAGCTTTTTAGTACATTTTATCAACAAATTATCATCATTCAGTTCTCCTTTTTTAATCGGTATGGTTCTAATGCTTTTCAAAATTAAATCTTCTTCATGAGCACTATTTAAGGTGCAGTTGTCCTGCCACCATTCTGCTGAAACGTTCTCAAATTCGACATTTTCCAAATAGCCCATGAATTCTACAAATGTATAGGTATCGGAAAAGCTCAGCTCAGATGATCGCATTTCATCAGTTTCGGGAACAGTGTTTTCAGTAGAATGTGACTCACCGATACTAACATTGATATATTTGTTTGCTTCTTCACTTCTTACAGGCGAGTCTATATATTTACTCCTTCTCTTTGGAGATACTATGAAACTTTCGCTCTCGATATCTTTTTTCTCCTTGTGAATCTTGCAAGGACTTGTCGTTGACTTCTCGCAGTTTACTTTGCATCTATCTTTTGTCCCCCAACTCCGTTTTATATGTGGATTGATATACTCAGGATCTCGATTTTTATTTTGCATGAAATAATGATCCAAGGGATCCAAAGTGGTCTTGTAGACGTTTCTCTCTTTGAGATTTCCAATTGCAGCATTATCCTTGCTGAAATTACTTCGTCTTTCCTCTTCAGTATATAATAGTAATTTCATAAACAGCTTCTTTCCAGTATCATCGTTTGCTGATGACTCGTTAGAATCACTCTGGTCTAATGAGGAGCTATATCTAACAAATGATACTGAATTTCCATGATTTCTCCTTACCTCAGGATGATAATCATAATTAAAACTTGTGGGGTCTGCCAACTGTTCTTCCAAAAGAATGCTTAACCTCTGGTTTTTATTTTTGTATTTTTCTGCAGTCTCTGGATCCATGTAAACCCAATTATTGTTATTATCTATTAAACCAATGGTGTTTTTACGAGCCCCTCTTTTTCTCCGAGAATGATTGTTTCGATAATTGGGTCTCTGAAAGCACCAATACAATGTTGGTCTTTGATCTTCATTTTCATCTGAATTGTTCTTTCTCTGTCTTCTTTTGAAAAACCATCTAAACTGAAGACAGCTGAAACATACTGCACTCGAAATTGTGGATTGTTCAGTGCTATCTTCATCTGCGTCATCGTAATAGGTGGCCGATATACCGTGCATTGTACTGTTATTATACACGGGATAACTAGTTTTTTGTATTTTGAAAGACTGGCGCGACTTCAATATCGGAATACTCTTCTGGTAGAAAAACTAAATAAAAAACGATTGTTCATAAGTTTTCCTTGATTCTTCAAGAAAACTAAGCTAGAGTTTGGCTTTGACTCAAAAACAAAGGAATTTCTTTACTAAATATTGGTTTATCTTCATGAGTAAGGAAGTTTGTTAAGAACAATTTGTTACAGGTGTATTTTTAATTTTTTTTAAAAAAAATTAAAACGAAAAATCGAGGTCATTGCTTTTGAATACGAGTAGTTTTTTCTGAAAAAAAAAATGCATACGAGCAAAGAAATTTCTTAGATAGGACAGCTTAAGTTCAATAGTAGTGTTGCCATGGGATACTTTGATTTATGGTTGCATTGGTACAAAGAAACAGCTCTTGTGATTAAAATGATTGGAAAATGTGTCAAAACCCCTGAAGGAACTCCAAATATAGAATTTATGGACAAAAATTTCAGCAGGTTGTGCATGACAAAAAGTACGACGCGCAAAAAAAAATGCAACATGCGTATTGTTGTTGGATGGCAAAAAAAAAAAGAAGAATCAATATGCATCAGTGAGCTGAACAATCATAAAATTTATAAAACCATACATATACACCAATACGCTAATTAATCATAACATAATTCAATTTTTTTCTCTCTGCTGGATTTTCTCCTCCTAAGAATCACACATCAGCTTAAATACGTATTCTGCGCGATTTAATTCTGAAATTTTTCTTTCAATCGATGTTTATGCGATAAGACGCTGGTTTTATGTATTGCAGAAAACGGTTAACTGCTAGTGTGCTGCACATGTTGAGATTATTATTATGTGGGAGTACGAAAACAAAAAAACTTAATATTATGATCCGGCAAAGTGACGGAATAAGTACTGTGAAATTAAGAGCGTTTTTGAAGAAAAAAAAAATTTGGAAAAACGTAGGCCCAGGGTATGCAGGTATGCGCACCTTATCAGAAAAAATACAAAAACTAAGAAAATATCAAATCCAGAAGTAAATATATAAAGAAGTATGTGTTAATATATGGACTACCTAGGGAATATTTGGCAATATTTGTTATAATTGAAACGAATAGGCGAACACAGACTGTATCATTTATTGGGTTAAGTTTGAGAATCATAATTTTGTTGCGTTTAATTGTGCAATTTTACCAGAAAGAAGATGCTTAGAGCTTTTATGAGAAGTCCGGTTGTTTTTGACGGCGCCGTTGCCGTTAGCAATCGTCATTTAGCCAGAAGAGCGATCCACAGATCGGCTTTTGTCTTGAATCACAAGGTGGAATTGAACTGCAAAGAGGACAATCAAGCCAAGATTTACGACTTTCTGCTGATGAAGAAACTTGTGGACGAGAAGCTTCACCATTCAGCTGATAACACTGTTATCGTGGATGTTAGAGAACCTTCGGAGCTTCTCGAACTGGGTAAGATTCCAACCTCCATCAACATTCCAATCAAGTCATCTCCAGGTGCCCTTGGGCTTTCTGAAGAAGAATTTGAAAATTTGTTCAAAATCCAGAAGCCAGCTCTCGAAAACGAATTGGTGTTCTACTGTCGTTCTGGTATCAGATGTACCGCTGCTGAACAGCTTGCCGCTTCTCTTGGTTACAAGCACAGAGGTAACTACGTAGGCTCTTTCATGGACTGGGTTGCCAACAAGGGTGCTGTCGAGCCTGTTAAGGCTGAGACACCAAAGGCGGATACTAAGAAATAATAAATTGAGCCACCGAGCTAGAAGAAGCTTTCCAGAAATCAAACCCACCAAAGAATGCCGAGGTGAAGAAAAGTCACCGTACTTTGTTTGTTGCAACGCAGTTGGTTTTGGATTTTGTGATTTGTTAAAGTATAATAAATAATATTCCGATTTGTATGTGTATATATATATATATGATCTGTCAGAGCTGATAGTACTACTATTGACAGAATGTTAATTGTAGAATCGACCTCTTGGTACATTAAAACGAGATTTTGAATTAAGCGTGTCACGTGAGTCATCAATTGATTCTTTTGGGATCAGAAATTTAAAGAATCACGTGCATATCACGGGCAAATCATTTTCTCGTTTGTCAATTTATTGAGTCAAAGGTGTTCGAGTGTACAACATGCATTTTACTTTAGCAAGTTCTCTAGATCTTTTTTTTTTAGTTACTAAGATCTCCAGAAAATTGGCAAGCCTTCGGGGCTTAAACTCAACTTGTGTACGCGATGATACGTGTTGGTACAGGGAGGGGGGCACAATCTTAGCAAGAAGACTATAAAAGTACTGAGTTGGTCATTTTTTCTTCCTTCTGAGTGTGAAAATCCTTGATATAACTCAATTTTTGAGAATTATACTGAACTTAACGAGCAACTGTGATTTTTATGTGTTAATGAGCAATAACTTTGGGAGCAGGTTCTATTTGTGAGCATTTATATTCTTGTCTGTTTTAAGAAAAAGGTTGAAGCTTCAATCGTAAATATATAGAATCCGCAATTGCTAAAATTATTTATGATACAGTAGAAGACAATAGAACTGTTGTTCTATATCTATTATTGGGGATTGATTTTTGTTCTATTTTTTTGGTTCTCTTCTACAAATATTAAAAAATTTATTCTCGAAAGAAATACGTATGCATTATCACATTCAGAGAGATGAAGCTGTGTTTGAGACAGAATTGTCCTCAATAATCTATAAACGAGTAAATTGACAACTTTTCAGCTGTGGGCCACGTAATTATACGTATCCATTTTATCTCGAATAAGTAAACTCTCTGCATAAATTTGTACAAGTGCACCTTTCACTGTATTTTTTTTCAGAAAATGTTTACACTGGCTTCTGGTCAAAGCTTCATTTCTGTCTGATGGTTTAATATTGATTCAGCAATTCGATCTTTCGCCAATTCGCGGATCAGTAGTTCTAAAAAATTTTTTTTTGTACATGTAGAACCTTAAACTGAACTTGAGATCGCCAAAGTTGTTGTCAAACGACCATATCCTGTGTATTTCTGTTGATCCAAAATAATCAACTGATTGGTAGACCTCAAGCCGGGATAAGCTGCCGATTTTACAATCGTGCAAACATATGTGTAATTTTTTGTGTTAAAATTTACCAAGCTAATCGAAACCCATAAACTTGATGACCCAAATTAATACGACCAATACTTCAAAGACGCGCTTACAATCAGTGAAAATATCCATCTGAGTTTAAAAGTACTCTGCTAAATGATTCGAACAATTTTTCATTAAGTACCTATATTCATTCTACGGTATCTCTCGCGATTCGTTTTCGATAACTCAGCATACCTTCTGATATGAGAATTTGTTTTAAACCTTGTTTCTCCATACCTTCTCTTGTACCTTGCCGAAATAAACCACGCAAAAAAAAAAAAAAGAAAAAGAAAAATCTAAAAAATCGTTCCGAGGCATCAGAACAACGTATATTTTTTACAGCTACAGAATCTGAAAATGCGAAAGAAAAAGGTAAAAAAAAAAAATCATTCAGAAAAAAAATTTTAAGCAGTAGACAACAATACCAAATTAAAAAAAATACATGCTAAAATATAGTAAAAAAAAAAAAAATAATTGTATGGGCTGAAATTCTTAACTTTGCAACCCAGTTCATCAACTAACTCGGATATTTCGTATTCGGCCAATATCATTTGTTTATTTTGCTGTTTGTTACAGATAACATTTTGATATATAGTAGTATATTATATTACAGTTGGTATTACTTCCTATTTATGCTGAAGATAGCAGTGAACTATTTGAAATCATAGATCATATCGCCTCATAATATTAAATAGGATAAGATCTTAATAGAAAGCATAATAAGGTTATAGCACTTACTAGAAAAACTTGGAAAATACGGTTTTTTGTCGAAGTAGAAAGAGCTTAAAAACTTCTCAGCCGCGAATCAAAGTTCCCTCGCAAGTCAGAGAAATCTCAAAGCAGCTCAAAAGTATTAACAAAGATTGAAGAAAATTTTCGAAGTTTGACCAGATCCAATATCCTCAGATATCAAAGAACCGTCCATCCATCCAGGGTTCTCCTTCTTGTTTTTTTTTTTGAGGCAGATCATAAAAAATCCATTACCAGAAGGTATCTGCAAAGTCCAGAACTAATCAGATCGGTGTGTTTATAAATAGGGTATATAGCTGAAACATATATTTCCTATTTATATCCTGGAATACTTGCTCAAATCTTCTAACCTTCCATGCATGTCTACGGTAACGTTTAGGTTTTCCTCTTATCCATCTTATTCTTGAACAGTTTCCTTGATTTAATTTCAAAAGTCTTAACATGTCTTCCTCTAAAAATATTCTCCTTTACGGTGACAACACGAACTTAGACTTCTACGCTTGGCGTTTGTCTTTTGCCGGACATCTGGTCACCCAAGTGAAGTCTCAAGCACCAACTTCAGGCCCTTCTATTTGGATCTCCAAGAAATTCAATGAGTCGCAAAAACCTTCCATTTATACTCCTTCTTTGGCCAGCTTGAACTCCATCACCACAATCCCTGATGTGATCATTGTCAGTTCCACTAACTTATCCAGTTTCTCCACCATTTGCGAGGATATTTCGTCGTTCACCTCCAAGAATCCAAATGTGCTCATTCTTATAGAATCAACTGGGTTTTTGCAATTGGAGACATATATCCAACAAGCTGTAGCTCTTCCTTCCGATCATATATTTTCTATCATGAATGACTCTGATATTAAGAAAATACCTAATTCCAACAACTCAAATAATATTTTCGTCCATCAAATCAAAAACAATAACGATTACATTTATATTGGTAATTCCGTAAAAATTAATAGTTCTAGCAATGATTATACTCCCGAACAAGTTTCAAACTTGAAGTTCTTGAATTCCATCTTTGCTAACTCTGGAATCTCTTCTTTCCAATTTAAGACTCAATCTTGCTTAGAATTTCTCAATTATCAATGGAAGTTTATCCTACCAAGAGTAGTTCTTGATCCTCTTCTTGTATTTTTCGAAATCAGTTTTCCTGATCTGTTGGCTAATGAAATCTTAGCCAAGCCTTTGATTACAGGTATTTTGAAAGAGCTTTTAATGGTTTTAAAAAAAATGAATTGTAAATTTATCAAGGGCTATGAAAACGAAAATAGTTTACTTAACACTTGGTCAAAATATTATAATAACAAGCATTCCATAGAATATGAATCAAATCAGTTGAAGTCTTTATTGTCTAGTTCTTCAAATAATCATCTTTCTTCCATTTTGAAATATTTGTCAACTAGCAATTTTTTCTTTGATTTCTATTTCCAAAACTATCATCAATTCAATTATGATATTCTTTTATTGCCTCCAATCCTTTTGGCTGATGATCATCAATTGAAAAGCGCATATTTAGAATTTCTTTATTCTTCCATATGCAGATTTGATTTCCTCAACAACAATAATACGAACAACAAGAAGAAAGCTTCAACTAGTGTTTTTTTCACTAGACTTACTCCAGAATTACTGCAGAAATTGAAAAATTATACAGCTTTGCAAGAGAAAGTAACAGAACTTTCAAATTCCAAGAGAATCCTTGAAGAAAAGAACAATTCTTTGATCAAATCTATGAATGATTTGACTGTACAAGTAGATACACAGCGTAAACAGATTGCTGAAATTAATATGAAATTCAAGCAACAACCGCAAAGTTCTGTTGGAGGTTCTCAATCTAATGGTAATAGAAGATCTGCAAGTGATTTTAATTTTGTTAATGGGATCCCAAATACTCCGGGAAGAACTTCTTCCAATTATAATGGCAATTCTCCTGTTAGAAAGTCTATCATTGACGAATCTTTTGATGCTTCAAGCAGTGTTGCAGAGAACAGAAAATCCATGAATAACAATACTTCGAATAGAATTCAAGCACCACCACCGCCACAAAACTCTCAGCAGCAACAAGGTCAACCACAACAACCACAACAGATGAATAATCCACTTAGACCTGGAATTATGATGAAAAATTCTGCTTCATCAGTTAACTTCCAACAACAATCACAACTGCAACCGCAGCAGTACATGGCTCAACCGCCAAGTGGGATGTTAAGTTATAATAAGCGCGTTAGTTCATTTAGCTCACTCCAACAACAACCGCAACTTACAGGCAGCTCTACTCCATACCAGCAACAGCAGCAAGGAGTTCCACAGTTCACAGGTAGTTCCACACCAATGCAGCAACACCAACAACCTGCACCACCTAATCAACAGTCCGCTCCTCGCAACTCTTTTATACCATCTTTGGAATCACAAGCTGCATTTGTTGATAAAAGTCCATTTGGAAAGAACAGTGTAGCTTTAAACGATGTAACCGCTAGATTTGTTCCCCAATCTAGAAAGAACAGAAAATCCAGTTCGTCGTTAGTTGCAGCAGCTGTGCGTGCGAAATCAAATAATAATTTGTCAGGCATGGCGACCCCTGTAGGTCAGCAACCAGTTCCAGGAGCTATGAATTCACGTAATGAGGATCCAAACAACACTACTGGAGATTATTTAATGATGGCAAATGGAAATAGCAATACTACTAATAACAATAATTTTGACCAATACAATTTGTACGGTGGAGACGCGCAACTTAGTGGTAAATTGATGAATGGTAATAGAATGAGTTCAACCAAGTTGAATAAGATGGGAGGTAGCAGCACTCCGATGATGAATGGAAACGGAATGAATGGAGGTCCTCCAATGATGAATGGTATGCGTACACCATCGATTATGCATTCTAATTCGACGCAAAACTTGAATAATGGAGGCAACTACAATGCAGGGGGACCCAACTATAACTATAATAATAGTAATAACAGCACTACTAACGGACGTCCTGCATCCAACAATACCAATACCACCACTCCTACCACCAGTACGACAACAACGTCCAATAATACTGCCAATACGGCTACAACAGCAGCAGCGGAAGGAGATTCTACTTTGGCTGATACAAGTAAAGCGTCTTACAGCAATAATTCTTTATCTGAGCCTAACCATGGCACGGCTATCAGCATGTCATTGAACGATGCAGATGGAACCATGTCTTCGCTGACAGATAAGGAAGACAATGAGAAGTTGAAAAAGAACGGAAGTTTGAAGAAGAAGAAAAATAGAGTCAAGTCATTTTTTGGTAAAAAGGGCTAGTGAGTTTCACTTTCATTATTTTGTTTTGTTTATTTTTTTGATTTTCAGACCGTTTTTGTTTTTTTAGTTTTTTATTTTTAGAAAAAAAAAGCCAAGGGAAAACTTTATTTGTACATTCTTTTTAATTTTAATTTAATATTTCACATATATGGGGTTCCATATATTTGTATTTACTTTTAATTTTATATACGTTTTTCTACAACATATTACATATTACACACATAATTTCAAATCTATTATACACTGTTTTAAAAACTTTAAATCTATTATAGACTGTTTTACAGCTTCAAATCTATTATACACGGTTTTACAATTTCAAGTGGTATATTACAGCTGTCCTGTTTTTTAAAATTTGGGGTGTTGAGTTTGGATTGTTTTTGTACAAATCGAGATCGTTAGAGACACCTCGGAATAATGATTAATCCGGACAGCTGACAAAAGTAGAAACGAAAAAAAAAAAAAACCTCCTAAGACAACACGCACACACACACAAAAAAAAATATGAAAATAAGGACAGCCTCGAGAAGAGCATCTAATGAGGGATTTATTGGGTGACGAACCACTAAGAGAATAGGCTGATCTGATTTATGCAGCTACCCGCGTATCAGATGATGAGAAAACGCTTGGTGATATGGGTGGATCTTGGGGGGGCCCAAAACAGAGCTGAATGACAAAAACGATTCGGAAAATCTGGTATACTGCTACGTTTAAGGAGTAAGGTGTGGGAAACGGCAGCCTGTACAGTGTTTTGCTGGGGTTGGTGGTTGCTGGGTTAGAAGCGCTGTGGTGCCCATCAAGCCTTGCCTGGGCCGATCTAAACAGGAGATTGCCCAACGTGAACAGTTGGGAAGACACAGTTTTGTAGTGGTGAAAGGTGTACAAACGAGCAAACTAAGCCTTAGTGGTGCGATCGAGCTGAAACACGCTTTTGATTGTCAATGAAAATGTGCGCAAACATGAGTGAACACGAACAAATACAATTGAATAAGAACAAATACAATTGAACACGAGTGAACACGAATGAACATTACTAAACTGGCATAAATGAACACGAGTGAACACGAGCCAAAAAACACGAGCCAAAAAACACGAGCCAAAAAACACGAGCCAAAGAACATGAGTGAACACAAGGCAAAAAACATGAACCAAAAAACTTGATTATATGGTTACAGATCACTACAAGGCAGCCGTTCGTTGGCAAACATTGCGTCTAACATGGACAAGAAGTGGCAAGATCCCAGCAGAACCAGAAGTAACGCAACCAGTAGCGCTACAAAAGAATAATAGCGCGATTTCTATTCAAATAAATACTAAATAATCACCACATATTTTTTAGCTGTCAGGTGTAACCACTGTAATGTGAATAAAAAAAAACTCACAAATCACTGTTTTCTTAAGACCCCGGCGTGGGGGACTCTTGTTACTGAATGACAACTGGAAAATGCGTGATTGTGTTTACTCGAAATACCCGGAAAGAGGGGACGGCAGTATTGTGGACTAACTGGCAAATTCTCATAGAAGGCTACAAGCAAGAAAGAAAGAAAAAAAAAGCATCAGTTAAATCATAGGGTGCGCAAAGAACAGGGGGTCAGCTCATTTTCAGATTGATTCATTCAAACAGACAGTCTGGCAAACGCTATTTAAAGGGCCTGAAGTCCGCCAAATACTGAACTGTTCTGTTCCTTTCTACTCTTCTACTTTCTCCCCATTCCCTATCGATTGACTCCAATCAGATATTACACACAACAAACAAACAGTTTTAAACTAAAACCCCCACATTTTCCACAATGGCTATCAGCAAGATCTTCTCACGTTACGTCTACGACTCCAGAGGTAACCCAACCGTCGAAGTCGACTTACACACTGAACAAGGTTTGTTCAGAGCAATTGTCCCATCTGGTGCCTCCACCGGTGTCCACGAAGCTCTTGAGCTCAGAGATGGTGACAAATCCAAATGGCTCGGAAAGGGTGTCCTCAAGGCTGTTGCCAACGTCAATGAAATCATTGCCCCAGCCGTCTTGAAGGCCAACTTGGATGTTAAAAACCAAGCTGCTTTCGACAAGTTCTTAATTGACTTGGACGGAACTGAAAACAAGTCCAAATTGGGTGCCAACGCCATCCTTGGTGTCTCTTTAGCTGCCGCTAAAGCTGGTGCTGCTGCTAAGGGTGTTCCATTATACGCCCACATTGCTGACTTGTCTGGTACCAAGAAGCCATTCGTCTTGCCAGTTCCATTCTGTAACGTCTTGAACGGTGGTTCCCACGCCGGTGGTAGATTGGCCATCCAAGAATTCATGGTTGCTCCATTAGAAGCTAGCTCCTTCACTGAAGCTCTTAGAATTGCTAGTGAAGTTTACCACCACTTGAAGAGTGACGCCAAGAAGAAGTACGGTCAATCCGCCGGTAACGTCGGTGACGAAGGTGGTGTTGCTCCAGATATCCAAACTGCTGAAGAAGCTTTGGACTTAATTGTAGGTGCCATCAAGGATGCTGGCTATGAAGGTAAGGTTGGTATTGCCTTAGATTCCGCCTCCTCTGAATTCTTCAAAGATGGTAAATACGACATGGACTTCAAGAACCCAAACAGTGACCCATCTAAATGGTTAACTGGTGAAGAATTGGCTGCTTTGTACGCTAAATTGGTCAAGGAATACCCAATTGTCTCTCTTGAAGATCCATTCGCTGAAGATGACTGGGATTCATGGGTACACTTCTACAACCTTGTTGGTAACGAACAACAAATTGTTGGTGATGACTTAACTGTCACCAACCCAAAGAGAATTGCCACTGCTATCCAAAAGAAGGCCGCCAACGCTTTGTTGTTGAAGGTGAACCAAATTGGTACTTTGACTGAATCCATCCAAGCTGCTAACGACTCCTACAAAGCTAACTGGGGTGTCATGGTCTCTCACAGATCTGGTGAAACTGAAGACACCACCATTGCTGACTTGGCTGTTGGTTTGAGATCTGGTCAAATCAAAACTGGTGCTCCAGCTAGATCCGAAAGATTGGCCAAATTGAACCAATTGATGCGTATTGAAGAAGAATTAGGTGACAAAGCTATTTACGCTGGTAAGGCTTTCCACAAGAGTGCTGCTATCTAAGCGATCTAAGCTATAGATTTCATTGAAATATATTTACATATATTTACTTAGTTATATACTTTTGAACTCTTAACAGTTTGTTGAGTTCTGTTTTAATTGATGTTACATATTTACTACAAGCTTTTCTATTGATTTTATGAAGTTGTAATGTTTTTTTTGAGTTGATATTCTAAAATTTTTTTTTTTCAAGTTGAAATTTCGGAGTTGCAAAAAATGACGTAAAAAAAAAAAGATGGCACAAACTGGCTGAAACATTACACTATGAAAAATTTGTGATATAAACATGGTCTATTTTACATCCTGTTGAGATTTATATTTTTACCCCAGAATCGTTGGAGTATTTATTAATTTTAGCTTGAGAATGAATTTTTACATTGTAATGGTTTATTGTTTTTGATATTTTAAAACGAAAAGTAATGTTTCATTTTTTTTTGTTGAAAAAAGCACAGGATTATGTCAAAATTAGCTCATCCCTAACGCCCAGTAAATATTGTCTCTATGGACTTTGATGTTATCTATAAGATTTACACTGGACTCGCCCAAGGGTACTTTTATTAGTCCGCGCCTCAAGGCCCTCTTACTGGAACTTCTGAAGTATTTGCGACGTCTTCCCTGTTTGTTGATCCCTGTGATTTTTCCAGCCAAATTTCGTCCCTCGTCTGTGGTACCTTGTGTTTCGCTACTTTTGAATTGGCCATGGAAGTCGAAGAAGCCAAACGCCGATATGAAGATTTTCTTAAAAATCTTGCTGTCGTTTGAACTTCTGTGAGAAAACATGTCAAACGCTGACCCGTCTTCTATGTAACCCTTTTGTAGATACTGTAAAATAGCATGGATCATTCGTTTGAGTCTGCGTCCATTAGAGTCTCGAGGTTGTGGTAGTGATCTCATTGTGCTATTGTTTAATTTTGGTTCTTTTTTTGTTTGTGTTGGTATTATTTTGTATTATATTAGGTGATTCACGATTTCAATTTTGATAGTTCTGTATTTTTTCTCATCCCAAGCCTTTGAAATTGGAACAGTGTCTCCAAAATTCTGAACGAATACTAGCTTTTGCTTGTATGTGGTTAAAGGCGGATACCATCAAACTTTTAATAAAAATCCCGCTGCCAGGCTTTTTTCGTTTTTTCTTCTCTTTTACATTCATTTTTTTTCCATTCTTTTTAGCGCCAACTGTCAAATATAAACTACAGACTCCACCTTGAGATTGAATGAGTGGAAGCAAAAGCTAGCCCAATAGTTCGGTTCTCAAGGTGCGCAACTCAAAAAGAGGAATTAAAGTAGGGAATTATCTGAGAACCCAAATACAATATTATCTGACGCCCAGCTCCACAAACTTTCGGCTCAACTGGTTATTGTCTATCGTGTTCCTGACATAGTTCTGTGCAATGAATAACAGATTGTTTAGGTCTTTGAGACAGGCATAATACGGTTTGGCAGGCTGATGTTTGGATGTTTATCTACTTAAAGGTATGGATGTGAGAGTGTAGAGCTGTTTGCGATCCAGGTGCAGAGGTTTATGTTTGTATAGATGTAAGAGTATAGGTGTAAGGATTGTAAATTGTAACAGTTCTATAATGTTTGGGTTATTAGATCTCAAGAGTTTCTAATGTATAGATTATTGATTTTCGGATGTGTATGTCAGGATGTTATGATTCTCGACTATCGTATGTCACCTGAAATTGTTCCATTTGAGAAAGTGCGCCTCAGCATAAAAAAAATCACCGCACAAATAAATCTCCAACAAAAGTTAAATATAATCAGTTCTTGCATGAGATAAGTGAAAGATCATGTGAAATTCATTCATTTCTTTTTTGGGGTGATACAAAAAAAACCTCCCCAACATCGATAGTAGTTTTTGGTGAAATTTACGGATCAGTATTAAGACTCGACACCGTATATCGTGTTGCTCTTTGCGATGAATCTGCATTTCTTTCTACTCAAAATTTCTAAAAAAAATAATTCTTCGATTTTCCCTTCTCTGATCCTTACAATTGAGATCACATTGGAATTTTTGACTCCAGAGAATCATTTTTTTTTCAATATCGTTTGACATTTCCGCCAAACTGTTTCACACAACTGCACTCTTGTCAAACTGCAACTGAACATCTAGAAGAACAGCAAAACGTTTGAAAAATGAAAGTAACCGAGAAACTAAACGCCAGTCGGAACAGCGAGCCTGGAAAACCAACGTTTTCGTTCGAGTTCTTCCCTCCAAAGACTGACCAAGGTGTTCAGAACTTATACGATCGTATGGACAGAATGTACAACCTCAACCCAGCCTTCGTCGATGTCACTTGGAATGCCGGGGGAAAAGTGACCAACAGAAATCTCTCCAATGAAATCATCAACGTCTGCCAATCAGTCTTGGGTTTGGAAACCTGTTTGCATTTGACCTGCACCAATATGCCTGTCAGTATCATTGATAAAGCATTGGAAGAAGCATATGAATCCGGTTGCCAAAATATACTTGCCCTCAGAGGGGATCCTCCATTGGACACAAAGCTTGATGAGAATCAGAATTTCGTTCATTCCGGTGATTTCATGTACGCTAAGGATTTAGTCAAATACATCAAATCAAAGTATGGCGACCATTTTTGCATTGGTGTTGCAGCATATCCTGAAGCACATCCTGAGGAAAAAGATACCGATAAACTATTAGAATTTTTGAAGGAAAAAGTCGATGCTGGTGGGGATTTTATAATCACCCAAATGTTCTACGATGCGGATCATTTCATCGAATGGTGCCGATCAGTCAAGGCCAAAGGAATTGATGTACCTATTTTCCCGGGAATCATGCCAATTACAACCTACGCATCTTTCATGAGAAGAGCCAAGTGGTCAGAAATCAAAATCCCAGAATATTTTTTAGAAAAATTGGAATCTCATAAGGAAAATGATTTCAGAATCAGAGAATTGGGTTGTGAGTTGGTAACTGAAATGTGCCAAAAAATTTTGGATGCCAATGTTGTTTCCCATTTACATTTTTACACTATGAATTTAGAAAGAGCTACTGTCATGATAATGGAAAAATTGAACTTAATTGAAGATCATTCAGGATCTAACTCAACAACTTGCCAGTCTTCTGTTCCATGGAGAAAATCATTGAATCCATCAAGAGCTAATGAAAGCGTTCGTCCAATTTTCTGGAAAAACAAAAAATTCAATTATGTGTTAAGAACTCAGGATTGGGATGAATTCCCAAATGGTAGATGGGGTGATTCAAAATCTCCCGCTTTTGGTGAAATTTCCTTATTTGATGGCTCATTGTTACGTCATTCTCCAAAGAAATTATTAGAATTATGGGGTTCTCCTTCATCTATGAAGGATTTATCTCAATTGTTCACAGATTATTTGAATGGTAAAATTCCAATGTTACCATGGAGTGATGCCCCTCTTAATTCTGAATCTTCAAGTTTGACTACAAATTTAATTAAATTGAATGAAAAAGGAATTCTTACTGTTAATTCTCAACCCTCAGTGAATGGAATCAAATCTAATGATCCAACTTTTGGATGGGGTCCAAAAAATGGTTTCATTTATCAAAAAGAGTATTTGGAGTTTTTCTTGAAAAAAGATTTATTAAAGAGTTTAATTGAAAAAATTGATCTGTTCAATAAACAAATCAATGGAATCAATACCGATTCTGATTTGTCTGATGACTTGAAAATTTTGACATTCTTCGCTGTGGATAAGCAAGGAAATTTCAATTCCAACTTGATCAATGATGTTAATGCAAATGCTGTCACCTGGGGTATTTTTCCAAATACGGAGGTAATTCAACCTACTATCGTTGAAAAAATCTCCTTTTTAGCATGGAAAGACGAAGCATTCAGAATTGCTGAAGAATGGAGACTGATATTTGAAGAGAATTCTTCATCAGAAGCATTATTAACAGATTTGATAGATAATTATGTTTTAGTCAATATCGTCGATAACGACTTTGTGTCTACTGATAGAATTTTCCAATTATTCGGAAATCTTTAGCATCAAAACTAATTAAAAATAAAAAAAGGAAGGGAAATAAAAGACAGGGGTGCAAAACATCTCAAATAACTTGAATCCAGTAATACTTTCACACTCTATATTCTGTGAATTATTTCTCGAGCTGCTTGTTCAAAACTATTCAAGCCAGCTAGCATATACACGCTCGTGAGCAAATAGGTCTTTCTCTTCCTCTAAACAAAATATCTACCTCACTTTTTTTCATTATTACTATTATCATGGTTCAACGGCATTTCTTTTATTGTTATCACTTTCTAATCTTTTTTTATTATTGTTGTATTATATATATGTTGGAAAAATATTTACCCTATTGCTAAGGGTTTTATATTTTACGTTTTTCTCAACACCATCCATTTGTATATAATTATATATCATTTTTGATGACATCAACTGTCGTCCAATTCATATCGCAGACATCAACTGTCATTTCATACAAATGTAGATAGTTATTATCTTCTGATGGATAATCTTTTTTGTAGTAACTTAAGCAAAATCGAATTGATTGATTTTAATATGTTGGTTTTCATATTGTGCATGTGGAGGTATGATACTTGAAAAAAAAAATAATTATAACTGCAAGAAAGGTATCTCATCGATTCAAAAACAGTGATGCCTGCTAATTTAGTGAAATCAAGTTATTTGGGTTACTGAGGATTGTTCAACTTAGACATTTAAAAAAATGCTTTCCACTAAAATGCCTATCATAGTTGTGATAGGAACCACTGGCGTTGGAAAATCTAAGCTTTCTATAGATTTGGCAACAAAATATAATGGAGAAATTATAAATGCAGATTCAATGCAAATGTATGAAAAATGTCCAATAATTACCAATAAGCACCCAATAAATGAAAGAAATAATATTAAACATCATTTGATGGATCATATCCCCTGGAATCAAGAAAATTTCATTCATAGATTTCAAAATGAAGTACTCAAAGAAATTGAAAGCGTCTATCAAAGAGGTAAAGTACCTATTGTTGTTGGGGGAACAAATTATTATTTGCAGTCTTTACTATTCAAGAATAAATTGATACAACATGATGATCCGATTAGTAAAACCATAGGCCTTAGTAAAGAAAGCGCCACGAAGATGCGTTTGAGTATGGAACAACTTAAAATACTTTCAGATGAAGAACATCTTTATGAAAACCTTCAACAAATTGACAGAGAGATATCTGAAAAATACCATCCCAAGGACACAAGAAGATTAAAAAGATTACTAGAAATATATTTCACCACTAATGAGAAGCCTTCGAAAATTTTCAAGGAACAATTAGAGCAACACAAGTCCTCTCATTTGAGGTATAATACTTTAATCTATTGGGTATGGTCTCAACAAGAAACTTTGAATGATAGATTAGATAAAAGAGTCAATACAATGTTCCAGCAAGGAGCTCTAGAAGAAATCAAAGAATTGTATAATTACTTCCAAGAGAACAAAATTCAAGACTGCACCCACGGGATTTGGCAAGTTATTGGATTTAAAGAGTTTCTTCCTTGGTTTGAATGTGAAGAAAAAAATAAAGAAAAGGTGTTTGAAGAATGTATTGACAAAATGAAGATAAAAACAAGAAAATACTCAAAGGCACAGAATAAATGGATTAAAAATGTGCTTATCAAAGATCTCGAGAAAACTGATGAAACCAAAAAGGTTCTTTTGAAATTAATCAATGCTACAAACTTGGAGTCTTGGGAAACTGATATCTTAAATGATGCCTTTTCTACGTTTGAAAAATATGCAAACGCATTGAGTATAACAAGCGAAAACAAAGAAACTTTAGTACGTATAGATATTCCCGAGGATATACACAAAATCTTATATAACCAAGATCCAAAATTGGCTCAAAAGAAGAAACTTTCGCTAGTCGACAAAGACTTTGACTCATCAAACGTTAATGAGAAAAATACATCAAATAGAACATTTGTATGTAATGTTTGCATTGATAAAGCAACCAATTCAAAATTAGTATTGATAGGAGAGGATAATTTCAAGTACCATTTAACAGGCAGACGCCATAAGTCTAGTTTAGAAAGCCGAAAAAGAAAACAGTGTCATGAGGAATGGTGCAAACGCCAAAATATGAAACATAGTTGACTTCTCATGGTAGAAGCTAGAAGAATATCAATAACTATCGGCTTCATTTACAAATCGATAGATGGAAATTATATACCCAATATATATTAAACAAATAGAATTGATGATTTACGAAAAGAATACAAATGAATCTGTCTAAATTTTTATTGCTTAAAATCTCAGAAGGCATTCATAGTGTAGTCATGCGTAATACCGGGTGTGACACTAGCAATAAATTTCAAAAATATAACCAAGTACTGATCTACCCTCACCACATCTTCTGTATCTTCGTCATTGACACTTTCCCATTCATCTTCTTCATTATTATCATTACTATTACTAGATTCGTTTTCTTTGCTGTCTTTTAATCCAAGATGAGTAACGCCCTTAACCAAACTATTGCTGGATTTTCTAAAACTTGCCATTTGCGCTCTATTCATCAAAACTTTCATCACTGTAGCATGTCTACAAGGATGAATAGATACTGATGTTGTATTCTCTAAAAAAGGTGCCTTCTCTATAGTGGCGGTTTTATCCCTGTAATCACTTGTGATATCTTCAAACATTTGCTGAGGTGATAATGGAATACCATTTGAGTCATAGCCAACCAAATACATCTTTGGTACTTTGTAAGAAGTAGAATATGATATAAACAAATCATAAGTTCTTTTATTGGACATGTCTGCGGATGATAAATTACCAACAGGTTCAAAATCATCATCATCTATATCTTGGATATCCTGATCATTCAAATCAAATTCTGTATTATCCTGTGGCTCTACCAATTTGCTATTATCTGGTTCTATCACTACCTTGCTTTGGACGGTATGTCTTTTAGAAATGGCCCATCCCTCGTCTTCTCCATCATTACTATCCTCTTCTTCATCCTCAAAATCGCCACCTGCGTCAAGATATGACATTGCTCTTTGGAACGAAGGTACTTTTCTGGTAACTAAAAACTGCTTATCTTTCGGCAAGAAGTTTTTCTCTAGGCTCGGATTGGAGCATGGGGACCACTGCCATGTCGGGAACTTGAAAACCAAATAATCACCAGCTAAGACAAACTCTTCAGGGGTAATCTCGCCAGTCTCTTTAAATGTTGATACATGAGAAACTGGTGTAAGGTATTCTCTAAGAGATGAAAACGTCGATCTTAAATTATTCATTTCAAATCTGATGATATTGTGTTCATTAAGGTTTTTACCAAATATATATCTTCTTGTATAGAACACTTCACCTTCTTTACTTATCGTATTCAGTGTATTGTGCAACATGATGTGCTTTCATATTTTTTTTAATCATTAGATAAGATCATACAGTGATAGATTAATACATAATTAAGAAAACATGGTTAAAAAAAAAGCAATAGTCACGTGCTCGAGAAATAAGTTAAGAGCTGAATATCCAAAGAATCAACTGGTTTATCATCAGCTAAAGCTAAGATATTATACTACTATAATTTATATATTATTAAGCTTACATTTGAGATACAATAAATAGAAATACAATAGAAAGATACAACTGGGTGAATATGTTTTACAAGTATGCTTTGCCGCAGTTTCCTCAATACGAAGTATGTGCCAGCATATTCGAAGGTGTTAGTAATTTAGAAGAGATTAAGCAGGGAATATTGTCACTCAACCCAGAATATGATTATTGTTTTATAAATGCTGCAAATATCGTCAGCATTGAGCAGTTGAATAGTTCAATTATCAAAACATTAACCAATTATGAGTATCCAAATAATGCAAATAATCGAAGATTAAAGACAACGTCGATGCACGCCGAAGTATTGCTCAATTTATCACCAACTAAGAACATCGTAGATTCATTGAAAAACTTTGGTATCTCATCAAAAAGCGATAATCTTATTGTTTTAAAGATTTACAAATTGAGCGAGCCTGAACTGCTGGTGGAATCAACTGATTATGAAAACTTGTTGAAAGTTATAAACTTTGAAAAAGAGCTAGAATTCAAGAATGATAATTTGTTGTTCGTCTTAAAGACCATAAAGAAAAACTATAAACTAACTGGTAATAATATGATCGAGGACAATTTAGAAGAATTATCAAATTTGTTGATAGGTATTATTATGCTAAAAGACTATTAGTGATTATAGACTGAATGTATACTTTATTTTCTATTCTATTTTTCTTTTTTTATTGTAATTGTACATTCATCAATAGATTAAATAGAGAAAGACTGTTGAGTTGCGTCACATTTGGTCAGTATAATCAAAAACTGATAGTTGAAGATGAATCTAGATTAGAATTGTATATTACATGTTCCAATGTGACAGTTTTGAAGAATCAAAAAGATATAAAAAGTATACAAAGAGAAAAAAAAAATATAATAAATAAGAAACATAATATACAATATATTACAATATGTGAAGAAGAAAATATCTAATACTCAGATCTTATCATCATCTTAGTAAGCCTGTTCAACTTGACCTTATAGTTGTTCAAATCACTCTCTAGTATACAAAGAGCATCTCTCCCTAAAAATGACTTGAACTTTGTAGTGTTGATTGTTAGCTCCTTATTAGACAAACCACTGAGTAAGGAGAAAAAGGAATTGATAGAGTAAACATTATTGCCATACTTGTATGATTTTCTAGTACGGCTGATAGAGATCATTAAGCAAGTCAAGATAAGTCTTCTTAAGCATAAACTTTTAGTTTTAGAGTTGTTTGCAAAATTTGAGTATTTTTTAAACTTTAAAGCAAATCTCGTTGAGTATATATGGGAGATCAAGAACTCATTCAAGCTGGCTTTAGATCTATTTATTGCTGTCTCAACAAAAGCAATTAAATTTTTCAACATTAAATCGTTTTTATTGTTGCAGCAAGTGTCAATAGGAAATTGACTCACTAAAGAATTACAAACAATTCTTACCAACAAAAACATGACTTGATTTTTAGCAAGACGAGTTCTCAAACTGTTTTGAGGACTGCCAGTTTTCGATGAGCCAGAACTGATGCTAGACATTTGCTGGTCGCTATCAGCATCTTTTTCTGAGGCATCATCCTCATCAGCAGATGAATTGTCAACAGTGCCGCTAATATTGATACTATTTTTTCTGTCACCATCATCATCTTCGTCATCATCGTTATTGTTGCTGCCGTTGCTGTTGAATTTTTGAGCATTTTCAGAAAAAAAAGAGCTTTCGTTTTGATCGTTGGTGTTGATGTCACTTTCATCATCAGTCAACGGAGGTATTTCACTTTCATCATCAGTCAATGGAGGAACTTCGGAATCATCGCAGGTGGCATTTCCAAAGTTGTTTAGTAAGCATTGTCTGAAAGTATCCAATGAAACTTTTTCTGACGCAAAAGCAATAGATTCGTCTTTCTGATTGTCAGATATGCTTCGCAAATGAAAAGAGTAATTTTTCTTCAAGCTGTCAATTATAGCCAAAGAACTAGAGTCATTGAAGCCATCCTTAGTGGAGATGCAAAAATTGGATACCGAATGAATATTATCAAACTCGGTTATTTTGGTTGCATTAGCTTCAACAAAATTAATACCTCCATCGCTGGAATTAGGAGAATTTGCGGCAGTTGAAGTTGAATGGGAGGAGGTGTTGGTGACTGCCAGTTCTCTAGCAGAAGCGCTAGAGTTTTTAATCTTGTTGTTTCGCACAAATTCTGGGAAGTTTCCAATAGCCATGATTTCAAGACTCACTGTCAAAATTGGATAAACTTGGGAAAATGTGGTATAAGGAGACTATTGTGAATGTAGCAAGAGGAAAGGTATGCAGGTAAAAGGGACTCTTCCACTTCTCTGCTGGGAAAAAATGCTGAGTCTGCTGTTGCGACAATACTATGGGGGTTCTGTGTATATTCAGTTGATGAATAAAACAGTGGATTTGCTGATCCCAAAGCGTATAGCTTGTGTATTCGTTTGTGTGATTATTTTGATTTACGGGAAAGAACGTAGTTTCCTGGGTGATTGTTTCAATCAGAATACGTGCATTGATAGGTGCTAATGAGTATTCTGGTGCCAAAGAGTTGAAAAAAGGTCTTACTAAAACATGTTGGGCAAGACAATAATGTGGAGCTCAGACTGTGGATTTGGGTGGTTCGAGTAACGCTGGAGGTTACTTGCCGAAAAAAAAAGCTTGAAGAAAAATGGGGACAAAATATACAAATGGGAATAACAACGTTTTGGATTCTTTCGGGTAGGATATCCTGAGAGTCTCTACGTTTTGTAAGTTAAATCTCTAGTATGTTTGGTTGGAACACTGAGACGCTTATCGATTATTGGATGCACATGTGGAAGATAGATACTGTAGAGGATACTAGCCTGTATTTATTTGATTTTTTTTTTTTAGAGGCTCAAATAAAAAAAAGGGAAAAAAAAAAAAATTCTTCATGGATCAAGGGATATTTTTTTTTTTATTAGCTTACCGACACCAAATCTGAGTAATAATATTCCAGATTGACACAAATTGACAACGATGAGTAATAACAGTATTTCAGCACTGTCAAAAAACACCGAAATAGTGGTGGGGAAGGTTACAAAAAAAAAAATTATGCAAAAAAAAAAAAAAGAGTTATGAGCGACGCGGTATTACTAAAAAAAATAGATAGGTTAAGAGCCTTTGCAACATTTAGATGGTAATGATATTAGTTATGAACACTGCTTGGAGCTTCCGTTTCCGTGAGAATGTGCTCGTAACCTTTCGGAGTTGCTCCAAATCAAAAAGATTCTAAGATTTGATTGAGAATCACCCTTCTATATGCACAAGCCGAAAAATGAAAAGATCAAAAAGAATGTGGTACAAAAGACTGAGTTTGCATCGGGGAAATTCACGCATAGATATACAGTGAAGAATCCACCTAAATACTCGATTTGGCACATCGCTCAGGTTACTTTATTCTGCCCCAAATTTCAGCATACAATCCTACCGAATATTCACAGTTTGGTGTTCAAAAAACATAAAAACAGCCCAGTTAATTTCAAAAATTATCTCTGAGCTGCCTATTTTGCTTCGATCTGCGAACCACGTCCTCCATTTTGTCCTCCTATGTCTGTCAGCTGCAAAATCCTTTGTCTCCACGGGTTTGCCCAAACAGCCAGTGTTTTCGCTGCCAAGTCCTCCGGTATCAGAAAAATGTTGAAGAAACAGAAGGTCGAGACCTACTACCTTGATGGGCCTATTGTTCTCACTAATGACGATTTGCCTTTTGATGCCTCCTCCTTGGGTGCTGGCGCCGATACCGAGTTCAGGGGGTGGTGGAAAATCGACGATGACTTTGACATCACCCCAGCTATCGATGCAGTGAAAACTGCAATCAAAGAACATGGTCCCTTCGATGCAGTAATGGGTTTCTCTCAAGGTGCCGCACTTGCCCAATACTTGACTGAAAACATGACAGAATTAGGTAACACTAAGCCAATCAAATTCGGTATCTATTTCAGCGGTTTTCTCGGAACAAACAAACAAGTCAACGCCAAATACTTGGCCCATAAAATCAAGGTACCAACTCTTCACATCCTTGGTGAATCAGATTCGTTGGTTTCTAATGATAGATCATTATTAATGGCCGATGAGTACTGCGAGGATGCTACAATTTTCAAACACCCTGGTGGCCACTATGTTCCTAATCAAAAACCCATTGTCAAACAATGGGTCAACTGGGTGATGGGTGCTTTGGAAGGAAAGACTGCTCAGGAATTACTGACCTCCATTGAACCTGTTGCTGCTGCCCCAAAAAAAACTGAAGATACTAAGAAAGTCGAATCTACAGACGAGGCAGAAGCTAAGAAGAAAGATGCTGCAGAATTGGAAGCTTTGGGAAAGGAAATCGACTCTCTTGGTATTTAAAGTTGAGCATTTTTTTTTCAACTCATTTCATGTAATTATGTTTACTACCCTCATATGCTTATCTGCCTAATCTTTTTCTTATAGTTAATGTGCCTTTGCGGGTTGTAAGAAGTTGTTTACCTCTTTTTGTGTATCTTTTTAGTTCTCGTATTGAGTATTCATCAATTGAGCTGGTTAGAATCTCTTAACGTATATACAAACAATTAATATCTCTTCAGACAGTACCAATATATATATAATATGAGTACTTATCAAAAGAAAAGAGAAAAGCTAGACAACCAGTTTGGAATTCGCTAGAGCTTATTCGTCGTTTGAAATTCGAAGACCATCAAAACTTTTAAGTCACAGATAATAACTGAAATTTTCTTTGATATCCAATGAAAATCATTCATACACATAATTGGTAGCTATTAGAAAATCTCATTATTAGATGAGCCATGATTTGATATACAAAAAATAAAGTTTCGATGAATACGTATTTCTGCAAATGTAATTATACATATTAGTTGTTTCTATATACACTGATGAGAATTTTCTCGATATTTTCATCAAAGACGTTTATTATTCACTTTCTTGAACTTAATTTTGGAGCTTAGTTCAGTGTTCCACACTTCCCCGTTATTCGATTCAAGCGTTTCCTTTAAACCACTATTCGATAAATATTTCCCAAATAAGAATTTATTGAATTTGCGAACTGAAAGAAAACTGAATCCAACTCTGAGTGGATAGAGCCAAGAGTTAATAATCATTGCATTAATACCTTGTTTCATGCCTTCCGAATCAACTGATGTTCTTACTGCCTCAGTAGTGATATCATTATTGCTACTATGTTTCAAAATCTCAGATATTGTAATTCTATGGTTCTCCAACATTTCAGCAGATATAGAATGTTTTAATATATCAGAAGTAGAATCGCTCAACGGAAAGTATTCCAAGGCACACCAGCTCATCGTCAACGGTGCAAGCCCAAAGACCAATTCATATAGTAAGATAAACAGAATAAGATAAGATTTAGGATTGGAGTAAAAATAAATTATGTGAGACTTTGCTATTTTTGGAAATCTGCGAAACAATGCATATGAATTCAATTCATGAGTATCTAGAATCAGTGGTTTGTTGATTTTTGAGTTATGTCGAAGATCAAGCCTTTTTGTCATCAATAGTGACTGTGGCAGCATTGCAGGAAATCTGCCAACAACCAACGGGATTTTTTTCGATAACCCAATTAATTGCATAATATTAATCTATATTTTCGATATGGTCTAAAGTTTCCAATTTTAGTTGTCTATTCCTGCACATCAATATTGCTAGTAAAGATATTAACATTACTTGGTTTACTACTTTAACTGTATACATTTTTTGATTTTTTTTTCTTGATTTAGCATATACAGTTTTTTATGGCAGCATCAGAGGCTTTCAATCTTTTGCAGATTGAAAAAAAAACAGACATAAAAATCATAACAAAAACTGAGTCAAACTCATTGACATGTTCTTGCTATTTCGTTATACGTTCTGACTCAAGTTTATTAATTGCAAGCATCTTGGCAGCAGAAGAAAGAAACGGCAGCAGTTCCGAAATTATTTTCTTTAACTTAATGTGCAAAGACAAACCTGGAAAACATAAAGCAAATCAACATGAATTCCCAGTTTTTCTCCCCGATAAATACTAGTTTCTCTCAGCGCAATACAACAGATCAAGGCAATGCCGAATTTAACCTTCCAAATTCACCATATACAGATACAGCCAGTTATATTCTGTCAGTGGTGGATGTAAATAATCAGTATCAAAATCGACTAGAGCATCTGAAGTTGCATCAACAGCGCAATCCTTACCAGTCTTATGGCTACCCAAAGCAATTTGGCCAAATTAGTGACATCAATACATACCATCAAGATAGCAATGATACTATTATTCATAATCAAAAATCCGTCTTTATACCGAGAAATGTTGTCGAATGTACTTACCCACTCTTTGGGATTGACTGGAATAAAGACACTGTACTAGTCAGTACGATCAAAGAAGATGTACATAACAAGGTCCACGTTATTAAACAGCATAATGAAGATGAATTTGAATTAGCAGGACTGCTGAATGATCTACAGTATCCAGCAAGCAAGACTCTTGGAGATCCTCTGGACTGCAATCGGTTTTTAACGTGCAGTCAAACATTACAACTATTCGAATTTAACGAATCTAGCGGTGACGTAATGGAAATAGGCAATTTTTCAAATTTCAAAAATTCTTTACATTTGCTACCACCAATGACCTCTATGGATTGGAACACAATAGACACCTCCAGAGTATTGACTTGTAGTGTTGATACCACATGTTCTTTATGGGATATAAATACTGGAAACGTTGTTACTAGATTAATCGCACATGATTCGCCAGTTTACGATGTGAAATTCATTCATGGAAGTACTAATGATTTTATCAGTGTTGGGGAAGATGGTTCGATGCGATATTTTGATCTTCGATCATTAGAGCATTCAACTATCATCTTTGAGCCACCACCACAGGTTCTGATGCCTAATGGAAAGTCCAAAGCATCAATTACTACACCATTACTGCGTGTTGATACATGTAAAGTAAATCAATGGATGGTGGCATGTGTGCCACAAAGATCGCTGGTAACATTAATCTTTGACTTAAGAAAAATGGCCAAACCTGTGCTAGCCTTAGAAGGCCACGAACAAAGCACCGGTTACATCAATAATGTAGCATGGCATCCAAATAAAGAGATGGTTTTAACTTGTTCAGATGATTGTCAGGCACTCGTTTGGGACTTTTCTGTAACACAAAGAAATGAAAATTTGGTTTATGAAAGTGTCAGGAAGAAAGAAATCAATATAAACGGAGGACTAAGCTCACTAGTCTATGAGTTACCAAATTTTCAATTTCAAGATTTCAATTATCGACACGAGATGAATAATTGTGCGTGGAATTCTCTGGGTGATCATTTCGGGGTTATAAGTGGGAAGCGATTTACTTCAGTGAAATTCTAGGAGTAAAACGAAAGATATTGGATTTATTCTTTCAGGAATTAATTCAACTTATTTTGGAGGGTTTTTTAAAAAAAAATATGTATTTCTGTTTTATTGTTATTATTCACTTCTTTTGTTTTACTATTTTTTTCTTTTTTAGACATTGTTATTTTGTGCAAATTCCTCTAAGAGACTTTGTTTTGTGGTTTTGCATAAAGAGTGTTACGTTATTGAGTAGAAAATTATTTTGATTAAGACGCGAATTGTTATTCGGAATAAATTTGCAGAGGGTACTTTTTGAAAATCGCTGGAAATAGAAGTTATAGTGGATTGTAGAATTGATGCTACGTTACGAAATACTGAAAAATGTTCTGAGTAGCATGGTTTAAGTGAGAAATCATATAATGAATTGAATTCTACTTTGATTTTATGAGTATGAAATAAGCAGACAAGACAAAACGTTTTAAAAATTGGCTCGGGAATAATCTAAAAAAGGTTGAAAACAAAACACCAATAGTACATAGAAGGGTATTTGCCGTATTGAATGATCTCATAAAAGCATTTTAAGGAAAATATACAGACTTTGTTTAACGTAATAATATGTATTACAGGGTCACAGATTGAAAGACTGAACTGCCAGAATGTAGAAAAATCATTCGACATTCATTGCACCAGGATTGATTGGATACCAATTCGAAGTAATTGAGAAGATGTTGCTGCAGTATGTTAGGATAACTTAGTGACTATCCAACGACTAGATAGATTGCACCAACTCGATTTTTTCATGATGATATCACGTTCGAGTCTGTTTCATCATCCACAGCTGAGGTACGTGAGTAATCCAAATATTTAATTGACCACCTTTCTTTGAAGCCTGCAGTCATGATCTGTCGATCGTTTGAGAAGTCATGACCGAGCAGAGAGTTCTAGGTCTAATCTACGATTTCAGCGGTACTAATATTTTTGAGTTAATATAAGGAAGCCGAGTATTCAACAAAAGGTATCCACGGCTGCAGCTATTATTATTATTATTGAAAAACCCACAACATCTTGTTCTGCACAAGATTGGTCAGTAGCAAGAAAAATAAATAGAACAAAAAAAAAAAAAAAAAAAGAGGCGTTGCTCAAACAGAAAAATCAATGACCACCCATAAACACCTGCCACTGTCGGTGGACCCTCAAGATATTTGAAACTATAGGGTTTCTGTAACGGGTAAAGTAATTTTACTATCTGAGTAAGGTTTTTTGCATTTTTGAATTGTTTACATCTACTTTTTCTGCATGACCTATTCACGAAGCTAAGAAAATAGATATACTTCACATTAGAGGCTTTTTGTAAGAGTTCAAACATCTTCAAAAGCTAAGACCCTTTAACAAATGGGAAAAGTAAGGCTGAACAAAACAAAACAAAATAAGATAAGCCCAATGAGCCCAATAATCTCAATAATCTCAATAAACCCAAAGAGAAATAAGTAAATCAAAGGAAAGCAAAAAAAGTGTTTTTGTTGGACAGATAGCTGTAGAACGTTGTAAGATGCTGTAAACCACTGACGCCAGCGAACGGAATGATTTAGCAATCAAAGCGGTTTGGATTACAAGTTTTGTCACATACATCATTTCTCCGATGAAATCATTTATTTTGGAACGTTACTATATTTACAAATTTATTTTTAGATGAGTAACCACAGAGAGGATCAAGACGATGAATCGTGTGGCGATCAAAGAGGTAATTACTGCAAAAGCGTTAGTTCCAGTATTCGATTGCACAAACGTTGCGGGATCCATTATATCCGTGCAAGACATAATCTATCATTTTGCAGTGTGATGGGAGGCAAAGTACTGTTTCACAATGCCACGCATCATCAAACAGTCATCCCCAAAAGTCATCCGAGAGGTTGCACAAAAATAACTTTCGCTAGCCACATGCCTCTGTGTTTTTTTTTTTTTATATTGGAAGCCGGCAGTATCAACTCCTCAAAAAAAAAAAAGTATGCGTTGTTTTGCTGTTATTGCCTGTTATTACCGTCAAATCTGCTTGATTTTCAATTTGTCTCGTGCATTATAAGCTACCCTGGCAAATTAAAACAGAGTTGAAATGTTCAATGCTCAAATTTTAAATTATATTCTGCATTACATTAAGCTATGTGTGTCTGTAAACTTTATTTTTCTGTCACGTCGCACTGCGCTCACCTTTCTAATCATAGAAATGCTTAAGTGCTCTTCGTGCGTCACAAAATAAACTAGCGAATTTTGTTTTTCAACATTCAATATTCCAAACAATACACATATACTTGGTTTTGCAGAACCACAATAGCTATCGTTTCTGTGGTGCAAACATATAGAAAAAAAAAATTCTCAACAATGTCTTTCGCTGATGTATAAAATGTTTGTGATTCCCTCGATCAAATTTTGTCTCAAATTAGGTCCTACAGGCTTCTACAGATGCTAGACTCAGCTACCTCCACAGATCAATAACGAACCCCACAAGAAGAACTACATTCCTCTCCCATATCTCACGCTGCCAGCTCTCGACCAGCCCATCACAAGATACACCCATTCTCGGTCAGTTTGGTGATCTTCCACATCACATTATCATATTTTTTTTTCTTTGCTTATCGTTGTGTTTCTACCACGCTAGTGCCTCATGAGACCTTCCTTGCAACCCATTGCTTTGTCGCCAGCAAAACTCGCGCAATTCAGCGATATAGTGTACGACTTCCAGATAATTCAGCAGCCCAAGAACACCAGAGAGTCTGTTGCAAAAAAAATTTACTCCGTCAGTCGCGAAATAAAAGCGGAAAAGCTTTACAAAAGATTGTTAAACCCACATCCTATCTTACGGCTTTCGATCTACGGCAAGAATGAAGGCTCAGAAGAACTCATTGACTTAACAAGCCATATAGTCTCACAATTTTTTGTGCACGTAACTTTGGTCGACAAACTAGGAAACCCATTGCAGGGCTCTTCCCAATATTTTACACCAAAGACAGCAAGACAAAAATCAAATTTCCTCATAGGAACAACTTGGACATCAGGAACATTCTACACCATAAAAGAAATAAACAAAACGGTGATAATTTTCAAATTGGACGATTTAGGAGTCGTCAGAGACGGTTTTTTCAAGCTAAAATTTGATTTGTTTGAATTTAAGTATTTCAACCTGTTAAATCGCTCTAAAAATGTCAACTTTTTGGCCCTGGTCATTTCAAACCCCATAGTTATTTTCAAAGCCAATGAGTATTACAAGGAGAGTAACCAACGCGTAATAAAGAGTCAAATTCAACAAGAAATTTCAAATGCTGGTAAAAATCCTATTATCAAGTATTTGAAGACAATCAAAGTAATAAAATATGATGACTTAGATGTTATCCAGAAAAACCCTAAGGAATCAAGAACGGAAGCCCAGGATAATCAAAACAACATGTCTTCTCACGCATATGAAACACCCTCCTCAGAGAATGATCCTTTAGAGATCGGCGATTCTCTCGAGTACATTTTGAACTTCAGAGTAACTGATTCTTCATTGAATGGCTTGCCTGAATTTCTGTTTAGCAGCTTTGCGAATTCTTCTTTGTCTGCGAACGATAATCACGAAGATGGTTTCAACATGCCTCGTCCATCTTCTTCTTCTTCATCTTCCTCTTTACTATCGATGAATTCAAATGCATCTAACTTTTCTAATAATCAAGTACAGGTCAACGTGCCGTCGCTAAATGACTTGAATACCCACAGCTATTTCAAAAGTAAAAGTTCAACAAGCAGAAGAAATTCTACTGAAGGTGGCTTTCTTCTCTCAGATTGTGCTGCATCAAATACCTCTCTACATCAAGCTTGCTTCGATTCATACCACGTTACCAGTGGAAAAAATAAACTTCTGTCTAAGAAATTTGCTTCAAATTCAAAAAACTCACATAACAATGTTAAGAAGAATACTTCTGGTAACTCTCAAAATAATAACAATTCAAATTTAAAAAAATTGACAGATAATGAATTGATTAATTCGTTAGAAAGACATTTTTCCTCAAATACAGAGCTAAACCAAGCTGACATGACTTCATTCAATAATTTTTTGAATGTTGAAGAATATTGTAGCGACACTGATAGTGAAAATAGTTGTCGTAAAACACCTTCAATATTGGAAGTATCCTTAGATAAGTTTGATGGAAACTTGCTTGAATTGAATCTACTTTCACCATCTTCGAATACAGAGTCGGCTCGCTTAACAACATATTCTTCAAATTCTACCTCTTCCCCTCCTAGCTCCTCTGCTCTTGATTCTTTTTTTTCTTCAGCAAAAAGACTGGACCATTTGCAAAATCCAGACATGAAATTTCCTTTTCAAACTAGTGGGGCCCATTATAATTTCAACGAATTTTTAGTAATACCCAAAAATGAAAAGGATTCGCAACAAAATTCGATCTCTTTTAGCACAGAAAAGTGTGAGATTCAAGATCTGGAGGAAGAGGATTTATTAACTCCAGTTATCACTCCTACAATAACGGTATTTCAACATGAGACTCTAGATGGTTTTGATGTCAGTCCTGAAATGATGATTCCTGTTCAATTCGAGTATCTACAAGATAACATATTGGAGAAATTCAACAACAATGACAATAACTACAGTGATGCTATTCAAGAAGAATTATTGTTCTTGGAAGACAAAAATACCGAGTTTGATGTATTGTTGTAAAAAGTTTTTCATTATTCGAGCACTATCTTAAAACATGGATAAGTTCGAATAAAAACGTGTGATTAGTTGATAAATACAGAATAGCTTTGAATAAAACAGTTTCTAATACCTCTAATAAAATCTCATCTACAATCAAATTGTTTATTCGCTAATAAGTACTTGAACATTTAGTTATTAAATGTTCTAATCCCTAACTTTTCATTTACATTATTTATTTCTCTTCTTGGTGGCTACTTCTTAGTTTTACAAGTCCGAGCAATTTGACATGTAATTTCCTTATTCAATTTTTTTTTTGTTCTATGGAACTACTTTTCATTTTTTAACGAATTTTCATGAAGATTAAATGAAAGAAATTACTTTCAGTTTCAGTGTGCATTTCAGTCATAGGCTGGTAATAATATGTTTAGGTCAATATTAAGAACCTTGGGATGAAATATGTTCTGCATTTTTTTGTAAATTTGATACGCACTTCTTAATGATACATAGTTGACACAACGCTTTTCATTCTGAGAAAAAATAAATATTTGAACTAAGATCTGTTCTGATTTTATTATATTAATTAAACTGAATTTGATCATTATTTTTAATTACTTAATCTTCGAATATTTCAATACTTCATAGCTTACATTCGAAAAGCTAGAATTAATCATGATGAATAAAATAGGAAACACTAGTAAAAAAAATAGGCCCTTTTCCAATACAGAAAATAATCTTTACAGTCCAGCAAAAAGATAATACTTTACAGTATTATATATCAAACAATTTACTTCTGTCATCCATGAACTCTTCAATTTTCTCGAGATAAATCATCCTTAAATTCAGCTTCATTTGGTTTTCTGATTCTAGTTCTTCTGCACATCTAATTAGCTGGTAATACCAAAAGGGCGCAATAATTCAGTAGGAAAATAAAAAATAACTGTCTAGTAGCATTTGGAGCTGCAAAATAATAGAAATTAACGCTGGAAAAAAAAAAAAAAAAAAAAAAGAAAACCGCTGCTAAAATAGATTCATACACATCTCTATTTTACACGATTGCATTATGATGAATGAAAAGTAGAAATATAAGAGAAGAATAACAGGAAACAATAAGGAGACAAAAGGGTCTTATTTTGAAATTTTTGAAATTTAAGGGGAAAGCTCTAAAATATTGACACCTGCAAAAGAAAAGTCGTCGATAAGTCGAAAAAGATACAAATACAATTAGAACTGAACCCTGAGCTCGACACAATATTTGGGATTGAAACTCAGTCTACTAACATTAGCTGATCGCTTAGTTTCATGGATAAAAGTGATACTAGTTGTTGGTTTCTAAACTATATATGTGTATAGAATAGCAAGCATACCTACATTTGTATAATTCAAAAAAACAAATTATAGGCAGGTTGACAGCGCGGGATACCATTATTTCAATTAACTCACTCTTGCTTCAATTTTCAAGAAATACAGATATTTCCATATAGGGTAACTGTTGTTATCTCTTTTAGTTTCTTTTTATTGGTGTTCTGCATTAGCCTAATGCCTATTGATATCACCATCAACTTGCTAAAAGAAGTCCCTGAGCAAGTTTTGAAACTACTGGATAATATTTCTAAAAGACTGTTAAAGGAGAATATGGAGTGGCTAACAGTGCAATTTATAGTGAACAACTGTATATCGTTTGCTCCACTTTTTTCATATGGCTCAACAATTTATAGCATCTATAGAAAGAAATCTATAGTGGGATTTTCTTTGGATATTTGTTGCACTATGCTTGTTTCCAGCATTTTAAGAATAAACTTTTATTTTGTGGAACCGTTCGAGATTACTTTGTTGAAACAGGCTATTGTTATGGTTATAGTACAAATTGGGTTGTTGAAAGTAGCTCTACATTACAAATTTTCTGGTGTCAAAAGTATAGCAACAAGTAATCCAGTTGTGCCTGCAAATAGCAAATTGAGTTTACACGAACATCCTTCAGTGTATTCAGAGATAAAAAAATTATGTGATAATGAAAACTACAACTATTTAGTCAAAATAACAGGATCGATTTTGATTATTTTTAAAAATGCTATCAGGTTTTTTGATCCTTTCTATAAACGAAAATTCCAGTTTTGGCAGTGGGCTGATGAATCCAGTTATTGGAAATTCATATCACTTTTTTCTATCATGGTTTCGCTCTTCACTTTTTTATTCAAGGAAAATTATAGGTATGGCGTTCTTATCGGTTTTGCAAGTCTATTAATAGAAAGTTGTTTACCTTTACCTCAGATCCTTTTACTAAATCGTATCAAAACAATTAACGGATTTAAGACAATTATGCTTTTTAGTTGGTACTGTGGTGATTTAACTAAAATCAGCTATTTAATTTTTGGATCAAAAAATATTTCATTCATCTTTGTATTTTTCGCATTGTTTCAAATGGGTTTGGATATTTACATTGGATTTCAATACTTTTATTACAAACACTTCCACACAACTTCCTATAAACCAGAAGATTTAGAATTACAGCTCAGTTCAATGATAGAAAAGGAAAAAAAGTAATAATTCATTTTAAGATACTCTCATCTCCACATATTTTTTAGATTTTTTTTTTTTTGAATGTTTGGTTTATTGTTTTTTATACTCTACTCTTTTTTTTTTCAGTTCAAGGCACGGTACTTTTGCATTTTTACTTCATTTTTGCAAAAAAGATCTTTCTTTTCACATTGTTTTACTACTTTTACTTATCTTTGTGTTTACGCAGTTTTATATTTCATCTAACTCAAAAATGAACAATTAAATCAGATGCTACATTAGCATAATAGGTACAAGATCATAATTCATTTCAGTTTATTGATATAGTTTCAATTTTTTGGTCTTTACGTAATTTGATCCAGAAAAATATCATGTATACTTATAATAAAAAAACTAGGAAATAGGTTACTTGCAAGGTTTGATTCATGCTTTTTCTGTGAATATGTGATTGAATTTTTTTGGACACCTATAGTCACAATTATTTACTAGATGCAATTTCGTATTCATCCTTGGCAAGTTGTGCAGCATTCTCACCCCAACCGGATAATGCATCTCTATTTACTTTAGCCAACTCAAGCTCTGTTTTTTGATTCATCTTGTCTAATTCTTCGCTGACATCGGCAGCCTTCTTACTACCCCAGCTTAACCATGAACTCTTTTGCATTTCTGCCTTCTCCTTTAAAGAATTACCAGTTTGCTTAGCATTTTCTACTTTCTCGTTGCCCCATCCGCTAATAGAGTCCTTAGTGTCTTGTACACCTTGTTTTACTTGTTGAGCTTGATCTTCAATGGCACCTTTGGTTTCATCGTACTTCTTAGAGCCCCAAGAAGACCACTTATCTTTTTTATTTTCAGCATTAGCTTGCATTTCATCACGCTTCTTTTTCATGTCTGTAACAGCTTGATCATATTCGGCTTTAGCTTCATCACTTTTCTTGCTACCCCAGTTTAACCAGGAATTTTTGGTTTTCTCAGCCTCTGCAGCAGCTTCATTGATTTTGTTCCTGGCTTCTTCAGGCTTATCAGACTCAAATAGTTGTTCTTTGGTATAGTCAGCAGTATGTTTCAATGCATGAACCATATTTCCAACAACGTTTTCAGAGGTATTTTGAACTTCTTCAGCTTGCTTTTTTATTGGGCTAGAGATTTGCTTGTACTTTTCTTCCACTGTTTCTTTTGCATCGTCAACTTTATTTCCAATGGTTTTTCTGTTCAAATCAGCATCTGATCTATATGGTTGGTCCCAAACATTAACTTTACTTGCAAAGGATTGTTGTCTCTTATCATATAAATAAACAGACCCACCGCCGGCAACAAAACCAGCTAAGAATTGTTTCGTGAAAATACTACTTGACATTTTTTTTGTAACTTGAAATTTTAGCGACTAAATTATTAGATTTCTTATTAAAAACGATCCTAAGTATGAAATATGGAGTCTCAATTAATAAAATAAAATTGATAATGAAAAAAAAGTTAATCGATATTGATTCCTTTGAAGAGAAGTAGCAGTTTGATCGAAATTGTTTTTACGGTAGGGCAGAAATGCACATACTTATATACCATTGAGATCACTATACGAATACTGGGGTTAAGAGTTGAGGGCAATTATGTGTGTGCAAAGTAGCAATCATATTGGGATCCTCCATGCATGTTGACTAAATGCAGAATATTTATTTGAACAGTCAAAACTTACTTGGGTAAACATTTACCCCAAAAAGTTTATTGCGGGGGACCTTCAATTCAGTCATACTAGCAAACTTTTTCTCAGAACCAATCACATTCACCTCACTTCTGCAAAATGAATACGTATGTCCATTTTTCAATAAGTACAGGATTAACTACATGTGTACCATAGCGGTCCATAACAGAAAATATATGAAATCATCAAAACCATTGGTCCAGTAGTTACATGATCCTAGCTGATAATCACATATTCTGCTTTATTGTTTTATCAGTAGATTTCATCGCTAATCTCACAACAATAGTCATGGTTTTGAGCAAAATAGCAAACTTGTATTGTTGCTGGCATGTAATGTGTAACATACATGTATTTTTCAAGCGGAATTAAGTAAAGTATTACGTCAATAGTGCTTTGAGATGTTTGACACCTTCTGGCTCATAACCATTATGTCTTTTCATGACGCGACCAATAATATTGAGATGAAGACGATCTATATTCATTTTCACACGTTTAACTATATTAGCATACTTTTCTGGTTACTTTGTTTCTACACAATATCTTATAAATGGTTTTTATTCAGCGCTAAAACAGTTGAATGTAAGTTGGGAATAAAGTTTAACTAAAATTCGTAAAAAAAGAAATTGAATTTCATGTAAGGAGAAATGAAGCATAAACTGATCAGCTTTTAGGAAAATTTCGGTAACTTTAGACCCTTCGAAATTTTAAAAATAAAAAGAGGAGTATATAATTTACTATTCCAACCACAGAATGATAGCAGCTTTATTATCTATATAATCTCATGATGATTTCCTAAATTATGAAGATTCTATTACATTACTGAGCTAGTTAATTCTTTCACAGTAGAGAAAAAAAAATAGGAATTTAAAAAATAATTAGAAAACTTATAACAAAATATATATCCAAAAGGCCACCACAATATTGCTGAAAATCAGACAATCAACAATATCATTTAGAAGAAAATAATACTAGTGTGATTCCTAGAGCTTTTCATCATAATGATGAATTGTTCTAGATGTTCTAGGTCATGTAGTAAAATGATTAATCCGCAAAAATGTAAATTTTCATCTTTGAGCTACCACAAGTCCAAGAATATTGTGATGTGTTTGGATGGTACCAACTGTGAATTTGGACCCAAACCTTTCACAAATGTATTGAAATTTTATAGATTATTAGAAAAGAGCAATGCAAATCAATTGTGTTACTATCAGCGTCAGTAAAAATTAAACTCTATACTATTCACAACCTCACAAATGTTGTCTAATTTTTTTTAATAAAATTGGAGTTTCGAAATACTAACATTGTTTAAATATTTTATTTTTTGACTGATATTTACAGCTGGAATAGGAAAATTACCAAGATGCCACCTTAATGGAGCGCTTTTGTCAAAAGCTGTAGATTATTTGGATTGCGTAATAGCATTTACTATTAAAAGTCATATTTTGGATGCATATCGATTCCTTGCCTCCAACTATTGTGATGGTGATCGAGTTTATCTCATTGGATTTTCAAGGGGTGCCTTCACCGCCAGAGCTTTAGCAGCAATGATAGAAAAAGTAGGATTAATAACGAAGGGAAATGAACATTTGCTAGATCTAGCTTATGAATGTTATGTTGCTTGGGAATATAATAGTGATACCGGAATGGATCTAATAACTGAATTCAAAAGAACTTTTACTAAAGGACAAATAAATATCCATTTTATGGGGTTATGGGATTCAGTAAATAGCGTAGGCTTGATTGATGATAAAATGTTTCCATATACATCAGAACTATCTCACGTGCATCATATAAGACATGCCGTAAGTATTGACGAAAGACGTGGAAGATTCAAGCAATGCCTATTTAAACCATATACATATAATCCGCTATTCTTCATTTTTGAAGACCCATATACAAAAGTGGGTGATGATTGTATTGGAAATACGCGAACAAATAAAAAAAATATAGAATGTGATGAAAATATATCTTGTGAGGAAAGCGAAGATGATATTACGAAACAGAATCTTCAACAAACCTCCTTCGATGTTCAAGAAAAGTGGTTTGTGGGAGACCATTGTGATCTTGGAGGAGGTTGGTATGAGAATCCACATTACAATAAGAATGGCTTGACTAATCTTTCTTTCAACTGGATGGTTGCAAATGCATATGAATTTGGAATTAGCTTCAATAAAGAAGAATTGGAAAAATTAATAAAAAACAATCGCCCAGAGAAAGATATTCTTTACTGCAAGCATGATACATTGTCATTACAAATAATAAATCATTACGTGAATCCATGTTTAAAATTCTTCTCGCTTCCATTAATTCCAACGGAAAAACAACATAGCTGTAATGAGAACAATAGTATAGCATCTATATTTTGGTGGATAGCTGAGATCATTCCTTTGGGAAACAAAATAGAAAATGCAGAAGGAAAATGGGAAAATAATTATTACCCAAATCTTGGAAGACCAAGAAAAATACCAAAAGATGCAAAATTTCACTGGAGTGTTTACGCAAAGCTACAAGCGGATAAGGGGTACAATCCTTCGAATGTTCCTATATGTTTAAGGGACGTAAGAGAGTGCAATAACATTGAAATTAAAGATGAGTTTGCGCATGTTAAGCTTTGACTCAGTTATTTTATTTGCAACTCCTAACATATCAGTGCAAGTCTATAGTAGATTGAAATTGCGACTCTTTTTAACCATACTGAAACTTTATTTTTCAAGTAATGTTTGTTAATTTTTTTCTTGTGTGCGTCATACTATTGATTAAGAACGTTGAATTTATCTGACTTTTTGCGGCATCGCGCGTTCCATACCTAAATTTTGAACATGTGCTTTACAAAAAGGGAAAAAATCAAAAGACCTGCAAAGGGTTTAGAACAATTTTCAGCCTGAACATTTGGAAAATGAATCCTTCGATTTATTTTTTTTGAAAATAATCAAGCAGAGTTATATATTGATATGATTTTGATTGAAAAATATCAAATCGTATTCATTTATTTTTGTTTACCTAATAAATAAATACTTTCATCAATGATTAAAATAGAAAACTAATAAGTGTTTGTGGACGAGTAGAATCACTTGAGAAGATAAACATCTATGAACTCAGCAAAATAGAAGATCAAAAAACAAATAACAGCTCTGCTTATCACCACTTTCTTTGAACCAATATGAAAATTCATATTTCTGTTTATTGGAGCATATGGATGTGGGCTTATATTTCGTTGGCAGCACCTACATTTGATTTGAAGGCCTTTGGGGACGGTATTGCACTTGTGGACAATTTGTTCCAACTTCAGCGAAATGCTGCCAGTCTCCAATCTATTATTGCCAAAACAACCGATGCCACACTGCTGAAGAAGAACAATCAAGTATCTACTGTCACGGTTTTTCAAAAGGAAAATAACCTCAGTGACCAGCTAAATCAACTCATAGAAGCATTAAACAGGGATCAAAACACCGGTCCAAATTCATTCAACTTCACTGGGACTAGTAGTATCCTCTCGACTGGAATTTTAAACACTCAATCATCTTCTCTGCAATACATGGAGAGTTCTTCGTCACATTCCAAATCGCGAATAATTGTTGTGACAACTGTTTTGTCCCCATAGACAAGGTTAATATGAAATCAGCTAGCTATTCTTTTATTTTTTCTTACTGAAGGAACAAAAGAATCTAGGGTTTCATTAGTGACTACAAAAATTGGGTTTCATTTATTTATATTTCTGTGGATTTGGGGTTTCTGGTATTTTCTCTCTTTCTTTTTTATAATTTGTTCGCTTAGGTCCCTGATCCCATTTAACAGTTTCTAAATTTTTTTAAGCAGGAAACTAATTAGATTTTTCTTTGTTCAGACTTGATTATTATCAAAATTTTTTAATTTGTAGATTACACATTCTGCAGGTAGTATGCTATATAAAGGTTGCTAGCTATGCTCACCAAGGTGAAACGATTTTTTATTGTAGCTAAAACAAATACCGCAGTATCAATTTAAGTCATGATGCTCTGCCATTAAACTACACCATGCCATTCGAAAACATTTTTGATAAATGGTTTTATCATTAAAGAGCAGTTGAATCAATATAGGTTGAAGATACTGACAGTCGGTGCTTCTTGAAAGTGTGTCATTGCTCATAACAGCTATTTTTCACTGTTTTAGTTTTTCTAGCTGAAAAACCAAAAAAAAAAAAAAACGAAAAATTTTTTTCTTAGGGATATCAAGCTCTTACAAAATATATCAAAATTTCAAATTTCATTACTGTAATCTAGTGGATGATAGAAAGAATATCATACTGTTGACGAGGAATATAGCATAGTACAACAGGAAACAAGACACAATGTTTGGTGCATTCAGATCCACATTTAATCCTCTCGGCGGTTTGCTTTGGAAGATTCCATGGAGAATGTCAGCAAGACAAAAATATAGACAAAGAAAAAGACTCCAAGAGATTGATAACACTGTTTCCATTCTTACGAAATCCTTGAACGATATCAAGGCCAGTTGCAAAACTGTTGAGAAGTTAAATGATCCAGCGGTTTTTCCAAAGGAGTCTGAAATGAGGGCAGTTGATAAGTACTCTGTCTTCAGCAGACACTCTAAGGGATACAGAAAGGGTATACATAAGATGCCAAAATGGACTAGAGTTTCCCAAAGAGTCAATCCTAAGTTTTTCTGAACTATTCTGCGGAAGCTAGTCGTCTTTTGATGTGCGATCTCTATAACTTTCCAAAATGTATAAAGTCTGAAGAATTTAATCCTGCCCCTTCTCTATTCCATCATTATTTGTCCATTTCATATAGCATTTTATATTTTCCTTGTATTTAATTATTTTTCTGAAGATGCTACACCATCTGACTTTTTCTAATAGATAGAATCCTTGAATTTTACGAGCTATCATGTAGCCTCCTAAACCAATATCATTTATAGGTTTGTGCTGAACTCTTAAAAACGTACTCTTTCAAATCACGTGCAAAAAATTCTCTCCTAAAAAACTCAATTAAAAAAGAAAATGTTCCTTGACTGCGGGTCCTTGAGTTTAGCTTCAAATATGTTTTAAATGTCACCTCAATAACGTTGTGTAAATCATGCCTCACTAAGATCAAATATAAAGTTTAATAAAAAATGCAGCATTCAGAATTGTAATTATGAAATTAACAGAATATCAGCCCTTCAATGACAGCAAATTTTTGATAGGTAAATAAATACCGACTGGTATCCTGCCAACAACTATAAAATCAATAACTTAGTAGCTTTGATTTGTTTTTCTTACTGTGTTGTCTCTGAATTTGCTTACAGATCAGTGTCGAACCTATAACGAATCAGCAAACCATAATATATCTTAGAACCTGGCGCGGAAGCATATAATAATACTTTATTCGCGTTGGCAACTACAAAAGAGAACTAACAAATCTATTATCTTGAATTTAACATACCAAAACCAAAAAGAACAAAAACAAAATAACAAATAACAATCTCAACAAGTATGAGACAAAGATCAGTGGTCGTTGGTACCAAAACGTTTTCAAGCTACTTCAATGGCGCAGCGAGACAGGACAAGCAAAAGGTGCTACTTGATGATGATGTGAAATCTAAAAGAGATACAATATTATCAGAAGATAATGAAAGCATGTTTGTTCAAATTCCTATATATTTTAATGATACTGTACCAGCTTCGAGTGAAGACTTGACGTCTATGCCTCTTAAAAACTCTTCAAAAAGTTCTTTAACTAACGAGCAGGAAAATAGTCTAGAATGTATTGCAACGAGAAAATACGAAGACTATAATAGCCTGATAGACCAAAAAAGCACTTACACAAGTTCAAATGATGGTAATTCATCTCCTGTTGATAAGATAAGCCGAAAAGATATTCTACCAGTTCCTCCAAAGCTACTTGCATTATCTATCCTCGAGCAGTTTTTGAGCTGTGTCATAATCAACGTGCTACTAGTTATATTGACAGTTGAGACTACATCAAATTGGAGTCAGTTGAGAAAACTACAGAATGATATAAAATTTGTGAAATACATCCTTGTCACATTTTTTTTCGGAAATTTATACGCGACTAATACCTTGATTTTCACTAAACAAGTCATCAGCACCTACATTTTGAATATTATTTTATTTATTGAGGAAGTAGGAGTCTACTGCTATCTTCTATATTTCTTTAACGACAAGGAAAAGGTATTTATAGCTGGTAAGGCCTCCTTTGACTCGGTTTTAGGCTCTTCATCAAGTATGCTTACTTCAGGACTTTATTCACAATTGAAAATTATTTCAGTTTTGTTGCTCGTGACTAAAATAGTTTCATTAATTCTCAAATCTGTTTTGTTTTCTTTGCAAATCAAATCTAAATCAACTGAGCGCTTGAACTTGCACACTATAGTGTTCAGAGTAACATATTTTTGCTCGCCAATGGTGATATTTGTTAATTTTATGTATGGCCAGATAAAAGATCCTTTTAGTATTTTCTCAATTTTTGCTGTTTTATTAGGTATCCTTCAGATGATATTAATGAAAGTGGCAAAGTTACCAAGCTTCCTATTCAATTCATTTTTGATTTACTTGTGGTTTATCAATATTCAAACAGTTGTCAGATTTGGTGGTGAAAATTGTGTTGTTATTTCATCTTTTAACCTAACTTTGTTTTTGATAAGTTCATTATTGTTATTTTTTCTTAATTCAAAAAATGATGTGTTGCCCATTGCGTATCCCGAAGATGAAGATAGCACAGTAAAAAATATGGATGAAATCTCAATAACTACAAGACAGCTTATACGAGAAGTCAAGAGATTGAAAATAATTAACATCAGTACTTGTATCGTATTGACTATAGTGATAAATGTTGCTAGTTTAATTGTGGAGGAATTTATGAAGTTTCAGTCATCTTGGATAATATTGAACGTTTTCAATATTTTGGTAATTCCATTATTATTCGTAATATTAGAATTGCCTACATACAAATTTTCAGAGAGTAGAAAGATTGTCGGTTTTACGAACAAAACTTCCCAAATTAGTCAATTGATGATAATAGGTATCTTGTTATTAGAATTTTTGATCATCAACATGTATTGTTTAATTATAATTGGAAGAGTCTATAATTATATGGCAATGGAATTAATTGTTTCGATCTTGATATTTGTTTACACTTGCATATTAACTTACATCTACAGAAATTTCATAGTTATAAATCAGAAAATGAATTTGTTGAGGATTGAAAAAAACAACGAATTATATTATTTTGATGTTGAGACCGATCCATTTGATTATCTTGATCCTTCTTGTCTGAGATTTAGCAAAGTGATTAGATTGATAAGTATACCATTGTTGCAGGTTGCGACTCTAACATCCATTGTTTCAATAATCTTATGTGTTAACAATAACAGTCGTGAACCGGTTTGTACCATTTCATTATTTATAAATTTTGCAATTTTATGTTCATGCTATTTCATGTCAAACCTCTACGAGCACTTGAATTTGGATATCACTGAAAATACCTTCAAAATCAATAAGTTGATGATTGTGCACTCTTTTTTTTGCATATTATCTTTAGTTGTTTTTATTTTGAATATCATCATCGGTGCTAATATCAAGAAACTGCTGTTGGATATTTTTGATATTGAAAGCTCGCTAATTTGTTTTTTCTTGGTATTTTCAGATTTTTTTTGGGGATTAGTCTTAATTTCACTAGGCTATATTGGATATCAAATTATATGGGGTTATTACAAAGGGAATTTCAGCAAAACAAGACCTTGCTAGAAGTTCAAACATTTATTAATGCTTGAAACAGCTAGTGATTATCTAAGAAACTATAGGGATTTGAAGATGCTGGTAGATCCTCCATGTTTTGATTAATTGTTTTAATGGAGTAGTTTTTTTATTTTTTTCTTTTTGGTTTACATACATTCTTTTAACATACTACAACAGGTTTTTCATAATCATTTTTTATAGATTTTTTTTAGCTTTACATAATCTTTAACAAATATACTTCATAGACAATACTATATACTATTACAAGAGATACTCAAACATTGCTTAAAGAGAAACAGTTGATTTTTGTAGCTATTCTGTTGCATATAGTTCCAAAGATGGAGAATCAAATAAATACAACCTGAACAAGATAATTAATAGATAAAAAAAAAAGAAAATTGATAGCCAGCCAAACTAATAAAATATAGAATAAGAATAAGAAATGAAATTAGTTTTTATGATTTTTGGTGATACATTGGAAGTGATTTATAAATATTCGGATAATCATTTTTTTTCTGTGTTTAATAATATCGGTGTACATACACATTGTCTTACTGCTATGTTAAGAATCAATAGTTTTCTCAGTATCTTTATCTTTTGTGGCTGGAGATTCATTATTTTCAACTATCAAATTTTCTTCATGCTTCTTCAATTCATCCTGAGTTTTTGTCTCTTCACTTATTTCAGCTTGATTGTCTACCTCATCCACATCCTGTTGTGGTGCTTTCTCTTCAGGATAGGCTTCACCAATTTCATCCGAAAGTAATTCAACATACGCCTCTGGAACTAAACCTGTCTTCAAGGTCTTTGGGTCATGAGCCACTAACCAACCTTCACCATGTTTGTATAAAATATCTATTGCTTCTCCTTCATGTAAATCTAATTCGTTATCATTTTCAGCTTGGAAGTCAAATAATACGACTGCTTTATCAAAAATCATATCAACATTATTTACAGCACCTCCACTGTTGTAAATGTATTGTTCATCATCTTCATCATCAATAAGAGCATCTTGATTGTTGGTATCAACACCTGTTAACACATCGTCAACATCTACTATAGCAACTTCATCATCAAGAAGCAGGTCATCTACGTCTTCATCATCGAGAGAAGCATTTGGGGGCAAATTGGAACCATCAGAAAGTGCCTGGTTTTCAATGTATAACTCATAGTTCTGGACTCCACCGAATAGCTCATGGTCTTCTTCGTAAGCGAAATCGGACACCTGAAAGCTTTTATATATTTCGTTGATGATGTGCATTTCGTGTGCGGACTTTGATTTCCCATTGATAGATGATCTGAGCGAATTTCTGAGAGAGGGAATCATTTGGAACGATTGAGAATGCAAGGAGTCGTCCTCTTCACCTGGCGCGATTATATTTGAGTTGCTGTCGTTAGGAGTGGATTCAGAGGTGCTATTGTGATACTGAGAGACCTTTTTAGAGCTTCTTCTTGAGGAAGTAGGAGTCATGCCGGATGATCTCTTCAAAGAAGCAAGTAAAGAGTCTCTAAACGACTTTCGCGAGGCGTTAGAAAGTCTTCTAGGAGGTGGAGGTGGAGGAGGCTGACTAGATGTCGGATTATCCTCTGGCTTTGAGGTAAAGCTAATCTGGCGGACTAACGAAGTACGTCTGCTTTCGGTTGCCATCTCTGTTTGTAGTGTTTCAAACAGTCGGTATGGAAAAATTGGGATGCCCAAAATCCCGTTTTTATCTGGGATCTGAAGTGTATCGAGGAGCTGAAAGAACTGGGGGACGTTCCAGGTATCAGTTGGCAAATGCTGGACTCTTTCTGTTCGTTCTCGCGGGTGTTCTCCAAGCAGCAGCGTTATCTGTTTCTGGCTCTGCAAGATCTATATCTTTTTCTGTTTTTTTTCTGTCTATTTTCTGCCAAAAGAGTGAACAAGGGTTCGATTCAAAACCAGAATGTCTTCTAATTCTGCAGAAAAGGACAAATACAATCTACGAATTGTCAAAAGGTGTATTGGTACATGTAGGTTCTTGAATCCAAGTAGTCTAGACTCGAAACGAATCTAGCACTGTTACTTGGCTATTAATATCCTTCTCTCGCAGTATTTTTTTTGTTTCTTCTGATTTTTTTTTTTTGATACTACATGTCTCTTGTCTTTTTCTACATCTGTTTTATTTGCTCTTGCCGACCTTTTTTCTCAGTGTAACGTTTACGTTTTTCTTTTTTTTTTTTTCTGTTCGCTGGAAAATTTTACCATGCTATATTTTGAGAACCGTCTAGCCGTACGTGCGCTGGAAATTTGCAATCAATAGTTATCTTGGAGCTAGTTACCCTGTTAGGTATTACAGTTGACGTGATACTGGATACAAAAAGACCTTTAGCACACTCATGGAGTGTCAGTCAGGTAGCAAAGCTGTACAAATACCCACAAAAGTACCCTCAGAAGATCGAATTTTGTTGAAATAGACGCTTGCAGAAACATTGGCACTGTCTGATAGCGATCACGCGCGTTTTGGGGATCAAATACAAAAACACAGCCCACTAGCTACACACGAGAGAGCATATGTCAGAACCCAGCAATTTGGAGCAGAACAATGGACATGATGACGAATTAGCACTGCTTTCAGCAGACCTGTCTGCCCTCGATATGGAAAACTTTGACGCAGACGATTTCGAGACACTACAGCAGCCTCCAAACCGCACAGACTCAAAATCAAATTCCACGATGGCCTTCATGAACATGTCCAACAGCATTCTCGGCGCAGGAATCATCGGACAGCCTTACGCCATGAAGAACTGTGGCATTTTTACAGGCGTATTGCTATATGTTTTGCTAACGGTGTTGGTGGACTGGACTATCCGTTTGATAATTATAAATTGCAAGTTGTCGGGCACAAGGACATTCCAGGACACAGGCTACAAGTGTTTCGGGAAACCAGGAAAGTTCATAATCTTACTATCGCAATTGTTTTTCGCTGTAGGTGGTCTGATAGCATTTTGTATCATCATTGGTGACACAATCCCTCATGTGCTATATCATCTTTTCGGGGTAAGTATTGACAGAAACTGGATTATCGCTGCGTTGACAATTTTTGTGTCGTATCCGCTCTCGTTGATTAAGAATATCAGTAAGTTGGCAATCAGTTCATTGTTTGCCCTATTAAACATGTTGATGATTATTTTGATTATAGTGGTTCATGGATTCAAGATTTTTAATGTGTCAAAGAGTCTGTTTTCCAACCCTTTCCAGGGCTATTTTTTCAACACATCCTTCTTCCAAGGAATCAGTGTTATTTCTTTTGCATTGGTATGCCATCATAATACGTCTTTTATCTACGACTCTTTGAAAAAACCTACGTTGGACCGCTTCGAAAAAATAACTCACTGGAGTTGTTTTATCTCGATGATCTGTTGCTCTTTAATTGGTGTGCTGGGGGACTTGATGTTCAAGGATGACACAAAAGGAAATATTTTGAACAATTTCAGTAGTGATGATTGGATAATAAATGTGGCAAGATTCAGTTTTGGAATAAACATGTTGACAACACTTCCTCTAGAGATTTTTGTCGTTCGTCAAGTAATATATGATCTACTAGATTTGTTTAGATACTCAAAAAATAACGAGTCTTCTAAAGATGATTACCTGGTAGAGTACAACCAATTAGAAATGGAGGATTTAAATGGTGAAACTACAGCTAATAATAAACAGAACAACACCTCCGAGATTCTGACTGGCATTCAAAAGGTAAGCGCTTTGAAACATCTTATCATCACTACAATAATTGTATTTTTCACGATGGGTGTATCATTGACTACCTGTAACTTAGGGGCAACCTTGGAGATTATAGGATCAATATCCGCGCTGATAATGGCTTTTATTTTTCCCTGTGCTTGTAACTTAAGATTAACCAATTTCAAGCAAAAGCTGTTCAAACAGAACCTACCTAGTTATTGTAGTATCGCTTTTGGTTGCTGTATTTTGGTAGTAAGCACATTGCAAACATTATTGACGATGACGAATGACGAAGGACATTGCTGATTATTTGTTCGGCTATATTCCTGCCTAATTTTTGTATTTAGAACATTTTGTATCTGTTTATTTAGTTTTTAGTATCAAATTCTGGTTTGTAATAGAAAGTTTATCATGTGAATTAATATCACGTTGAAATGCATAATTTAAATCAAAAATGATGCACTTTTTACGCGTAAAAAACATGAATTGTGCAGAATCATCAATAAATTACACAACATCAGATTCAAAATAGGTGAACTGGATCACTATGGAAACATGGAGTCTTATATAAACTATCTAGCCCCTCCGAGCATTCAAATTAAATCAATTCAAAACATACAATAATATTCTTGGATAAACTCAAAGACTTAGAAAAAGATTCTCACTGATAAATAAGGCTAATCTTAGTTCTAATTCTCCGTATTTTCAAATTTACTACTTCTTAGAAAAGCGATTTCTGTTTCTTTTAGCTTATTTCCCTATTCTCAACAAGCAAATGTCAGCAACCGTCGAACAACAAATTGAGGCTTACGAAAACTTGCTCTCAACATATAGTTCTTTGATCGAAGATCACACAAATTGGATAAGCAATTTATCTAATGCTTCATCGCTAATTTACCATACATTGATTGAATTAAATAAGTCTGTGAATTGGGCAGGCTTTTACTTAACTGAAAATGATGAAACAAAGGATTTAATTCTTGGGCCGTTCCAAGGTAAGGTTGCTTGCCAATCCATTAAATTTGGAAAAGGTGTGTGCGGTACTTCGATTAAGAAACAAGAAGCAATAATAGTCCCAGATGTTCACAAATTTGAAGGTCATATTGCATGTGATAACGATACGAACAGCGAGATTGTGGTTCCAATCTTTGACAAAAACAGCGAAATTAAGGGATTGATTGATATCGACAGTTTGAGATTGAACGATTTCAATGAGACCGATTTGCTATATTTGCAAAAGTTCGCAGCGTTGGTAGGAAAAGGATCGCAGTGGTGAGCATGAGTTTTGTTGATATAGAAATTTATCAAGTTATTAGCTAATTGTTATTTCAATCCTAATTGGCTACTTCATATTGGAAGATCAATTATGACTTATTGGATAGTGTTACCCGGTAGTCACGTGACACTTATTCATGAAAGTTACCCAAACTTTTCCTATGTAATATGCAAAGGAGTAATTTACAGTTTTTTTTTTTTTTTTTCTCATTTTTCATTTTTTTTTCAACATTTGTATAGGTATAAAAAGAACCAAATATCCGCATCAAATAATTTCTCCTTCTGTTGGAACTATTACTGTAAAATGTTTGTTCATCAATCTGAATAGTAACTCATCTCTTAGGTATAAAACCCAATTGAAAGAATAGTTCAGTGGATTCCCCAAGTGTATGTGCAGTGCTTGCTTTCTTTCATGCTTTGATTGATAAAAATCAAAAAGTGTATGTTGCAAGTCGATTTTTCAAGTCTGAGAAATATAAGAGACGCATAGTGGAACATATTTAGGAATTAGCTGTTTGTGATGATAACCTACTCAGCTCACTCATAGAAAATTATGCTGATAAACTTTAGTTTCCAACATTCATCATTTTATCTGATTTTTCAGCTACATTTCTTTATATCTACAATCGTTTCTTGTGATTTGAACTATTTTCTTGTATTCGTACTATTAAACCGTTCTTCTCTTTCAGATTGAAGGATCATGGAAAGAGTGAATAGATTCAACATATGCTAACAGTGCTCCTATAGTGTTCACCAGCTTATTTTCATGAACTGATTGCTATATATGTAACACTTGTAGATTTGTCTTTTTTTTATATATTTTTGGTCAGTATCCAACTAAAAGCTCTCTGCCATCGATTGGACCAAATAATATATTGTAAACAGCTCGAATCCCCATTCGTGTCTGGAATTCTCAGTATTAGTCTGAGAAGATCATCCAGCCTCTGCGTATAATAACGAGATGAGGTACTTCTACAAAAAAAAAAGGCTACAATCGGTCCAATGACTATAACAAAAAAAAAAAAAAAAATAGCGAACTAGCGGCTTCTTCTCTGTCTGTGCATAAGTAGTATTTGTTTGCAGCAACAGATGTGCACCCTGCTGGTGATCACTTATGAATTATTTAGTTCTCTGTTTCGAAGGCATTTCTTCTCAACAAATTGCCATACTAGTGTTTCTTGCTGAGAAAGTTACTTGGTTTGTTTTTTAACGAAATATTCGATTAATAATAGCATGAGCTTAGGGAGATCTTTGCTATTTAAAAGGCTAAATTCCAGTTTTCATAAATCTGTACAACCAAGCATTTTCGTTAATGACTTGAACATTCCCGTTAGCCTAGGAAAAAACTACTGGGGTGTCGAACCCCTGTATCCTTTGAACTACAAATTACTGATTGATTTGAGATTGAACAGTGACAAGCCGTTGTTGAAAAGTGGTTTGAATGATGACTTAGATAACTCAATATCTTACAAAGATATGGCCGAAAATGTGTTGGCTTTAGTTTCCAGAAAACAGCAGTTCAGAGACCAAATTGAATTGCTAAACAATATTGAGGACTCTTTGACTTCTAGCCAGATACCCAATTTGAACGATTCTTTCGTTGAACAAGTGAAGTTGACTTTGGATAATGATAAATACCATATGAAGTTGAAATCTTTACAAGTGGAGAAGATATCGTATCTTGGACACAACAGCAAGGTCTCTTCATTCAAAATGAAAATAAACGGCTTAAAGCTTCTAACCATGATCGGGATATTTGACTTTGAGCGGTCTCAAAAACAATATATCAGTATAAAAATGACAGTCCATTGTGAATCTGCCATTTCAAATGAAAATATAAGCAATGATTTCAATCTATTTTTCAAAAGCTTAGTACAATATGTGGAGAACACAGAATTTTTAACAGTGGAGGCTTTAATTGTGAAAATTCCAATAGAATGTTCAAAAAGATTCCAAAATCGCTTCATAATCTCAGATCTTGAAATCAGCAAATTAAATGCAATTTTAAATGCCAAATCTGTGGGCCTTAGAACGAAAAAGCTTCCTAAATTGTCATCAACAGAAAATTATAGAACTAAACCACACATATCTGACAAATATATTGACACATCCATATGGCATGACGCTTATATTGCTTTCGGAACCAATGAAGGTTTAGATCCAATTTTTAATATATACAAAGCGATCGACCATTTAGAAGATTCTTCAGAAATTCGAATTATTCAAACTTCATCAATTTATGAAACAACTCCAATGTATTTTAGCGATCAAAACAATTTTTTGAATGGTGTTTTGAAAATTAAAACCAAACTTGCACCTTTACAATTGTTACATTATTTGAAGGAAATCGAATATGAAAAACTAAACCGTGTCAAAAAGTTTAATAATGGTCCAAGAAGTATAGATCTAGATATAATTCTTTATGAAAATATAAAGTTTGAAAATCCTATTTTGACTATTCCTCATCCAAGGATGCTAGAAAGAAAGTTTGTGTTAGAACCGTTGTTGGAAGTTGTTGATTCCAAAGTATGTGAACAAACTTTGGACAAAATAAAAAGCAGCATGTACACTCTATCTAAAGGAGACGATGAAACTAATATTTGCACTGTCATTCCATATGTATCTACAAGCAAAAACAAATTTGATAGATTAGTAATCTCAGATAAAACTTTTGTAATGGGAATAATTAATATGACTCAAAATTCTTTTTCAGATGGTGGTAAAAATTTCGAATTGGATGATGCTCTTATGTCTATAGAACACATGGTTGCTAATAATGTACATATTATTGATATCGGGGCTACTTCTACTAAACCAGGTGTTGATATATTTGGAGAATCTGATAAGGAAGCTGACAAAAAGGATTTCAAAAAAGCTCAATCCATGCTAGCACAAGGTGAAATTGACAGAATAGTACGGTTAATCAAAGCCATCAGAGCACATCAAGATGAAAGAGTTCGTAACATTTTAATAAGCATCGACACATTTTTCTCAAAGACTGCAGAGGAATGTCTTTTGGCAGGTGCAAATATAATCAACGACGTTAGTTTAGCAATGTATGATGAGAAAATCTTATCAGTTGTTGCAAAACATAAATGCCCATATATTTTTAGTCATACAAGAGGTACCCCAAAAAATATGAGAAGTTTCACTGATTACATGACCTATAATAGTAACAGTTGTATCAAAAATGATACCTCAGATCCACTAATCAAGAATGTCAGCGAAGAAATGGCAATTTGCATAGCCAAGGCCTATAATCATGGAATTAAAAAATGGCAGCTTATTGCTGACCCAGGAATTGGATTTGCCAAAAATATACAACAAAATATACAACTTGTTAAGTCAAGTAAGATTCTCAGAAATTCGAATATTTTATTTAAGAATGGTATTCGTGGAATTGAAGATTTCAACCAAATACATGGATTATATCATGATGATTCTACTTTTGAGTATAATGATGACGAACTCAATATCACCTTTGATAGATTACCTATTTTGATAGGTGTTCTGAAAAAGAAGTTTTTAAAGTCAGTTGGAGAAAAAAATGAGAGCATAGAAACTGCCACTTTGAACATGGTAAGAACATCTATAAAAAGTGGTTCCAATATTGTTAGAGTGCATGATGTCGATATAGATATATAAGTTAATCTGGTTCAACTGAGACTTAGTGCATAACAGTGGGTGTCAACAACATTTCCTGTGCTTGGGCAGAAAATTGCTCACCAACTTCTACTGATTTTTGACATTTACGAATTATTAAGTCAATTATTTAAACAAAAAATTGGGTGAAATTGACAAAGTAAAACTATAAACGGTGGAAATATGTATTGGCAAAACATAAAAAAAATTGAAAAATCATTTATGAGCTAAATTAGCAGTAATATTTAATAAGAATTGAAATAAAATTACACATCCTCTTTATTCTAATAAATTCTCTCACTCACTGACTTGCCCACTTACTGAATCCCAAAACTACTACCCAATCGTATCATCCATAGAGCAAACTAAAAAAAACAAACGTTCAACAATTATCAGCTGTTTTGTTTGGCCCTCAAAAGATATAATAAAACCACTACCATTCATTCAGTTAGGCACTACTCTGAAATATCTTAATTGCTTGGACAATCTCTTGCAATATGACCAGGCTCATTACAAGTGAAGCAGTTTTTTGCACGACGGGTGCCACGGTTAGCATCTGATGGACAATCCTTGGAGATGTGACCTTGCAAACCACAAGCAAAACACTTGATAGTGGAGCTGGCTTGACAGTCTCTTGCAAAGTGGTTGATTCCACCGCATTTGTAGCAAGTAGTGACTCTGTGGTTTGGTTTTGATTGGCTTTGGTGACGCTCTGTGCTGTGTGGTTTTTCACAGTCTTTAGAGATGTGACCTGCACCTCCACAATTGTAACATGATGTTGTGTGAGATGGGCAGTCAGATTTCACATGTCCAGTGGCACCACAGTTGTAACATGTTTTGGTTTCAGCAGTATGAGAAGCCTCGCATTCGTTGGAGTTGTGGCCAGGCTTGTGGCAGTTGTAGCATAATCTTTCAGTTTGAGAACAATCATTAGCAATATGACCAACGTCACCACATTTGAAACAGGTTTTAGCAAACATTTTTAGGTATTTCTTAATATTTTGAATTAATTTCTTTAATCAAAAGTAACTATTATTACGCTCGTAAATCAACGATCAGTTGCTGCGAATCACATTATATGAATCCCATCACTTTGATGCAAATCTTTAAAAAAAATTTTATATTTCTGTGAAATCTAAGGAATTTTTTAGTTCTAATTGTGTTGTTTCTATATGCACTCTTATTATAGAATCGCCAGGTTAATGCACCAGTTTCAACATTAATGTACGAATTAGGAATAATTATTTTGTATTACATATGATACTCATAAGTTTTTTCTTTGAAAAACAGCAGTTAACAATAAATTCTGTTAAATCATTATAGATATATTGAAATTATAAAAACTTAGTTAATAATAAACACAAAGAATGATATATCTGTAAACAGAAGAAAAACCAAACTGAGGACGAAATAAAACAACCCAAAAGAAAAATACTTTCATAAATGAAAATTACAAAAAACAAATTACAAAAACAAAGGATAAACAAAAGCTAAAAAAGGAGGTAGATAAAGTTGAACATAAACATAGGACAATGGAGATATTGGTGGCAATTTGTTAATGATTTCAGAATAGAAAAACCTTGAAGTCCTCTCATTTCTGGGGTGTACTCTCTTTAGTATTTTCAGCTGATTCGGAAGAAATAGCACTATTATTATTGGTATTATTACCATTGCTATTACTGTTATTGTCATTGAGTGCAGCTGCTTTAGTATTACTGTTAAAGCTAACGGAATTTGCAGTAGGGTGTCCACTTCTAGCTCTTATCTGTGATCTGAAAGCAGAAATACTAGCACCGACCGAGCCTGTACTACTCAGGGATAAAGTTCTTCTCAACGGAAACATCACTAATCCATTTGCTGCTGCGCTTGCTGAAAAACCGAATGTATTGCTAGTATTTGTGTTTCCATTTTTACCTAGATTTGTGATAGGTGTCATTTGTGGAAGAGGCGATAGAAGTTCATCATCATTATCATAAACCGCACTTCCGCTGTATAATAGACTATTATTATTATTATTATTACTAGCATGATTTGAATTCAAGTTATTGTTTCCAGTCGTAGTGGAAAAGCTGGAAATATTGGAGCCCACAGAGACTTGAGATGAAATACTTAAAGTTCTCGACAAACTGTGAAGCCCACCAGGTGGTGGACCCGAGATTGATCCCATACGAGATTCTCGTCCATGATGTTGAAAAGATATTTGTGGGAGACTAGTATTGTCCACTGGATCGTCAACTAAAACGAAACTGCTTCTAGGATTTCTACTAGTTGTCAAAGATCCATATGGCTGGGTAAAATGAGTAGAATGAATTGATGTATGATGTGAGGGATGAAGAATGGATGATGGAGGAGGTGCGGTATAACTACTCATAGAACCGGTTCTGAACCTACTTCTTGCAGTACTGTTGTGAATAATATGATGATGCGATGATCCAGTAGAGGAAGTTATAGAAAAGGATGAGCGTCCAGCACGACGATCTAAACGACGAATACGAGCGACAATTTCCTCTTCTGTACGCCAAGGCAAAAGAATTGATAGTTCCGTTAGGCTAAGTTCACGACGACGTTTCAGAAGAAGTAGCTCATCCTCCTCAGGGGTCCAGGGATCTTTAGCTCCTGGTGTTGGATTATTATGGGGAATTGAAGCATGTGAAGAATTTTGAGTACGAACGCTGCTGATACTTCCATGTCTTGTATGCGACACTCCTCCATCTTGTGAATACATGTTAAAATTGCCTTTCTGTTGCCCATTTGTTGAATTACCGTTGGCATTAGCTTCCAATGAAGTTATACTAGGAACTGAGGTACTCATATTAACGTCACCATTGTCTTGATTATTATTATTATTGTTATTATTATTATTATTCAATGGGATGTTGGATGTTACGACAAAACCTGTATTTGAGGAGAAGCTGGTTCGATGATTTCCACGTAAAATTGTTGAAAAAACAGACAGCTTTTGAGAATTTGCGGATTGAATTCCGGAATTATTCGAAATGTATTTTTCGTCAGCAGATAAGGAATACAGATTAAAAGTTCCATTAGGAGGTACTGGAGAAGTGAAGCTAAAGGAGCGCACATGACCAGAAATGGTTCCTCCATTTCGATTCTTGGAATTTTGCTGTTGTTGTTGCTGTTGCTGTAATTTCTTCTTGCTTATTTTTTTACCATCTACTAGAGGCTTTTTTATGGTTCCACTTAAAGCGATTGCTTTTTTCAAAGAAGTTTTCTTCGTATTTTTTTTAGAAGTATTCATGAAGTCCGAACCCAGCAGTAATTGAGACAGGTCAGATGAAGTGTTTGAGGCAACAGTAGAGGGTGTGACAACAGTTGTCAAAGGTGGTGGGGCTGGTGCTGTGATTCCATCTTTTGCAGCTTTAGCAGCTTGTTCAGGAGTAACGGCAGCTGGATTATTACTAGCATTTTTTAAAACACCAGACTTCAATCTTCTCCATCGGAACTGACAAGCATTAGGGGTTCTGTTAGTGAAGTGAGACGCTATTTCTTTCCAACCTAATTTTTTTTCTTCTTTGAGATGTCTGAGTAAAATATCATCTTGAGGATCCCACGAGGACGGTGTTCTCGCAGGTTTTGCAGATTTATTGTCAGAAACAGAGGAATGTTCAGGTGTAGGAGTGGAAGTTAGGGTTGGGATGGACGATGCACTTGAGGAGCTTGGTGCAACATTTGGATCTTGAAGCTGAGGTGAAGTATCAAGCGGTTTTTGCGAATTCAGATATTGGGATCCATTAATTGCAGGTAGACTCAGAGAGCTGGAGGATAATGGGCTGGTGACTGGGAATTTAGGATTTGATGTCTCAGTAGCGGAGATGTTAGAGGATGTGGAAGAGCTGTTGGAAGGAGCCGATATACTGGCAGGCGCAGGTGCGATAGGATTACCGTTGACTATAGGCGCTTGAGGAGAATGCGACATATTGATATGTGTGAGTTTTTGCAGGAAAAGATTTGAAACGTAGTGGCGATGAGCTATGGATCTACAGGGACTCTTCTTTTTGACACAAGCTGTACCGACCGCAGGGGTAAGGAAAATGGTAAAAAAAAATTATGGTCACAGAATTCTCTGTAGAAGTCCTTAGATTGGAAGCAGACTAAAAAAAGGCACACCAGTTCGCGACTGAGAACGGAGAAAGGATGAGACCGTGAATTTTGAGCTAATGGGATTTGCAAAAAGGGTCTGGCCAGCAGAAGAAGGAAAGCACTAGAGGGCAGGGGGTTGGAAGAAACGCGATTAGGAGGTTATGGGCATTCAACAGTTCATGACACAGAACATGAAATACGGCGTGGAATGTGCCAGTTGAGAAAAGAGAAAGAGAACAAGCTTGGGGATCGTCGGGGAAGGCGGGATGCTTGCAACGGTTGACTTTTTTCTGGAAGATTTGTTTTCGTTTACTGGCTGATACTGCTGTAAATAAGCGGGCGAGAAACTTGAGTATTGTTTTATTTTGGGTGACTGCTGCTTGAGTATTGACTGCTGTGTGGTCACTGCAAACTTTGTTGGCTATTATGTAGTTGGTACAAACTTTGGTGGCTATGGAGTAGCTGTTGCGAACTTTATATTGCTTGTTCTGTAGTTCTTGCAAACTTTATTGATTTTTTTTCCAGAATATTTCAGAAGACTACGGCAGTGGTGGATGGGTTAATTAAGAGTGTCTTGCTGGTGATGGATGCTGATGAAATGAAATCCATTAGAAAGCATGTTGAGAGTGAAACCAAAAAAAAAAAAAAACCGCTCTATATGTAAGAAAAAAAAAGTCTGATGCTCTTCCTTCTTCTATCAGCCTTTTTTCTTCCAGATTTTCTTCTCTTTCTGTTGGTTGATGCGTAGCCAGAATAATTTTCAGTGTTGTCAAAGAAGACAAAAAAATTTTTTCTCCGATATTTCTGAGGGAAAACTGAAAATATCACCGGGCTTCTAACGAAGGTGCGCACAGAGACGTTGATGACACAGATCTAAGTACGCTGTATCTACAGTGGTGAGTGAGATTCGAAACCAAATACTAGGTGTCCAACCAGAATACCTTTTATTTCTGGGGATTTCAACGAAAGCATGCTCGCAGATACTGTCGCAAGTGCTGTTGCGAATGTTATTCTCTGTGTGAGGCATCATAATAACAATCGCAGCGAAAATGTATTTGCAGACTGCTGTTCATGGCAAAACTCAAACGCACAGACCGAATCTGCGGTAGATTTCCCATGATCGCCCAAAGAATTTAAAGCTTGAAGCATTGTACACGCAGGGCTCACTCTACGCAAACCGAAAAGCAAAACGCAATCCAATTTGAAACCACTAACTCGTCGTAGCATTTATCAGTGAAAATGTCAAGCAGATAGCGCATAAGTTGCACTGGGGAAAAATAATTTGTCGCATCGCTTGAGAAACGACGATGATCATCTCATGCTGATGGTATGAGGTTTTTTTTCTTTCATTCTTTGGGTCTTTTTTTCTTTCTCCGCTGTCTGTGTTTGCCGAGATCTTTGGTTTCCTGCACACGAGCACCGTACTCTACGTTTGCAAAAAAAACATAACACATCCCAATATTGTGATCCAAAACTGTAAACACTCACACCCTTACATTCAAACATCATTAAACATACACACAGAATAGAGAACACAATAGCCTTCAATAATAAGATAATATACTGTAATTTTTTATAAAAAATTTAACAATGTTTGAAAATATTCACAATTTCTTGCAGCTCGTAGCGCTCCAGCTCCAAATCTACGAAACTACTTCTTCTTTTCACCGCAAGCAGAAAAAGCTATCTTGCTATAAAATTTATTCAACTCTCGGAGTTGCTCTTCGTTATTTGCATCGGATACTGTGAAAAATTTCAGGCGCAACTTCTCATCCCAAAGAGATCAACTGCATGGCCTGCATCTTTCTTTTTTGCGCATGTCTCCACAGCTATTTGCCAAAAGTGGGCGCATAGATTGGAAAATAGGCTAAGCATGAGGTCTTTTTGTTCTCCAGTCAAGAAATATTTCAAGATGTCAACATTTGAAAAGCTCATATGATGCGGGATTTTCCAATCACCTTGTGCAAATATCGGAATTATCAATTTGGGGATCTCTCAGCATCAATATTCAAATTTCCGCTCCTGTGTTCTACTGACAAAAAAATAGTAATTACCACTAAAAATTCTCAAAATTTTTATTTGTGTTATGCTGCATATATGACTGGCTAAATGGTATCGAAAAAAAAATCGAGATACAATCTGGTATCTCAAATAAGGTAGAAACTAATAAGGCGAAAAGAAAGGTATAAAATTATGTAGGGAAATTATTATGTGTTTTTTTTGTTTGCTTTTGTTTTGTCATAACACTTTTTCATAAAGGCTAAAAAAGCTTGTCATTATCTAAGCGGAGGATGGTGCATTGCCTAAGAAACCCCAAGCTTGGGCAACTCCCCCATTTTCAGTGGCCAGTCTCCATAACTCGTTGTATGCAGAGTAGGCAATACAGTCATCACCAGCACTGTTGGCAATGTTGTTGATGGCAATGGTTTGGTCTTCACTAGAGGCAACAGCAGTTCCTTCCCAAGTGTCACCTTTCCATGGCCAGCCGGTTTCCAAAGTGATAACTTTCTTGTCAGCACCATGTTCTTTACAGAATTGAGCAACAGCTTCGATGTGAGACAAGACGTACTCACCAGCAGTAGCAGAGGTTTGATGGTCAAAGAATGGATGGTTGTTGACACCAATGTAGTCAACAGCACCACAAAGTTGTGGGTTACCGTAGAAAGATGAGATTGTTTCACCTGTAGTCCATTGACCTGGGAAGTATGGGAAGATGGACTTGGCTTCGTTGATGAAGTTAACAACATCATCAGCACTGTACCAGTTGTTGTAAACAAGCTCGTTACCAACAATTACGGAGTGAACTTTTTCATCAAAAGTGGTACCAGCGAATCCTAAAGAAGCAGCAATGGAGTAAAGATCGTTGGAGATTCCATCCTTAGAGCTGATGTCGTTAACAGCAACAATCAATTTACCTGGGAAAACTTCAGCAGCATATTGGACAACGCTACAATCATTACTGTAGAGACGCAAGATCTCAAAGCCAGCCAAATTGGAAACGTCTTCCTTGATTTGGTCAGCAGTACGGCATGTACCGTCAGCCTTGAAAGGTGTGTAGGTAGTACCCAAAAATCTTCCGGAGTATTCGGAGGCTGGGGATCTCTTGACGTTCAAAGAGGCAGCGTCAACAGTGACGGCTGCGACCAGCAAAAGTTGGATTAAGCTACCGAGGGAGAATTGCATTTTTATTGTGCTTATAATTGTATGGTTCTTTTTTTCTGATAAATGGAATCGATAGTAAGAATTAATCTTGGGGGGGGGGAAGAAGATGCTTTATTTTGAGCAGGAGTATTGAATGTAAATCAGAGGAAATAGTGTCATATTTATAGTGTATGCTAGCCAAATTTGGAATTCACCATGTAGGCGAAAGATACGAGTATATCGTCATCTAAATTAATAAAACCAAGCTAATTTTATTTGAAAAATCCATGTTTCTTTTTGAGCTCTCTCCCAGCTGTATCTTAAGTATAGGTGAATTACTAAAAATAGATGTCAACCTAATAAATACGCATACAGATGTAAGAAATGTGGGCGAACCAAATCGAAAGAATCAAAAAGAAAAAAAAAATGGATAATCTGTGCACAAAATGCGTTTTTCTTTATGTCATTGGGTCCAGATCCACAATTTAATTTAATTTTCTCTTTTTGTTTTTCTTCTTACAGAATTTTGTTTGTGTTTTTCTTTTATTGTTTCTTTTTGCGTCGCTATTTTTATTAGTATTCTAGATGCCCTATACGGACTTCAACACGCTTAAGATTTTTCTTGCGGTACACTTTGGTTCTGAGTATTTTTGGTATGCTGAAGAAATATAGAATCAATGTCATACAGCTGCTTAATTAGATTAGTGTTACTATAATAGACTAAACATGCTTTTTATTTTTTTTTTTTTTGTTTGATTTGGATCGTACTAATCCAAATCAATTAGGAAACTTAATTAGTTATGATCATTTTGGCAGACAAAAACTAATGAATTGATTAAGCCCAGCTAATTAAGGCAATTTCACCTGATGCTCGAGTCTTTCCAATTATCAGGTTTACTTAAGTTAATTAACTAGCATTTAACTTTGAACAATTACTGTAAGCCATTAAATGTAGGAGTTTTGGGCTGCGCAAGCAGTGCTAATGCGTGGTTGAATTAAGAAATCATAATTTTTATAGTTTTTGCCAGTATTTTTTTCGGAAACTATCATTTATTTACCATTTCATCTGTTCTTGGTATAAATGTTGTGGAATGCCAACCCGTACATGAGATTAATAACAGGAGCTTTGGTTGTATTTGTTTTCCTCTTCTTCCTCTTTCTGTTTTTGAAATTATTGTTATTGTTTTATTGTGCTGGGTTTTCCCTTTATTTATTGTTTTTCATAAAAAGGAGAAGTGTAAACAACTACTTCTGGCCATGCTATTCATAATAGGGAGGTTCTTGCAGATTGAGTCCACAAAGATGCATCTATCTCATGTTCCTTTCTCGATGGTGGCTGTGGAGGTGCAGCTAGAAAAGGAAAAAATGAAGTAAAAAAAAAAAAAAGTAAGAAAAAATTAAAAACGTGATCAGTATCTTGAATTTTATCACGTGCAGCACGTGATGAGAAAACTCAAGAATCACGATGCTTCAAACCATGATACTCCTCATTGCAGCCGCTCCTGGAAACCCACAATACTGAAGAAGAGTCAAACGATGTGGTAATACCCGAAAATCATTGCAGTTATATGCTACGACGAACAATTAATTTGACGAACAATTAATTTGACACTAATTAATTACTTATTTTCAACATTAATATAAACTTGATATATAAAAAAAAACGATAAATGCGAAACTGCTCACATCTTAGAAACAACTTCGTAGAACTCAGCACCTTGGGTTTTGGCGATTTCTAATTCTAATGCAGAAGGACTTCTAGAACCGTCGGCACCAGCAAAAGTACCAGCACCCCATGGAGAAGAACCGTGAACTTCTTCCAAATTAGTAACCTTGTCAAAGACCTTGCTGTAACCCAATGGCACATAGATGATACCATGGTGGGCCAAAGTTGAAAGGGAGTTCAAAACAGTGACTTCTTGACCACCACCTGGAGTTCCAGTAGAGACAAAGACACCAGCAAATTTGTGGTACAAAGCACCACCAGCCCACAAACCACCTGTTTGATCCCAGAAAGCCTTCCATTGAGCTGGGAAATTACCGAATCTAGTAGGAATACCAAACAAAAAGGCATCGTAATCCTTCAAAGTGTCCATGGAAGCTACTGGAACACTGGAATCCTTAGCTGGAGCATGCATTTTTTGCAAAATCTCGGCAGACAAGGTCTCTGGGACCTGGAAAAGGTCTGCGTGACCACCTTTTGATGCAATTCCTGATTGTACAGACTTTGCAACTGTGGCAATGTGCCCGTACATGGAATAGTAAATGATAGCAATCTTTGGGGCCATTTTTGGTTGTGTATCTGTAATTTCCTGGTTGAGTTTAGTATATTGAAGTTCTAAGATGAATTTTCCGAACTGATAATGTGTAGGAGTGAAAATATTCGGGAATTGTAGCTGGTCTTATAGGGCTGAATAAATTACCAATTGGCTGCCAGCTAAGAAACCTGTCGGAGAAAAGCGTTATTGTCTGACTGATGATTACTAACAGATCTTGTGCTAACAACAATTACTAAAATATTATATATTTATACTCACAACCGTGAGTACACAGGTGTAATGTGTCCTTTTTTTTTTTTGGTGCTCCACGATGTGTATGGCTTTCTCTGTTGTGGGTTTAGTAATCATTTGTCATATTTTACCCATAAGTAATGTGTCCGTGCATGATATCACATGATCTGCCCTTAGTTTAGAAATGATAAGCAAGCAACCTGAGAAATTATTGGCACATCCTTTGAATAAGATTGAGTTTAGCACCAGCAAAATAAGATTGAAAAAAATAAACAATTTCTTGTCTGGTTGCACGCACGCGCCAGCGAACCCTATTTGCTGATGGACAAAATTGACTTTTCTCTTTTTGAGTGTATCAATAGCTGAGGCCCTTCTGTGTGCTAATTCGAGACCTGGTACCTTTGTAAGACCTCACAGGTTGAGCCTTGTTGCGCAGCATGTGAAGATCCGATGAGAAGTAGTAATGGCGCTGGATTTTCCGTAAAGTAAAATGAGTTCTTTTTTTTTTTTTTTTTTTTCTTACCTCTGCCTGCTTCTAGCCTTGGTATTCACTGATATTATGTGCTATGTACTGCATCTCCGGGTAAGCCTTTCCCCAGAGTGTTTGGTCCCTATACTTCATAAATTCAGCATATAACAGTCAACAGTAGATTTTTGAGAACTCTTTCAAAAAAATTGTGATTTCTTTGTTAGCCGGGTCTCTTATGTGGAACATATTGCAAAAAACAAAATATGGCGCACGTGTTCTTAACCATGATTTTAGTCTGTCCATACTAGCTTTCTGTTACATCTCTTTTCCAGTAGAACCATTTCACACACTAAAACACAGATAGGTTCCTGCTAAGTTTCACTTCGCTAATTAACACCTTATTAGCTCATGTGTTGATTCTACACCACCTGGTTCTTCTCCTCTACGAGATTCCCAAATACTTGTATCAATCAACGGGGTAAGTCACGATGCAAACCAAATATGTGCTTCCCCGATCTTTTAAGCTCCAGTCATTTTTTAGTGGGCTTCATATCTGAGTAAACGCTGGTACAACAAATAGATGCGCCATTGAACAAGTCTAGCCTTATTAATAAGTTGTGGGTATTGCCAAATCTCTATTTTTATGCATATATGTATGGCAGGCTGCAAAAATATGCCTTAGTTATGCAGGATGGGTCAGTATGTCTGTCTGTCTTGCAGATGTTTCATATCGGTCTGTGCTATTCTTAGGCAGGAAAGCCCTAAACCCATATCTGGGTTTTACTTGATTTGTCTTTTCATCCCAATAAAGCAGGTTAAAGTTACAGAAAAACACAGGATTAATCTAAAAACAAACGTATTCAAGTAAAAAAATATATAAATATATAGCAAAAGTGCATATAACGTCCCATGTAACAGTCATGTTCTTACTTGTTGTTGCAGATTTGGATCCCAAACCTGCAACTTTATTACCTGTTATAATAATAAAACGCGTTTTTTTCAAAAGAATTCACCCAAACTAAGTAAAACCTGTTATAATCTGCAAATTTGTGACAAAAGCCAAAATATTCTCCTGAATTAACTCTAGATAGAAAACAAAGTAAAAAAAATAAAAAAATAAAAAAAAAAATAAAGAACCATTTCAAAAAACAACCCTTTTCTTCTCTTTTTCAACCTTCTTGAACCCAAGCCCATTTACACCACACATAGTAATCTTCACAATTCCAATACCAACACTCGTTATTTCACAGCCAATCAAACAGCTATAGTCCTTCGTTTATCAACAAGATTCGTGTGTCAAATCGCATTTTTCTCAGACAAACTATCTTTAGTTTCCTATTTGTTGTGAGTCGTTCTTTAGGGAAACTCCAATCGTCCTAAAATCATAAAATCCCAAATATATTCAAATCTGTTTGACAAATCCTTCGAGCTATTCCAGGATACTTTCTTGAGTTTTAATTTCGTGTTATTAATGGTTTAGAGTGACAATCGATACACAACTTATTCCATCATGTTGTTTCTATTGTGTCTCCTTCTGCTCAAGCTTCTAGCGTTCGCAAAAGCTGATGGCTATGATTACGCTGGATGTTACGCAGTAAGCGACGTTTCCTTCAATTTCAAGAATACATACCCATCTAACCCTTATCTTCAATGTTCATCCTTATGTTCAACCTACCAGTATGTGGCTTTGCTCAATGGTAACGACTGTTATTGTGGTAATACTGCTCCTTTTGGCACTGCTGCTGGAGATTCAAATTGTAACACTAACTGTACTGGTACAGCCAACAGTTGCGGAGGTTTCCTGTTCTTCGCTGTTTACAGTGATAGTAGTAAGGCTTTGTCTTCATCTTCCACTACTACTCTTTCTTCCACTTCCTCCTCAATGCTGAGCTCCGTTACAGATATGTCATCAACCACATCCGCCAGTACACTTTCTTCGATTATTTTATCAAATAATTTAACTTCTTACACTCCAACAAGTACCTCTTTCAACACAACAAGTTCCAAGCTGAATTTAACGTCTACCTTATCACATTCTCATTCGTCTAAAACTACTAGCTCCGAGATTACAGTAGTGACATCCAATTCCGAATATGTCCAAGATGGTGTCACTTTAACTTCCGCAATTCTTCTTACCAAAGATAATGCTGACATTGAGATAACTAAGGTCAACAATAACGTTGTTTCCTCCTCCGTTACTGTTGTCCATTCTCATGAAGCTAATATCAGAAATCAGGTTGCTGGTGGTGTTGTTGGTGCATCTGCTGGTGTGACTTGTATTGCCGCATTCGTATGGTATTATACTAAAAGAGTCAGACAAAAAGATGAAGCAGAAAAACAAAGGCATTTTGCAACTATCGCTGCTACTCTCGGCAAAAGCGATTTATCTCACTCTGGAACCCTTTATGGTAAAGGCGATATGAATTCTAATGTAAATTCAGCCGTGGCTTCATCTGCAGCCTCACTTAGAGATGCTGGTGGTTTATCCAACTCCTCATCAACCAAAAGTAAACCGCTACTTCCTATTCATATTGATCCTCGCGATGCTATTAGAATGGGAAGCACTGGTAGAGACTCAACCTTTTTAGGAGGTGGTAGTGGAAGTTTGCGTGGTGGATATACAGGTGTACTACCAGGTGTTGTTCCTTCTCAATATACTGGTAGTTCCAATAGTGATAGTCTAGGAGGCTCAACTTTGGGTTCTTTTAGATCTGGCTCTACTGATGATTATTACAATGAAAAGCTTGCTCAATTTACCAATGATGATGTTGATTTGAACAGAAATGTCTCTAACGCTAGTGGATACTCCTTCGAATCATTTGATTCTAACAATATGATAATTGAAACTGAAGAAGAACATGAAGCAGAGTATGGTGACCATCAATGGGAAAATGAGGATGATAATGGTTCTATTCAAGAGTATCCTGTCGGATCTTCTGCTGGCTTAACTGTCGCAAACCCAGATGAGGACGACATCACCAATCAATCAAATAGACATTCAAAATCATACTTTTGAGTTATCATAACATTATTTTCTTGACCCTATTTTCTCTTTTGAAGTGTTCCATATTATAGATTTTTTTTTCGCTTGATGCTATTGACTTGCTTGCTACCAGTTATTATTATATTTTTTGAATCGCTATTGTCCTTTGAGGTTTGTTTCATATTTTTACATTTGCGCTGAAATTCAACATATTTATTCATAATTGTATTATTATTTCAAAATAGACCTTATTTATTTTTATTTAACACAAATTGTAAGAGCTTACAATCAAAACCATTTCAAGATTTAAAAGTGAACTTTATTAATATTAGTTGAAACTAGACTAGTTTTAAAAGTTTGCATAAATATTAATCTCAGCAGGGATACAAGGTTCTGCAAATACTTGTGCATTTTTCTGTGTTGGTTGCAAATTAATAATAGAACTAGTGGCCAATTGTAATAAACACGAAAACACATTACTTGCTACTGCCTTGGAACAAGAATGCTGTTTTCTTTTTTTAAAAATTTCCTTTTCCTCATGGTTTGTGTTGCTGTGAACATCAATATTTGAAAAGTTTCTCTTTAGATCTGATTTATCTTTAAAGGAAAGCTTACTAGAAACTAATTGTTCGAAGTTGAACATTACCATCGAGTTTCCAAACATCTTTCTAGATTTGTAATAAGGCAACAAATTCTCACTAATTTGGTCTCTCGGAATAATGACAGCAGAAATTCTATTGTCTTCGTAAGAAACTTCTTTCTGTCCATTATCAATATGTGGTTCAATTTTACTGTAAATGTGTTGCATTATTGCTTTAGAACCGTAATTTAGCTCATCAAAATTTTTTCCTATATTGTTTAGTGGTAATTTAGCAAGAATCGGAAAATCACTCAGAGCATCCTCTAAAGAATCTTCAAGCAAAGGTTCTTCCTCAATTGCATTATTTCTAAATATGATTTTTCTATCAAATCCTTCCGCTATTGAGGAAGAAGAAGAGTTACTTCTTGAGGAGACAGTAGAGCCGGAACTTTTTCGTGAACGTTTGACATTCATCAAAGAAGCTCTCGTAACATATATATCTTTTGAATATAGAGCATCTTGTAAGCTTTGATTAATGGATGTGTTTCTATTTGCAATTCTTCGGTTCTCAAAATCATGAAATTCTCCCAGCATTGCTCTGTTGAGGTCAATATCCAAAGGATTAGAAAGATCTTCCGATACAGAAATAGGATTTGTTACCTCGCCAAAATCATAAATATCATGCCCAAAATGTCCTATTATATCTATTGGCAAATTAGTTCTTTCTGGATCACTCTTATTACTATTTCTCCGTTCCCTGCCACGTTCTACTGAGCCTTGACCTAGCACATTGAAAAATTTATCGAAATTTTCACGCAAGCTTCCAGAATTCGATCTAGAATGTGATTTGATACCGTCTCTACCAACTTCCAAACTCGAATGCTGTTGTCTTGGAGTACTGTAAATGTCATTAAGTCCTACTTCAGTTTTTTTTAAAGAATCAATTTCATATTGCTCACTCTGACCCATTTCTTTCAAAAATTTTGAGAATATAGGATTATTCAACGTTTCCAAATCTGCTAAATGTTTTTTTGCAATCGGTGATTTGGTAGGGAGAGGATAATACTCGCATGATCCATCGATTAGTTCAGGTAAGATTTCTCTAGCGAGTTTTTGATACCGAAAGTTAGAATTTCTTACCCGATCTTCTTCAACTTGTCCAAAAAATTTTGCTTTTGAATTTTGCAAGTCAGTATTACTAAAGCTAATAATTTCGTCGTGAATAATTTTGTTCTTCAGTCTTCTAGATTTGGATGGAATTAATCTAACGTTATGTAATTTAGACAAATTATTTGGCTCATCATGCATTCCTTCTCTATTAACATTTTGAGGAATTTCTTGAAGTTTCTCATTTTTGCTTTTAACGTTATCCAACGGTCCAGTCTCATTTGTTTGTTTCAACGGATCATCAAATTTGAGATTGAAAATGTCAATCTCTGGATTTTCTAAATCCCCAGAGCCGTTTGCATCTGGAAAGTTTGCAAATTCCAGTTTCGTAGCATCTTGTACTCTGTAACCTTCAGCTTGATTTTTATCGAGTTTTTTAGTTTCAATTCCATCTGATCTTTTAATACCTCCCTGATCATCAAATTCAAGATTGAAAAACCCATTGAGCATATCATCTTCAAACCTTGATTCATTATATTCAAGTTCAGCTTGATTGAACTTATACATCTCTTGTAAAGAATTTATATCATCAGGAAAGGTACTAGGTCCATTTGGCTCGATAATTAGTGGGTTGAAAATAGTTGCATTATCGGATCTGCGGAATTTCGACTTATTAATTTGCTCCTTGTTTGTTTTCTCAAAAAAACTGTTGACGCTGACTAAACTTATATCGTCAATACCCTCATCAGCTATTTGGGAAGATTTTCTATTATTTTTTGCTAGTAGCTTGTTATGTTTGCTAGCTGAATAGTCATTTAAAATCTCAATATTGAATTTTGGACATAAGTCATTATGTACATCAAAAGCTTCATCATCATACAAAAAATACTCTTTAGAACCTTTTCTTCTGTATCTAATTTTAGAATGATATTTCGAATTCAGCAGCGAATTAACATTGATTATATCAGGGTTTATTGTTATTATATCTTGGTTTAATATGTCCTGCAATGGCATAAATTTTTGAATTCCATCGATGTTAAGCTTATCATTTCCACGAATGGATGACGACTGCAGAATACTTGTCAAAGCACTTTTTTGTATACTGAGTTTTGTGTTATTAGCAGCAACATAGAAATAATGTGTTTTTTGCTTATATGCTACCGAAACACCATATAGTAGATTTGATGAGAGTCTGAGTGTCAAAGAGGGATTTGCTGCGGCAGAAGTTGATGAAATGGTTTCGCATACTTCTGGTATTTGGATGTGTTGGATCTCGCGCTTTTGTATCCTTTTGTAGTTGGACTTGTTTCCGATAGTTGCTAACAACCAAACAATTCCGATACCACTTTTATCATTTGTATCTCTGCTTTCAAAAATTTTTTCAACAAACATAGTGGTTTGGAGATAAGAGAAGGTTTTAATGAGACATAAATAAGATCAAAGAAAGAAAAAGAAAAAAGCCACCAGAACAAATCAGGCTTATCAGTTGAAAAAACAGGGCAAAACTAAAAACTGTGAGATAGTGACCAACGTATGAATGTCTGAATATTTGCTATTTCAATATCAGAGTGTTGTTCTCTAGATTCGTGGTAATAAAGTCAATTGAATAGTCGTGTAAATTTATAAGAAGTATGAAAATGAATGATCAAAATAAGCAAATTGTGGACTTTTTTGATTCAAAAGACTTCATCTTTGTAAAAGGAAAAATGATTTATTTTTGACTGGGAATACCTAGGTTTTTACTTTTTTTTGATTCCCAAGTGTTTGATTTCTTAGAATTTCCCTTTTTTTTGTATGTATGCATGCAGGAATCTGGGAATAAGAAGGTATTCTGCAGAAGCAAAAGGACAACAGTAAAAAATCCAGAATACAAACTCCAATAATGAATAAAACAAAACAGAAGAGATGAATACTAAGTTTATAGGCTATCAAATTTCTTTGGAAAGATATCTAGAGAGGGTAGGAATTGAATGATTTATTCTGTTAAGTGGAGTTTCAAAGACACCTGGAAGATCTCCAACTGATTTGAACAGTTAATCTTCGAATGAACTGATAGAAAATCTTTGTTCAAGCTACTTGCAAAGATACTTTTGTTTCTTAATAATGTTTTCTATGTATAGAGAAACCCAGTATGTGTAGGTTTTCATTCGGCTTTTATGGAACTTGGAGTATGTTTTATATCTGATACGTCACTCAAATCCCTTGAGTTATTATGCTGAAACGAGTCTGCTTGTTTCTCTTTCTTGATGGCCTCTATAATTTCCAGCCAGCTTTCAAGCAACTGTTTGCAAATGCTATGCAAATCTGAAAACTTTGGTTTTTTGAGTATTTCTTTCAAAACTTTATGGAGCTTCGTGATTCCAAGCACTCTTGCCGTCACTCCTCCATTTTCATCAAATGCTTTCAACTTCTGCAATTCTTTCAATGCATTTGCAACATCTTCTTTACTAGGTTCTGATTTCCTTTGCAATAAGCCTTTCTGTAAATGATATCTGAATTTCCAGGATGTTTCTAGCTGAACATCTTTTGTAATCTCCTGTTCCTCTTTTACAATTTCCGGTTCTTCTTTCAACTTTTTTTGTGAATTTTCTGGCAGTTTTTCTTTCTCTATAATTTCAGGAGCCCCATCTTGGCCATTTTCAGAATCACTCAATTTACGTTTTTTAAAATCGGATTTGGTATCTTTTTTTGAGACAATACTAGTCTTCTTTGTATTCTTTTTCGGCTTCTCTTCGTCCACTTCTGGTTCTTCCACACCAAAAATTTCCAAGAAATCTGTGTAAGTGATACCCTCATTTTCTCTAAAGTATTTATACGACGCATTCAACTGAGGTGCCAATTTGCTTTTCTTAGATTTTTTAGATACACTAGGAGAAGGCCCATCCTTCAACATTTCGTCTGAAAAGATTTCGATATGACTCTCCTTTACCCATGAATAATTGAATTCTGGTACAAATAATACCGGAATTTGATCATCATATTTTCTATCTTTTAACACATCCTTGGATAGATATTTGTAATCGGCTATCTATATTTTAAAAGGTTAGTATTCACAAATAAAATCATTAGCCCCACTCCCAACTGTATTTCAGCTCTATTTATCATACGTACAAATGCTGGCCAAGGCGGAAAGGAAGTCATTGCTGCTAGTACCCTATCGCCTGGTTCAAATTTACCATAATATTCACGTTCCACTATCGATTTTGGAGGCACCATCTTTGACACTAATTTTCCTTTTATTGTTCGCGCTATTTGGGCAATTCAATGGTCAAGTTTTTTATACTAGTCAAGCATTCAAATTGAAGAACTAGGTTGAATATTCTCTCTTCTTTGAAGATCTAATATCCTGTGTAAAAGTAAAAACTATATGAATCTTTTGTTTGAGTTTCCTTGTTTTTTTTTTTTTCTTTTCTTTTTTTTTCTTTTTTTGCTTTTTTTAACATCACTCTGTTTTGAAAGTAAAAGATAAACAAGTTCGAAATTTTTTCGTACAAAATTAGCTTCGCTAGCAAGTGATATTAACCGGGTGCGATCCGCATTCATTTCATCAACTATTTTGAATCTTACTGCAAAGAAAGTCAAAATAATAAAACTTGATTCACTAATCGCTCCTCGATCTCACGTTGATTTTGTCAACATAAGTTGTCAGAAAAATGAAGTTGAGTTGCACAATTCCTCTTTGAACATATACTACGGATTTTTGAGCCAAAAATTAAGCAACACTCGTGCAGTATCTACGCTATGAGACATTCAAATTATCAAAACTTATAAGAAATAAAAAATTAATTCATTAGATTATATCAGTCTGTAGGGAGCTTTCCCTCTTGATAGCAAAAGAAAGAACAATTATTCCAAATTTCCTTTTTAGCTATCTTTGAACTTTTTTTGAACTTATATCTTATGTGAAACTTCTGTATGTCTTGTCGTATAAACTCAATCAACAAAATAACATCGTTCTTAAAATGAGCATCAAAAAACAACAATTTGCTCATAAGCAGATTCTATAACTTGCATATCTACCAGCGGTCTCAGATCTTCTAATAATTTTAACAACTTGGCCTCTTTTCAAACCCAAATACTTTGATACCGGATCTTCTCTCTGAATTCTTGGTAATTGACTCTCTTTTAATCTATATCTCAATAAAAGCTCCTTCTTTTCTTCCGAGGATAATCGTATATGTTTTGGAACTAATTCATGATGAGTGATATTAACAACTAAATCGCTCTCCTGGAAAATTTCAATGGTGGCAGGTTGAACAGTTGGAACCAATTTATGTGCAGATGGAGATATAGCTTTCTGATAAATGAAGATTCCTGTTGACAAATTCTTTTCACTTATATGCACACAAAAATTCTTCATAGTTTTAATACCCACTGATGGTTCATCGCAAAATTCAACCCACAATGGACCTAGCTCTGGATATTTTTCAGTAGCGTCTTCTGTTGGGTTGGCTTGGAAACTCATCAACTTCCTTTGTGGTTGCCCTAAACTATCACATATTTTGGCCTTAAATTCATCAAGAGACATATCAATTTCATCTTGCGAAATGTTATAACCCTAAATAAAAAAAACTAAGGTTAGCAAAATTATCAGAATATTTTAAAAAAAATTTTAATAAAAAAAAAAACATACTCTGTCACGAACCATTTCCTTGGTTGTTCTGAATGTTCTCCATAAACGAGAAGCTACTCTTTCTCTATCCTCCATTTTGTACCGACTATAATCTTCTATTACTTAAATCTATCTAATTATGTGGGAGATGGGTTGTTGTTAGAGCTGTCATATTCATCTATTCAATACAATCATTATTTGAAATCCTTTAAAATTGAAAAAAAAAAATTTTTTTTATAGCTTTTCTCTTCTCCATCTGCTACGCACTATAATTGAAAAAAAAAAGAAAAACAATTCAATTAGAAAAAAAATAATGAAGGATGCGAGATTCGAACTCGCGCGGGAGTTTTCCCAACAGATCTTAAGTCTGTCGCCTTAGACCGCTCGGCCAACCCTCCATTAATATTTGTCCCAAATAAGTTTGCACCAAATTAAATACAAGAGTATGTAATTGTCACATGAGAAGCACGTGAGTTGTATTCTCAAGTTTCGAAAAAGCTCAAGGTTTCATTGAACCTGGCATGATTCAATTACAATACAATTATATAATTGCTTCGCCTAATATTTTACATAATAGTAATATTATACCGATTTTTATTAAGTTACATCTATTAAAAATTCCTGATGAGATCTGTAAAACTGGTTGGACCTCAATTTCTATGCTATTTATTATTTTTCTCTATTTTATAATGTTCCTTGAAATAAACATCTTCTCAATATTTATCTATTGATTTCATAATTTGTGACTTGTAAGCTTCCAGAAGTTGATATCCTCCCTTTTTGAGAAGTACAACCAAAAATTTCAAACTGCTTAAATCTTTGACCTTCGAATTAATTGTAATTTGAATCAAATTCAATATTAAAATTGGCAGAATCGTGATTTTATTGAGATAATTGTCAAACATCCAAAAGTGAGTGAGAGGAGCGACATTGTTTGCATTAATCGATATTTCTGCAAGGTATGTCAAAGTCTCTCTGTTCACTTTGATATTGTATTTTTTACTTACTGACCTGATAAAAGAAATTATATCGGTGGTTGATTGTTGCTTAGAATTTGCATCTTGGAAAACTAAGCTTTTCAATATCATATTCAAAAATAATATGTTTGAAGCACAATCATTAGCCTGAAAAAATTGATCCGTTATTAAATCCTGCCGTATATGTTCCAAGGATTGAAACTTTTTCGATAATTGACTTACTAGTTTTGGGAAATCATTTGCTTTATAGTTAATTAAGTCTTTTTGATGCAAAAGCATGAATTCCCACGCTTTGGATGGCTCCAAATTATCTAGAAAGTAGGAATAAATCAATAACTTGGAAGATTTTGTGTGAAGTGTGCTTTGATTCAAGTAAAATTTTCTTGGAGAGTTATTATCTAACTTGCTAGCAATTTGCAATAACGTTCCCGTACTAAGATATGTGCCGAATTCTTCTTTCATGATTTTTTTCCAAATCCAGTCACGAATCTCTCCATCAGATGTATCTTCGTACTTATTATCGAAGAATTTTTGAAGTATAAGGTTATAGATTCTGCAGCTAAACGAATAGCCTCTATATTTTGCTAGCTTTAGGATGAGAAAGCATGGATTCAAATAGTCATTCAATAATAAATTAGTGATTGCTAACTCCAATGTGTTATTGTGTATACAATAGCTTTTAGGCATTGGCTGATCCATAGTTGCAATAACCAATGAAAACATACTGGATAGTTGATTTGTCAGTATCTGATACCGTAGGACCAAGTTTAGATAATGTATTTTTAGAGTCAAATCTTCGGTATTGGCATACAAAGACATGAGTTGCATAGTATGATCGGTTCTATCCTGCTGAAATTTCTTAATACATTGGTCGTAATATCTGTCAGCGTCCTTACTACCAATACCGACTCCCCTGAGAGGTGTCAGAAGACCAGATGTGGAAAATCTGCGAAAGAGAAGACTACGCAGATTTCGAAGAAGGAACATTTCTAAAACTCTAAATTTATTCTATTCGCTTTTGCTCCCGTTTTCTAGCACTTGCAGCTCATTTTTTTATTGATATCGTTTAGTTGGCTCGAGATTATGTCTTTATTACGGTTGTTTTATTGGAAAATAATGTATTATTACTCAACTATAAACCTCATTCAATCACACAGTCCATGTATTTGATAGATTCTAATAAAAATTTTAGTGTATGCGACATTTTTCAACATTTTTTTTTTTTTTTTTTGAAAAATTCAGCATAAAATTTTTATTGAAACTTCATTCATTTCAAATGAAATCAGTATTTTTGACTATTTGCAGGTTTAAATAGTATCCATGTTCTAGAAAATATAAAGCAGCCCAAAAGAATCGGAACCAAGAAAAATGATCGGAATTGGATTATTGAAAGGGGTTCCAAGATTTACCTTGAGTAAAATTACCAAATCGTCTTCATTTAATGCTTTTCGTGCTACATCAAGCGCAGACTCCTCATTATCTATCAGAAGAATAAGAAATTTTAATCAATGTCGTCACAACAGTAGCAAATCGAGTGAAATCATTAACAAACTACCTGATTTTTCAGGAAGTACAGAATCTGCAGCTGTTGAGACTACCACAAGCTCTATTATGTCGGGTGCTGTGGACCATATTGGATTCTTGTCAGAACATGGAATTGTGAATAGTTTATGGTGGCCGCCTGATGTTCTTGCTCGTATTTTGGAGGCTGTTTATGTTACCACTGGAATGCCATGGTGGGCTACTATCCTAAGTGTGACTATTGGTTCAAGAATACTTATTTTTCCTTTCTACATGAAGTCCGCAGATACAAGTGGTCGTATGTCCCAGATCCGTGATAAAACAGACATTCTCGATGCTCAGATGAGAGAAAGTTCACACGATACTCAGGCTTTGATGGCTGTTAGACAAAAAAGAAGTGCCTTGATGAAAAAATACGGTATCAAACATAGATATATGTTTTATCCGGTTGCTTTGCAAATACCATTCGCTTTAGGTATGTTTGCAGCTTTGCGTCGTATGGCTGAGAACCATATTCCTGGTTTTGATAACGAAGGTTTTGCTTGGTTCACTGATTTATCATCTACAGATCCTTACTTGGGGTTGCAGCTTTTGACTGCAGCTACAGTATCAGGTTTTCTTTGGCTTGGTGGTGAAACTGGTACTCAAACAGTTAGTAAAAAGATGAAATATGGTTTCACTGCTTTATCTTTCGGTTCCATATTCTTTACTATGGGCTTACCAAGTGCTGTTGTTTTCTTTTTCGCTGTCTCTGGTATTTTTTCAATGGTCCAATCTTCTCTCTTGAAAAATGCTTCTTTCAAAAATTCTTTTAATATCACTCCATTTACACCACCTGTAAACCCTAAAGGTTTTGGAGAAATGTGGAAACAAGCTCAAATGGATACACAAAAGAGACGTGAGGTGAAAGAATTACAAGAGAAAGCAGCCGAATTCCAAAAAAATAGAGTAACTGCTGCTAAGGTTTTGAAAAGATCTTCCTTCAAAAGAAAAAACTGATTAGATATTATACATATTAGTTGACCTCTATTAGTGTCAATGCTATTCTTACTTGTATATATTTATATTTCAACAGATATTACTACCTCACCAATTTCTTTGGCGCAAAAACTACACAATAGACTATCATTGATATAGCTTTAAAAAAAAAGTAGATACAATATGAGGTTCACATGTAATATTAATCAACTTAATATACAGGCTAAAAAAAAAAGGACAAATGAAGTATTGAAAGTATTGATTACACTATCAAAAATATTTACACAGGTTTACCTCCAATGAACTCACTCCATCTCTTGACTTCAGAAGGAATAACAACAGGAGAAACCTCACCAGTTGCTACTTTTACTCCATTTTTGGCCTTTTCTTGAATTCTTTCTTTCAAGCCAGTGGTGAATAACAAAGAAGTTTGTGGCTCATTGAACAATGGAATTGCAAAATCAATAGCATTTCTTCTCATTACGTAATCTTCATCAAGTAGAGATTCGGCTCTTGCAGCAGCTAAGTTGAAAACACATTTGATATCGTACTTCTGGAAAATTTCTCTCAACAAACGCTTATCAGTCTTTGGGAATTCAATGACTTTAACTTCTTCGTCAACATACTTCTTCAAGTAATTAGTAACATCATCGGAAGCAGTATAAAATTTATAACCCAAGTTAGTAATATTTTTAGCAACTTGACCTAAATTATCATTGGTTAAATCACCACCGAACAAGATACCTGAACCTGGCAATGGTAAATGAAAGTTCATGGTGGATTGCATAGCTGTCCAATAGGCTTCTTGTTTATTACTACCAAATGACGCAACTTCACCAGTAGAAGACATTTCAACACCCAAGAAAGGATCAGCACCTGCCAATCTAGTAAACGAGAATTGTGGTACCTTGGTAGCAACATAGTTATAATCCTTTTGCATTAAATTGGTTGGTGTTGGAACATTAAGATTCAATAAAGCACGAGTGGCAACATCAATGAAGTTGACTCCGAGAACCTTAGAGACAAATGGGAATGATCTGGAAGCACGAATGTTACATTCAATGACTTTTAATTCAATTTCACCTGTTTTCTTGTTTTCATTCTTAATAATTTGCATATTGAATGGTCCTGTGATCTTCCAAGCAGCAGCAACCTTGTCAGCAATAGTTTTCAATCTATCCATAATATCTTTCAGAAGATCTTGTGGTGGCAAAACCAAAGTGGCATCACCAGAGTGCACACCAGCATTTTCAACGTGTTCACTAACCGCATGAACAAGGACTGTACCATTATGAGCAACAGCATCTATATCAATTTCTTGGGCACCCTGAATAAATTTAGAGATAACCACAGGATGCTCCTTAGATACGGTTGACGCTTGTTGTAACTTAGATTTCAAGTCGGTTTCACTATTAATAACAGACATTGCAGCACCAGATAAAACGTACGAAGGACGAACAAGAACAGGATAACCAACAGAGTCTGCAAAAGATTTAGCAGCTTCATAGGATGTCAATTCTTTCCATGCAGGTTGATCGACTCCAATGGAATCAAGGATGCTACTGAACTTATGACGATCTTCGGCTTTGTCAATATCTTCAGGATTAGTTCCAAGAACTTTGGCACCATTATTTTGAAGAGTAAGAGCAATATTTTGAGGTAATTGACCACCAACAGAAACAACAACACCTTGAGAGTGTTCCAATTCGTAGATATCCATGACTCTCTCGAATGAAAGTTCTTCAAAGTATAATCTGTCAACTTCATCAAAATCAGTAGAAACAGTCTCAGGATTATAGTTGATCATGATAGTTTTCTTGTCGTTTTCTCTCAATGAACGAGCAGTTGAAACAGCACACCAATCGAATTCTACAGAGGAACCAATTCTATATACACCTGAACCAAGAACAATAGTACCATTTTCATTGAATTCAACGTCGTTGGAAGTAGCATTGTAGGTTGTGTAAAGATAGTTTGTATCTGCTGGAAATTCAGCAGCTAATGTATCAATTTTTTTGACGAAAGGTACGATTCCGAACAGCTTTCTTCTAGATCTAACTTCTAATTCAGTTGAATTGACAGCATGTGCAATTTGTTTATCACTGAAGCCGAGTTTTTTAGCTCTTCCAAGAATATTTCTGGTAAGTCCTTGCAATGCACCGACTTTTTCTAATTCACGTTGCATTTCGACAATATTCATCAATTTATAAAGGAACCAATTGTCAATCTTAGTGAGTTCATGAACTCTTTCGATAGTATAATTTTCGTGCAACAAAGCTTGACCAACAGCCAACCATCTTCTATCAGTTGGATTAGCTAAAACCTCATCCAAATTGTCAAATTGGTCACCTTGGAAACCAACGAAACTTGGATCGACCTGTCTGATAGCTTTTTGGAAACTTTCTTCAAATGTTCTACCAATTGCCATAACTTCACCGACGGATTTCATAGCAGAACCGATATCACGCTTGACATGTTGAAACTTCGATAAATCCCATCTAGGAATTTTTGTGACAATGTAATCTAAAGAAGGTTCGAAATTAGCAGTTGTTGTTTTAGTAACAGGATTTGGCAATTCTGGTAAAGTATATCCGAGTGCAATTTTTGCAGCAGTGTAAGCTAATGGGTAACCGGTAGCCTTTGATGCCAATGCAGAAGATCTAGAAAGACGAGCATTGACTTCGATAACTCTAAAATCAAGACCATCAGGTTGTAAAGCATATTGAACATTACATTCACCGACGACTCCTAAATGACGAATAATTTTAATAGCTGCACTTCTCAACATGTGATATTCCTCATCGCTCAAAGTTTGAGAAGGAGCTACGACAATTGAGTCACCAGTATGGATACCTAAAGGATCGAAATTTTCCATGTTACATACAGTAATACAGTTACCAACTCTGTCACGGACAACTTCATATTCAACTTCTTTCCAGCCTTTCAAAGATTTTTCAACAAGAATTTGTGGTGCAAGGGATAAAGATTGGGCAGCAAGGTTACGCAATTCTTCGGAATTATTTGCAAAACCAGAACCAAGACCACCAAGGGCATAAGCAGAACGGACAATGATTGGGTAACCGACTTTATCAGCGGCTTCAAGAGCATCATCAACAGATTCAACAGCGATAGATTCAGCAATAGGAATATTAATTTCTTTTAAAGCGGTAGCAAAAAGGTCACGATCTTCGGAGGTTTCCAAAGTTTTAATAGGTGTACCAAGAACCTTGATACCGTATCTTTCAAAGACACCCATTTTTTCCAATTGAACACCGACGTTAAGACCAGTTTGACCTCCGAAAGTAAGAAGAATACCATCAGGGTTTTCACGTTCAATAATGTAAGTGATATATTCAGGAGTGACAGGCAAGTAGTAAATTTCGTCGGCTAAAGCATGGGAAGTTTGATTAGTAGCAATGTTTGGGTTAATAAGAATAGACTTTTTGTTAGCTTCTTTCAAAGCTTTGATGGCTTGGGAGCCGGAGTAGTCGAATTCTCCAGCTTGACCGATGGAAAGACCACCGGAGCCAATTACAAGGACTTTTGAGACATCCACTAAGCTGTGAGCGTTCTCGTCCTTAAAGGTGGAAAGAATCTCCGAACCCTTGTAGGAAGCAGAGGAGGTAGAAGAAGAAGAAGAAGAGGTCGCGTAGGATCTTTTGAATTGAAAAAAGTTAATGTTTTTTGCTGAATTAACTGAGCCAGCAGCAGCAACAGCAACAATTTGAGAAGCAAGTAGGGAAATTGTTGATGCAGCTGCCAATTGTAGCGGTTTGGCGTGGAATCTAGCATGGTTTAAGACGGAATGTCTTGCCAAGGTACGCCCAACAACAGAACACAAAGAAGGACGGTTTAACATGGCGATTGTTCGCAGGTGACGTGGCTTCAAGAAGGGGATGGAAAAGCACGAGCTTTTTACGGTTCGTCTAGTGGGGCAACGTGGAGGAAAGAACAAGAATAACAGAAGTTTTCAGCGCAAATATCCAGAAACAGTATGGGTTCTTGGAAATTCAGGAATATGCAATCGGACTCTTAGAGCAAAGCAGATTCAATCGGACTTTTAAGCAAATGAGATTCAACAAAGTAAAGGATCGAGCAAAATATTCAGTCTGCTTGCGATAAACTTACTATGTGTGGATAATTCTCAAGATTTTTAGGGAACAAGTGTTTTCTTTTGAGAATCTAGGGGGTATTGCGAACACAAAGGTTTGTGAATCCCATATCTTTATATATATATATATATATATTATCTCTGCCAGGTCAGAATGACTACTTTTGATTTTTTTTTTTTTTTTCACATACTTTATCTGCAGATGCAAAGGTGAGTGCGCACGCGAGTACGAAAATTTTTTTTCTCCTAGTAAATTACCATATATTGAATAGCTGTTGACTCACTGAAGAAGAAAGATTAATTTTCACAAAAGTGTGAGTCATTTCCATTTTAAGCTTAACAAAATGAAATCAATAAAATTTGCTTGTTCACTGCATGACTTCACCACACGCAGGCTTTTTTATTTATCGATGCCACTAATCAATTATAGGGCTATCATCCTGGTGCTGGTAGATGGGTTATGGGATTTTTAGTCACACGCCCATCCACGGAACCCCATTCATGGAAACCTGTTCGAGAAAAACACAGAGCTCTGTTTACAGTTTGCGACCAAACGATTGCTCACATAATTTATCGAAAACCTGAACCTAAAGAAATGCCAATCTAGATGCCAGCCTGCAAGGTGTCCTTCGAAAATCAGAATATATGTTGCAGGCCAGCGTCTGCATCACGTGCTTTCCACGTGGCACGAACACTTTTCCAGACCACTGCTTTACCCGCTTCCTAAGAGCTCTCGGCTGTCTTTCTGTTGAAAAGAGTTGCTGGCTGTCTTTTTGCTGCAAACACAGCTCAAAAATTGCCGGTCAAAAACCTCACGTAAATGATATTCCAGTTTTTACTCTAGGCTCTCAGACTCCATAGTTTGAACTGTTTGGTAACCCGTTTGGCAACCTGTGTCAGTTTTTCGGAAAAAATACCAGAAAAACACACCGCTGGCGGCACATGCCGCACCTAGCCAGCAGTAGAATTCTGTCATGTGGTTCTGTCTCGCAAGAGGTGAGATCACCATACCCAACAAAGAGCCCATTGCAGAGGTCAACAAGAACAAACTCATGACAAAAGACTTCATTCTTGCCGGGGCATTCGTGTAAGCGTACTCTAGTCCTGTAACTGATGCTAAAATCTCAGATATAGCAATCAATACGTAAGACGGAATCTGCCAAACTATGCTGACACTGCTTGTCATATTGGTCCTCAGCAAATCATCGCACGGCTCACCGTTATCACAAGAGCTCATTTTGTAAATTTTCCACTGCAAAAATCCAGCATAAAACATCGCAAGTGCTGCTACTTGGAACCCTGCAGCGATTTTCAGAATAGCAGTCAAGTTGACTCGCAATTGATCCCTAATAAATGGATAAATCACTCGTTCAAACAAAGGAATATAACAGAGAATAGCAATGGGATTCAAACATTGCAAAAAATCATTGGGGATATTATCTAATCTCATCTGAGAAGCCTGTGTGATAAAATTACTCAACATTTGTCCGTAAACTGACCAATAAATAATAAAGAAGAAAAACACTTCACAAACTTTGACGCATTTTTGCACGTCATCAATCAAGTTTGCATCCCAAGTACCTCTGTTGTAACATTCTGCAAAAGTTTTCAGTTTAATTGCCAAAAAAATTATTTCAAAGGACTTACCAATGACATTTTTGGTGGGTGGAATGATCACATATTTTTCTTTTCCTATTATAAAAAATGTCAACCCTATAAAGAAAAACACTAGTGCAAACAAATAGGCACTCCAGAATCCATATCTAAATTCCAAACTAGTAGTGAATATCGTGGATAAGGAACCAATATTAATAGCAAAATAGAAAATCATGAATATTTTCAGTGTGGTTGCCGCATGTGTCACTCTATACTTGCTCCCCTTTTTTGAAATAATGAATGGCTCGAAATAGGACACACAATCTGCCACCAAAGGTGAAACATTAGCCTTTATTCCACCAGTGCCTACACCAATACATACGGTTGCCAAAATAAAAACGGAAACAGCGATATTCCCAGATGGCAAGAACAGACCCAAAAATAATATCAAAATACCCAGCACATAAATAAATGAAGCATATAAAATCACATTATATTTCCCATAGAAGCTGTCTGCAAGCCAAGCCCCAAAAACTGGACAAACATAGCACCAAAATTGGAACGCGTAACTGAGAAATGCAGCTACGCGAGGCCCAAGATTTAAAAGTCCCTTGATTTTGTCATCAGGACCATGACTCATGTAATTCATGAAAACACCACTCAATCCATAGTAGGAAACTCTTTCGCAGCACTCAACAACCATAACTATCCACATGGGATGAGAAAAAGGAAGCTTGTTGCTTATCATAGGAATCCTGCGACCATCGTTGTCGAATTCTTCATCTATGTATCTAACATTCTGTATTGTATTCAATTCTATGTCTATATTCAGCATACTCTATCATTCATTGCAATATTAATAAAATGATTTTTTTTAGCACTAAGTCCTAAAAAATAATTGACATAGGTTTCCCCATGTTTCGTTCTTTGTTATCGCCTTTCTTTTTTTGTATATAGATCCACTTAAAGTTTGATATTTCGGACAAATGTTTCTATGATCAAGCAGCCCAAAAGAGTTCATAACAGAAGTAAACGTTCAATGAGGAATACCAGATTTATAAGCATCGTCATTGACATTAAAACATAAGCAAACCTTCACAGCAGCTTTTGAATGATTTTTTTTTTTTTCTAAACTTTTCAGTTTTCACCCTAGTAAAAAATCCTGAGATGAGTTCTGTGAAACTCCAAATTAATTCAATACTCAAGGATTCCGAAAGAGTTGATGAATGTCATAATTAGCATGAAAATTATTGATTCAAAACAAACGCAAACCCGATAATTATCTTTTTCTATTGATACTACTATCAGGCTTTAAGATGGCAAATACAGAAACTGATTTAGTGGTATGCATACTGTTGTTTGCAGTACATTATTTCTTTGGCTTAAGTAGCATCTCCTTGTTTTTGATTTCCTTCTACATTGCGTACAGACTTTTCTCTGAAGATGCAAGCGGAACTCAAGCCCCAATCATAGATTCTTCAAAGGATGAAACAGTAAGCAAAAGAAACATTGAGGCTTTGAGAAAAAACAGAACAAAGCTTGGATACAGAAAGGTTGGTAACAAGCTACACTTAGATAAACAGGATGCGGGGTCAACGTCAAGTAAGGTTGGGCCAGTCTCTGTTGATTTTACTGATTCTTTCAAAAACTCCACAGGTAAATCCGAGCCTCAAAAGATCAACAAGATTAAACGCAAAGGTGCAAAAATCATAAGAAGACAAAATATCATTCCTACTGGTGATCCTAAATTGGTGGTAAATAACTCTAGTTTGCTCACTGCTAATTTTTTTGTATTTTACTCCTCTTTGACTGGTTCCTCAGAAAGAGCAGCCAAGTACATGGTAAATAAGTTGATTGAAAACAAAGAAGTACAAAATACACCTAAGTTGATAAATATTGATGATGACATAGATGACTTGGACGATTATTTTCTTAACGTTCCTAAAAATATTGAAAATGTTGTTTACATTTTGATTTTGCCTTCATACGAAACTGATTCACCAATTGATTTCTTTTTGCAAACTCTCGAAGAAAACTCAACAGATTTTAGAATTGACAGTTATCCGTTAAAGACAAAAATTACAGGTTATTCTGTTATTGGTGTAGGTGATCGTGAACATTATCCAAACAAATTCTGTTATCAGGCCACATTGGCAGACAAATACTTAAATAAACTTGGTGGTAGAAGAATTTTTCCTTTAGGAAAGTTTTGTATAAAGAATGATAAAGATACAAAAATTCAGGAATGGTGCGATTTTTATATTGATTCATTGGGAGACAATGAAGCTATGATTCTCGAAACATATAATGATTATGATGAGAATTCTGATAATGAACAAGATCAGGGAAGTGGTACAGATGAAACTATGATGGATATCGAAGATATCGGCAATTCATTACAGAAGCAAGATAGTTCCTCGTCAACAGAGGATGAAATGGATTCAAATATTAAAGAAGTCAAAGAAATGGTAGCAAAAGATTCTCCAACATATAAATCTTTGACAAAGCAGGGTTATACTGTTGTTGGGTCCCACTCAGGTGTGAAAATTTGTCGTTGGACAAAATCTGCTTTGAGAAATAGAGGTTCGTGTTATAAGTTTGCCTTCTATGGAATAAGATCTCATTTGTGTATGGAAACCACGCCATCCTTATCTTGTTCTAATAAATGCGTCTTCTGTTGGAGACATGGTACTAATCCTGTCGGAACTAATTGGAGATGGCAGGTGGATGGCCCTGAAGAAATCTTAAAAGGTGCTTTAGAAGGGCACTACAAGAAAATTAAGCAAATGAGAGGTGTTCCTGGAGTTAACTCTGAAAGATTTCAGGAAGCTTTCACAGTAAGACATTGCGCCTTATCTCTTGTTGGTGAGCCAATTTTCTACCCGTACATTAATGAATTTATCTCAATGCTTCATGCAAAGAGAATTTCGAGCTTTTTAGTTTGTAATGCTCAACATCCTGAACAATTGAAAAATTTGAAAAGAGTTACCCAATTATATGTTTCAATCGATGCGCCGACCAAGTCAGATTTAAAGAAAGTCGATAGACCATTATACAGAGATTTTTGGGAAAGATTGAATGATTGTTTGAAAATTCTAAATACAATTCAGAGCCACCAAAGAACTGTTTTCAGATTGACATTGGTTAAAGGCTTCAATATGACTGAAATAATGGGATATGCTGATATGGTTGAGAAGGCTAATCCTTCTTTAATTGAAATCAAAGGAGCAACATTTTGTGGCTCTTCAACGGGTAACGGTAACCCATTGACCATGCAAAATATTCCGTTTTATGAGGAATGTAAAAATTTTGTTCTTGCTTTGGTTGCAGAGCTTCAGAAGAGAAATCTAGGATATAATGTAGCTGCTGAACATGCACATTCATGCTGCATTTTGGTTGCTAGTAACAAGTATAAAATCAATAATAAATGGTGCACACATATTGATTATCAAAAGTTCTTCAGTTTATTGGAACTGGGCGAGCAATTTGATGAATTGGATTACTGCACTGAAACTCCAAATTGGGCATATTGGGGTTCAAAAGAAGCTGGTTTTAATCCTGATGATGTCAGATACAATAGAAAAGAAGAGAAGCTAAAGAAAAAGACTGCTAGAGATAATGAGATTGCGGCAGCTTCAGCTTGACTATAACATTTTTGTGTACATATTCTATTTTTACGAAGCTAAAATTATTCTAGCATATCATATTTTTTTTAAAATGTAATATATATTTATCGAGCCTCAGCGGACTTGAACTACAATGCTGTAAACATACCATTTTCCAAGACACCTCTTCCCAAAAAATCAGTGACTATTTTAAATTTGTCCGAAGATTCATCGATAGAATTGATGAATAAGTCTAGCCTTTGGCCTACCTCCGCCTGAGATGTTTTCAAAGATTTCGAGGCTTCTTGATCACTAATACATTTAGGACATCTCAAACCCTGTGTATTTGACAGGCTGTTGTCTGAATCTTGACTGTATGTATCATATTCAAAATCATCTAAGCATCTATGATGAAATGTATGGCCGCATAAGAAATGAACAATAGGAATATCTAATCCCGCTAAACAAAGATGGCACTTTAGGTTGCTTACAACGACATATTCATCGTCAAAATCCTCAATTTCTCCAGAAGATCTAGCAGTTGCTCCATTCACAAGGGCTTCCTTTTCAACTTGCGAAATTCCGGAGGATTTATTTATAAGCTCTGCGAGTTCTATTTTTTTGGAATTTATTTCTTGTTGATAATAATTTGACAACTTTTCGTTCTTCTTGATTTCTGAGTTTTTAAACTCTAGATAATGTATCAAAAATTTTTGAAAATATTTGAATTTCATCATATCGTTTATACTTAAAATATTCAAAAGATCTATCATCGTTAAAACAGAATTATTCAACAAGATGTGGATTATGGTAATAAAATTTTTCAATCCAAAAGTGCTAATCAAAAAATCCTCTGAATTTTTGTTCACAACGTAAAAAAGTGTAATCGAATAAAGTTCCGGTATTTCAGTTCCAAAATTATTAAGCAAAAATATTGCTTTTTCAATATTATCCGTAAGCAAAGCATTTCTTAAAAATTCTATTTGCTGCTCCTCTCGAAGTTCCAACAGAACATGGTTATTTGATTCCAGATTCCCAAACAGATTGTCCTTTACCAACAATTCTTTATTTGTTCCATACACATTAATACCTGCTTTTTCATACCCTGAAAATATTTCGTCGAGCGAGGAAAACGTATTGACTGTATCAAATTTAGATGTCTTACTTTGGGCGTCCATCATTTCATCTTTGGAGACGGATGGTTTTCCAAATAAGAGATCTTCATAAGAAAAGTCATTCACCTGACATAATAATAACACTTTATTAGTGTCCATAATTTCTTCATTATCTTGATAAAGTTTGGCAGCTTTCTCCTTCCAAATATTTTTTGAGGTCTTTGTACCTTCCTCTTCATTTGCCAAATATAAGTACATTTCAAATAGTGTGATTAGAATATCGGTTTTATCTTTTATATTGGAGTTGAATTTATCAAACTTTGAATAGTTATGAAGAACAGCCTCTAAAAATATGATGAATTCCTCAGGATTATCTACGAAACTCATAAATACAAGCTTCGGCTTTGGTGGTTGATATGTAGGGCGATTTAAATTAGGATCCTCTTGCTGATTCTTGAAATTTCTTATGTTTAGCGCTTCAAACATTGAAGAAAATACGTCATTCGATAATAGATCATTTTTAGCAGATACTTTTTCATCTGAGCTGGTGTGTTGAGAAGAATGTGGCTTATCTATATCACAAATACTTTGGTACACAAACTGAGTACTAGCATTCGGCTCATATACTCCAGTGAAAATATCTATGAGCATATTAGTCGTCTCTTTAGGAAGATGTTTGAGCATTGTCTTAAGATAGTTGTTGGAAGAATTAATTAACAAAAGGTTGAAGGAGTCACTTATTTTCAAATGTCTGAGGAATATTAGGCATAATCTATAATTATTGTAAACATTAATTAATGTGTCGATTATCATAGTATGATAGTTGAAAATGAAGGATATTTTTAAAACTATATCATAAAATTTGATTTTAGCTAATAAATTTAGAACTAAATTTAAATCAAAATTAACATTAATGTAATTAAAAAGTACCTCATAATCGTCATCACCGTCATTATACTTGGTATTCATTTGCTCTAATTTCAATATAAACTTTTCTAGCTTTTCTCTGTCTTTAAGTTTGCAATAGTTACACAACAATAGGGTCAAATAATCTTCATTCAGGTTCGTATCTTTTGAAGGTCCAAGTTGAGTAAGTATTTGTGATTCAAAAACAATAGAGTCATCAAAACAAAGTCTTTCAAGATATTCTGATAAATACAAAATTTTATCATTATTTCTAAATTTGAGGATAATATCTAAGTTGAAGCTTGTCTTTTTTAGCTCAATGCTCAATATGTATTGATCAATTGCCTGTTGATATTCACCGCGCGAATATAAAAAATCACCATATTTTTTATAAGTAAGAAGTAAATCGTTCTTTGTGATATCCGATTTTGAATTTCTAGTGATTTCTTCCTGAATTAACTGAATGGCAGAAGGAAATAATTCACGGTCTATTAAAATTGATATCTTTTCATCAATTGTTTTTTCTTGTAATTTATAAAGAACTCCATTTGATGACAAACAGAATAAGTTTTTTTGGAAAGTAAAGATTCGGCTTATCGAATTTGAAAGAGTTAGATTAAAAACAATATAATTATGCACAAAATCTATCACCAAAATTCTCGTAGGCTTGAATTTCAAATTATAATCCAGCATTCCTATGAAAGAATTACTTGGACTTCCTTCATTTAAAAGAGATTGTGTGATTTCACTATCCACCAGAGCGACTATCACAATGTAGTTGTCATCGTAGTTAAAAATTTTATTAATCGACATATTATTGAACATTTTAATGGAATTAATTTTCCCGAACTTTGAATCATAAAAATCTATTGAGTTCAAATTTGAATTTGAAGTGATTAGACTGAAATTTTTGTTTAGAAGATCGTTACAAAGAATATCAGAACCATTGTTTGAGTCAAGGATTTTAACTGGAGTGTTTATCAACTTACCCGTAGTATCAAACACAAAGATATTTGATGTAGTCAATATGTACAAATAATAATCAACTGTTGAAGACTGGTCTGACTTGATAAGGTGTAATCCGGTTATAGGTTCTCCGTTAGATTCATATATCATCCGCTGTCTGGCTCCTTTATCATTCATTAATTTCCCTCTCACAATGATAGTAGAGCCATTAGCAAAACCAAATGCAGAAACGGCGAAATCATCACTAGTTACAAATGCAGATAACGGAAATTGATTGTTTCCATTATTTATTTGAACATGGGTTAAATAATGGTGTGTAAAATCGTCTATTTTAGCGTATTTATTCAATTGCTTATCCTTACTAGGTAGTAGAAGTTTTTTCAAACTCCATAGTTTCATGCTTAGAGGTGCACCCTCTTTTGATCCAACAGCACAAAGAACATCCATAGAATTAACACTAGAAAACTTGAAAAATAAAATTCTAAACCCAGTTTCGAAACCTATGAACTGCTGCACCAAATTGAATTGCAGATCAACAATCTTGATTATTCTATCCTCTACAGCAAAAAATATGTATTTTTTAGAGGAAGCAATTGTCGAAAGTGAATCATCTGAAAACAACAATGAATCACTGTTGAAATTAGGATCCTTTATGGGATTGTAGTACAAAAACGAAAACTGTTTCCAAGTTGACAAAGACATTTCGTTTGTACGTTGAATCTCTCCGGTTTTCTCTTTTTCTTCTTAGTTTTGGCTTATACTTCCTCAAATCCACACTTTTAATCTCAAAATAATCGTGCAAACTAGATTGTTGGTCTATGAAACTTGATTGCACATATTTAGGTTTTCAGTATTTCTATTCGGGTTACCTAGTCACTTATTATATTTGGGACATCGATCATAACCCTTTGGAAAATAGATTTTTTTTTCAAAGACAATCGCATGCTTTCTTCCAACAGTGTCTGCCATATTTTATAGACATATGTAATATACTCCTAAAGTAAACGATACTAACAATGAGTTCTTAAAACATATGCTTATTAGTTTGTAGTCTTCAAAAATTAACAGTATCTGAAAGAATAGTGGAGAAAATATATTCACGTAAATGAAGATGAGAATGAAATAGAGATAGAAAATTAGTAGAAAATATTAAAAATGAAAATGTAAAAAAGCTTATTTTGAATTAATAATATTATTATGTATTGGTTACTGATGATTTGGCTCCAGAAAGAACATTAATAAGAACACTGAAATCCAAACCAGCTAGTAAATCATTAATTGTAGTAGTGGAAGTAAGGCTGTTCTCGCAATTAGCTGCAGATTTCTTTATAAGCTGGTTTAATTGTATTGTTGTTGCGCAGTTCTCTATTCTTGTAATAACGTTTTCTAAGAACAAAATGTACTGAAATTCTTGTCTTATGTTGCTGTTCTTTAGAACCTTTAGCAAATTCTCTTTGGCTGTTTGTCTATCATCATTTGAAATTATTTCAGGATTGAGCGAACTTCCAGACATTATTGCACATATATGCTCAAGTTTTACAGCAATGACTTCAAGCTCAAATAAATTATTATAATGAATCAAGCCTCCAAACGTACCACTGGCAACTCTACCATTGTGATCAGTTGCCAACTTTTCTGCACCAGCTGCAGCCTCCTCAGGATTTCTGGCAATAAAATCTATTCTCTCGGTTAATTGATTAGGGAATACCAATGAAATAAATTCTGGAGTTTCTAAACCTTTCAATTTCTTTTCCCCTAATTTCTCAATTAGGTAGCCTATGCTTTCCAAAGTTTCCATTTCTTCTTCTAAAATTGCACCGATTTGAACATCGCCATATGCTTCTTTTAATGACTTCGATTCGGTTGTAACCTCTTTATGGATGTTAAGTAACTTGTTGAACTCTTTCAAGTAATCACTACTAATAGAAATTTGACCTCCATCGGCTACTGAACTAACTCTAGATGCCCTATTGACCATAGGTCCGAAATAATCCATTCTACCAGTAATTGCATCAGGCTCAGAAACAGGAAATCCCCAATGAATACCCATTCTGACAGATAAGCCTCTATATATGAGTGTATTTTTAGAGTCAGAAATCTCACAACATTGAGAACTTTCTAGGATCTCAAGAGGCCAATCTGCCGACAATAGCTGTAACTGAACATTAATACACCAAATTAGAGCTGAAATAGGAGTAGGAAAGGAAACCATAAACGCATCACCTTCAGTTTTAACTTCATATCCACCAACAATTCTTAACTGTCTTCTCATAATAGAGTTATGAGTTTTTATAGCACTTCTCATAGCACTTAAGTAATTATCCCAAAGTAGCGTCGAATTCTTTATATCTGTAAAAACCATTGCAACCGCACCAACAGGCGGTGGAATCTCATTTTCTAACCTATTAAGATTGGAATCATACAACCGATCCTTTCGCTTTTTAATAGGTATCAATGAATCTTCTGTAATACTTAATCTAGAAGTTCTATCGTTTAAAGAAGCTGGCCCAGCATAACTACCATTCAATTGCTTGAGACCCGATCTTTTTCGAGCATTCAAAGTTAGTACAATAACTACGATATTGTCCTTGGCACCATAAGAAATAGCAAAATCTCTCAACTTTTGAGCGGCTAACATAGGATCTTTTCTATGCTGTGTTATCACATCCACAGCAATTTCGTAGTTTATGTATTCCCAGAGCTCGCTGGTTGCTAGGACTAACATCTCATGGTGCATTGTCAATGATATCTTTTTTATGAATGGCTTTGCATTAATATGCGGTAACAACTTTAAAAATCCAACAGCTCTAGAAACATTTGTAACACTATCCAATTCACCTTTACTGGAAACATAACCACCACTTAATCTAATTCTTTCAAATTCTTCTCTCGTAGTTGGATCATGCTTCTCGGTCAACAATTCATGTTCACCGTTTGTTTTAGATAACAAACCCATACTATCACCTATATTAGCAGCATACAATTCTGTGCCTTTAATATAAACTACAGTTATACAAGAGCCCGTTAAAATGTCTTCATCATCTAGTTTGAATGTATCCAGCGAATTGTTCAGCGCAGTCACTGAAGCTGTTTTGAAAAGATCACTTTGCAGCCAACAATTATTTATTTCACGATTCAAATTCAAAAAAGTTCTTCTCAAGCAGTCCTCAATGGTATTTTCGCCATTCAGGATCTTAGCTAGCTCCTGACTGAAAGACTTCTGGAAGACTTCTTGAACTAGATATGTAATTCGGTTACCATGTGATAGTAAGGTATCATTTTTACCATCAAATACACAAAGTAGGATATCATCAGAAGAAGTGAAATTTTGATACATTACTTCTCTGATAGATATATTATCTCTAGTCCCTAAACTATCGGCAATACCGTACTTATAGTTAAACATATCAGAAGCCGTAGTTCTAACTCTCGTATTCACAGATTCATCGGGTAATGAAGACTCAGAGTTTCTCAATGTAACATCAATCAAACCAAGCACCTTCAATTTACTTAAACTAGTGAAACTATCAAATCTGACATTTTCAAAAACGTTATTATCAATAATTGCGTTTGTTGGATGCGAATTGTATTGCTTGCTGATCTCTAATCTCTTGTTACCTGAAAAATTCAAGTATTTCAACTCATAATTCCATTGCCAGTTCCAATCATATTGATAATTGAAAATATTATATTTCAACTGATTAGAACCAGCATCCAAAATAGCCAAAGTCTTAATTTTGGATAAATCATGTGGCAAAGAATGTATTTTGTTGGCATTAATATGCAAAATTTTCAAATACTTCATGTTAACAAAATCTTCTCCGGGCAAATTATTCAAGTCGTTTCCTGATAAGTACAACTCTATTAACTTAGGAAATCTTTTCAAAATTCCAGGAGGGATGTCAATTAGTTCATTATAGGAAAAATTCAACACTTTCAATTCGCCAAACATAGAAACTGCTTCAAAACAATCATCTGAAAGCCTATTATCTGCGATTGCCAAAAATTGTAAGCTAACAGATAGGTCTGATAAACTTTGTATAGGGTCTGCGATAATTGAACTATTTTTTCTATATTGAACTATTGATTTTTTTCTTTCATCTATAGAATCTATATCACTTTTGTCAGAATTCCCAGAGGTAGACTTTCTAGTGTTATCCAAATTCGCTGATGCTAAGGATGATTTATTCGATCTTGGATGGACAGGAAAATTAGTCAACAAGTTGGAAGATAAGTTCAATCTTGTCAACGAGCAATTCCAGATCGAATTAGGAATAGATTTAATACTATTTAGATGCAAATCCAAATGCTGTAAGTTTGTTAACTGGCCAATAGATTCTGGGATAGACTGTAAATTATTCGCATAACTAGATAAATAGTTTAAAGTTTTCAAGGATCCAATTTGGGAAGGTAAATACGTCAAATCGTTTTTATCAAGTATCAATACTTCGATATTACTCAATCTCAATAAATCTTCATTAGACAAAGAAGTCAACTTAGCTTTCGATAAATTTAAAGTTGTTAATGCTTCAAAATTGATATTATTAAATGGTATTTCTATGATTGGATTTCTATCGAATAAGAAAACTCTTAATTTCTTACTTTGGAATTTAAACCTTGACACGTTATTTTTTGAAGCGTATAATACTTCCAAATTTTCCATTAAACCGGCGGAATCGAAATTGGTCAAGTTATTATATTGAATGTAGAGCACTTTCATTTTCGATAATTTTGAAAAGTATTCTGGTAAAGAACCCTGCAAGCAATTAGTTGCCAAGTTTAATTCATCCAAATTTTGAAGATTGATTATCTTTTCTGGAATGCATTTTATTTGGTTGAAACTTAAATCAAGTAATAAGAGATTTTCCAAATTAGTGATTGCTTCCGGAAAGTCAACTAAGTTGTTGGAAGATAGGTTCAAGATTTTTAGATTTTGCAAATTTCCAAAAGTATCAGGCAAAATACTTATATTGTTACCATTTAAAAACAATCTGTTTAAAAAAGTCAAGTTACCTAATTTTTCGGGAACTATTCTGATCAAATTAGACGATACGTCTAATCTTGTCAACTTTTTTGCTTCTAATAAGCTGAGCGGAAATCTGTTGGCTCTATTTGATGAAAAAGAAATTTTCCGTAAATTGTTGCAGCTTGCTATAAAGTCTCCAGGTAAAAAAATTGATGGATTAGAATTAACATTTAATTGTTCAATCTCAAAAGAGTGTTGATAAAATATCAACGGTACAGTATGTAATGCCAAGTTCTCTAAATTCACCATAGAAAAGTCCTTAGTATTCAGAAAGTTCTTTTCTTCATCTTCAATGATTGGGTGTGAGAAATCATTCTCCTCAAGAACAAATTTGCAAAGATATGTAATGTCTTCTCTACCAATAATATGCAAATTATCCCTCTTGTCATCATATCCCAGTAGAAGTAGCATCAAACTTTGGATCTGTAAAGGTTGCTCCTCCGGATCCAAAATTTTGGATGACTTTCCTATTTTGAACACAATTTGATAATTCGCGGGATTTGTAAGGAAAAACTTCTTTTTACATATAACTAAAAGTTCAGCAACACTTGTGTGAATCGATGTAAAAATAGTAGTAAAGGTATTATCTTCTCTAAAAACTTTTATGGTATAATTTCCACTTAGTCCATTCAAGGTTTTTAAAGTATCGGGTATTTCGTGATTATTTCGTACGTAATTCGCGTAGGAGTTGAGAACAGGTACAGAAAGCTCGGATTTTGATCTCATCTGATAATTGTCAAAGTGAATTTCATTTCCTATATTTCTCCGTGAAGTCACAGTATTACTACTGTTCTGATTTATTTTTGAGGAACTGCTATTGATCGCAGATTGTGAGGATGAAGATGAATTAGGAGCGATATAATTTCCAGAAATAGGAGGAGGACTGGCAGGTGATACAGATAGTTTCTTATGTAATTCTGTTGACCGGTCACCAATATGTTCTAATGGGTCAGCGTTATCCTCGTAATCGATGCCAACATCCGACGTACTGCTTCCGTTGGAGTCAGAAGCGCCAATATTAAACATTTTTGAGCTCGAAGACCCAAAAAAATAACTACTGTTGTTATTATCACCAACTCCGTCATTATTGTTAGCTCCATCTAAATTAGCAGCACCATTCTTATTAAATTGATAGATGTCTGATTTTACTGCCCATGATTCAGGAGCTTTCCAATTTTTCTTTGATGAGATGGTTTTCTGGTTTTGAAAGGACGGGAACACATTGTCCTTTCCTTGAAATCCTGATATAGAATAAAAATCGGAACTGTTGCTGCCATTGTTTTCAACGTATGAATAGTTTCTCATATTCTTGATGCTGGAGTTAGAACTTCCAGAAAAATTATTTCTGTCAACTTGAAGACTCGAGGACCGCGTATTTTTTGTGAAATGACTTTGAAAAGCAGAATCACTTCTGACTTTTGAAGATTCTGGGATATTTACAATTTCAGCCATACTGTCTGTAGATAGTTCAATATCGAATAATGAATTTGGTTTTTTTTTGGAGTTTTCAGAAGGTGGAGGAGAGATTTTTGAATTGGTTGTTATATTTGGGTCGTTATTGTTCTTGCTGACAATATTTTTATCGGGACTTTTCGAAAGTGATGTGTGGCGATCTGAAGAAACTGACTTAAATCTTGCTGAAGGGAAACCAAATAAATGTCTTTTTGAAAGATGGTGTATATTGTTAGGTTTGACAGAATTGTTATGATCAATATTCAAAGAAGTCAAAGATGTACTAGAACTTGCTCTCAGTTTTAATAGTTGCCCTTCATTATCGGAGGAGAAAATTCGAGGCTGGTGACTTTTCACTGAAATCATGTCATTATTATTGGAATTATCATGTATATGCAGATCTTTTTTCGCTAGTTTATTGAATAACAAACTTGATTTTCGGTGCGACAGGTTATTATTTGACGGCAGTAAATTCGAAGAAGCTTGTTGTGATGGTGAGGTGTTAAAGAATCCATGCTGCTGATGTTGCTTCTTCTTCGATGATGTAGAGGTAGCAGGTTTCATTGAGCGTGAGAATGTTCCGCCCAATGTTATTGTCGATGGATGCCTTATATTATTGGTTGAGGCATTATCATTAGACTTATCGTATTTTGAGTTACTCGAAGACGCTATGGATCTTACATCTAGGTCTGCGTCCGACAGAACATCATTAGAAAGGAGCGACAGAACAGGATTAGGGGAAGAAGATGAAAATATATGAGAGGCAGTCTTTTTAAGGGATTTCTTGAGTTTAGCACGGGAGCCTGACGAAACTGCAGACTGGGAAACTGAATTGTTGTTGTCATCAGTATTATCTACATGCAATTCAGGAACTGCCTGCAGGTCTGATTGACCGTAAGGAGTAGCAGAAGTCAGATGGGGATTTGGATTTGGATTGTTGAACATTTGAATTTTCCTGATTGTGCAATTGGGCGGTTTGTCTTTGAGTTGATCGTCAGAGAACAAAAAGTATAAGCTTTTGATGAATTGAAATAATCTGTCTGTTGCTACTGGTCAGATGAAAAGCAAGAGACGAAAATGGAAGCAGAAGCCACAAAAGATGTAGCTGTTACTGGGCTGGCAGAACAATTGGTTAATGGGTTTGCTTAAAAATATGTACACATGTGTGTACCTAGGGTTTATGGGATTTTCAGGATATCAATTGATATGTACCTATCATAATACAAATTAATGCCAATAGAATCAAAATAACCAATCTATACGCAATAAATGACAGCTTATGAGATAATACCTGTCCAGACCAAAACAACGTTGTTGCTAAATTGAAAGTAACAGTATTCTTGGCTCTAAATTGATCGGGTTTGCTAGTAACTGCAATTTTACTAGTGTATTTACATATATTTATATATATATATACTTTAGAAAAAAATATATATATATATACACTTGAGGTTTTTTTTTCATTTACTAATATTATGCACAATTTTGAGTTTGTATAGGAATCTCAGCCGGCTGTTAGTCAATCAGCCCGGTGCTCCCTTCACTTCATAGACAGTATGCGATACTCAATCTTGTCAGCATATGAAGCAGTGGCACCCTTATGATTGCGAATCTTAGGTTATGTGCACCCATATAATACTACTGAAAAGATACAATACTGCATTGTACCTTAGCGACCTATGGGAGACAGTTGCAAGGACCACTGTAACAGCAACATGGCAAACTAAAGCTTGCGTAAGCAAGGGAACGGTTTTCAAATGTCTCAGACTCATCTCAGAATCTATTCACCTTGTATTGGTTTTCCCTGTAGCGATCAAAAAAGTTCAAGCTCTTGAAAGCCAAAAGCTTGTTCATTTGTCAATAAGTGAACTTTATTTTTGTGTTTCCTTTCACAGAAACTCTCGTAATAGAACGTGTTTAATTTTCAGTAGTTTTGTATTTTTTGAATTTTTTCATAGCTTTCTGTGAATAATACAGCTAGAATTTTACATTAATTCTTGACAGCTTTTTAGGTTTTTCTATTTTAAAAAAAAAATATTCTTTTTAAAACTAGTTACATAGAATAAAAGTGGACTGCTACAAAATAAAACTTACTTACTTTTTCTGACAATACTTTAATTATTTTTGTTTCTTAATCGTATCAGGTTTTGGTAGATGAATCAGGAAATATAGATACAGTAACTCACAAACGAATGGATACGAACATGCTTGTTCAACTACTTTTGTAAAACTTTAAAAAAAACATCAAACTATGTCATGTTAGTTACTAAACTTCTCATTACAAATCATAAGAAAGTACCAATTTTGCCTTATTCAACTCTTTTACAAATGAACACCCATCTCAGCTGACGAATCTTGATTTTCAAGAGGAATCAAACCTTTACGATTATGTGCTCCTCTGTGGTCAAAATTCCTGCACGGAAATCCGGCTATGTAGGATCAAGGTTTTTGCATGCCAATCAAACCTGATAGAGCTACATAAAGCACTTTGTTATCTCAATAAGGCAAAGCAAAAAAGCTTAAAACGATTTCATTCGATTCGCTATGATATAGCTTGTGCTTGAATTACTATTAAATTTTCTCGATTAAAAACATGAAAAATCTTTTTTGGAACAAAGTGTACTATTATCGATAAGAACTACAGCTTCCTGGGTATCCCAGAAACCATTAAAGTTTGACCTAAACATGAATGAAACACAGAAAAAAAAAATGCAATACAATCTAAAAAACTAAAACAACTTGCTTGTTTATTCAAGCAATGGCGGACTATATACCGGGTATTCTTTAGCATTTGCTTGATTATTTCTCCAACTCAAGTAACAATTCCAAAACACCCCCATTATATTACCAGCCAACAATCTGAAATCAACTGGTACCACACTCAAGTTAAAGCACTGAAATGCAGGCCAAACCATCCAGTTGGTGACCAAAGTTTGCGTAAAGTTTGCCTCTAGTTTCTGTCGCAACATACTCACTGTAGACTCATGCTTATTTTCCAAAACAGTCATAATGATGAAATACAACGCTACTGCGCTTGGAGAAAACACAAGTTGGTCTATTGCTACTCTGGTTGCTAAAGTCGCCCAGCTACGCAATCTCGTGTTAACTATCTTCTGATACACGGGGAACTTAAGTCCGGATATAAAACTGTACCAGTTATAACCAATTGGGGAAAAAATCAATCCTCCGTAAATAGCAGATCTTAAAGTTCTTTCATAGTTGTATTGGGGCTGCTGTTTATCGGACTCTGATTTCGTACTGTTATTGAAAATCACTGGCTGTTCAGGAAAAAGAACTTGTGCGAGGAAATCTCCCGAGGAAAAGATAATCGATGTACCAATAATGTTGGTGACATAGGGCCGTGTCTTCAAGGAATGTTGATAGTTTCTAAAGAAAGATTTGAAAAACGACATTGATAAAGAAGATGACAATGTTTTGGTTCGCGACTAACACAAACTGATGAACAGTCTTGAGTAATTCTTAACTTATTACTACTTCCTTTACGAAGAGTGCAAATGAAAGCAATCGGCAATTGTATATGGGTAAAATACTATAACTCGATCTTCTATTGATTGCTCTTATCTACTCTTAGCTGACGAGATGCCCTGAATTGCAGTGCTTTTTCATGTTTTTTTTTATTAGTTAGGATTACTGACGAAAAAAAAAATAAAAAACAGCGTGCAGATTGAAACTTTGTGGTGCGCAAGAAGTGAAATTTATATTTGACAGTGATGAAAACTTGAAGTCACTATCTCTATAAATCAATCCTCTTGAGCTCCAACGAAAGAAATGGTTCAATATGAGAGATAAGATAGTGTAATTTCATATCAAAAAAAATCATGTTGGAACTCACTAGTATTTTTCGAACTAAGGATGTATCGCGTCTCAATTTATACAAAACAGATAAAACCTCTTGCGCTTTATACCAATTTACAAAGCCTCCTTTGCACATCTTTATTATGTGAGGCTAATAGAGAACTTTTTATTTTTTTGCTGTGTGAGCTTTTTTTTGATCATTCGATGAAATTTTTTGAATAAAATACCATTTTTTTTATCTTTATATAAAAGAGAAATCTTTGTATTATTGCAGCAAAGAGAAATATGAGAAGCTTTACAGTGAAGAGAAATCTCTAGATCTCTAGATGAAAAACAAATCTGTGATCGTTCATATCCGAGACAAAATCTGTAATTTTTCAGATCAAAAATAAATCTTTAATTTTTTATTTTTTTGATTTGCAGTTACCACCAAAAATCCATTAATATGGGTATGCTCTTGCAGTGACAGGAAATATTGTATATTACTTAAATATAGCGGACTTGACTTTGCATGAAAACATGTAGATCTTTTTAAAAAAAGGGAGAGTAAGTTCATGTACCATAAGTGAACAGGAGGATCCGCCATTCGAAGAACGAATCGTAGAAAAATAAAACTTTAAACATCACAAGTAAAATCTAATGGAAGGTCTTGGGTGTAAAAGCAAAGGATCAAAGATTTCTTCTTCACCTAGTATCTTGACGGTTAGGGGTTCTCTCATAGTCGCCATGAACTCAAAAGAACAAAAAGTCAAATTTGTTGACCAATACTGTGAAAAAAAAAAAGAAAAAACAAAGGAAAAATCTTATTTGAGGAAAAAACTAAGCCATATATGAATTTCGGAAATCCACGTCCGTAATTGTAAGTAGAACTGTTGGGTCTTGATTGCAGAGGATTTACATGATGAGTCTAAATACAGATACTTTCCCATGATATTCTGTTAAAGAATCGACGAATATTCAAAGTTGAGAGTTTGAGCGCATTCACATCAGGATTCAGATAGAACCCAGTATGCAGAATAACTTTACTTAAAAATCAAACTTCATAGACCAGCTGTTTTTTGTACCTTTTTGATTTGGATATAGGTAATACTACTGCTAGTATGATTTATCATCCATGCATAATACTTGTGAAAAAATAGGCTAAATAGCAGGCACAAAAAAAAAAAAACCGCAATATCGTCTACTAGAATATTATGGTACGGGATAATCCGAATGTACTGGTGAGTTTGATGAGTAATCACCCGTTTGTGGACATCAGAAAACTTAATCAGAAAAGTTTAAATGTCGCGGTAAAAGCTTATTCTATACAATTAAGTTATCCTTCAGGGAGCGAAAGCTTAGTTCCACCAAGGTCGATATATATATATATAGAAAATTCTAATTGTTACTTTTAATTAGCTTTTCAGGCAAAAGCTTAGTTGGCGACAAGCAGGAAGCCATTGATTATTATAACTAGAGGGGTGACTTTCACGCTTCTTATATGCAATAGTCCGATAGAACCTACAATCTAGAACAGAACCAGGCTAGCGGTTGAAGTGGTGATCAGGGTGGCTGTATTTGCTCTGAGGTGTTGAACGAGTGATTTCCTGGATTTGTACGAGCTGATTCATCAACGTAAGGGCGACAATTTCAAAAGCTAAATAAAGAACTTCAATAGGAAAGAAGACACTTTAGGGAATCAGACCATAACCAAGTCAATTGATAGCCGTAGATCCAAGGGCAAGAAGTGGCTAGGAGGTGTCATCTGTGAAAACAATTTACAATCATGTAAGAAACCATAAAAGTGTTCGTAATTTCTCCAGGTCAGGCTATTTCAGACCTAAGTACGTACGTACTGACTTAAGGACTCAATTGTCAAACTGCTGTACTTGTGAGGACGGATCAGCACTGGTGGATCTAAGTTTATGTGCAGTTTTGGAACGTCAAGTTTTTGGTGGTGTGATTTTCTCTCTCTTCAAGGTAAAATAACAGTATGCTCTATAGTTAAATCAACTATCATGCGCGGCGTTTATTGTCAATTATGTACGCCAAAGTTAATTGTATTGTAGTTATTTTGATTTCTTCCGCACACAAACAGTGGTGGGGATAGCCAACGGTTGCAGAAATATGAAGTACCTGCAACGAAAACGCCTGTTGCCAATAAGGAAGAGGGTAGCGTGGGCAGTATCCCTTATGGGCTCGTTGGCGGAGAACCAATATGGTGGGAAGACAAGCGAGTAGTTTGGCGCCCACTGGGATCAACCTATAAAGGTAGCAGCTTACAGGTGCGCTTGGAAAAACAATATATTATTGTCCAAAAATTCAAAAAAAAAAAAAAAATCACAACACCCCAAAAAGAGCCCAACTGAAAAAAATAAAGACATCTTGTAAACATATACATTCAAGAAAGGGTAGCATTAATAAAAAATTTCAGCCAGGAAGATTATTTCAGGAAGTGAACAAATTGCTTTGGATCACAGCCATTGAAATCGATTATAAGAAGTAGCAAGGCAGCTTATCATCAGATAAAAGAATAGTAGTTAGTAGCGAGCAATTTTTTTTCATGATAAGAGATAAAAAAATCGAGATTCTTGTGCATCTAGTGTCCAAACAGTATGAATTCAAGCTATCACCTAGTGCGTATTAATTTAACATATGAGCTACTCAATTCAATCAATTACGTATGAGAATTAGGGAGTTCACATGTCCAAAGATAAGGTCTGCACAGATGTGAGCACCATGCATGGGTTAATGTACGTAAGTTGAGCCAGTATGTGCGCAAAATTTATACACAGCGTGCTCTAGATGGAGGAGAGCAGCAGGTGGCACGCTGCAGCAAACTACTGGCGAATTTTGGGGAGAGGCCTCTAGGGTAATGCCAGTTTGGCACCTTCACAAGTGGTAAATCCCTTTGGAGGGCTCTAATTCACACTCAAATGTAGATAATTAAGAGAAGCAATAATCGATCCTGCACAGGAGACCGCAAACCTTGTCGAGGTATACCAAATATGCAGTTGAAAACACAAATCAACAGGTTCAGCCAGCCAGGAAAGGGAGGCGAGCCAGAGCTCCTGAAATTTGAAGCTCAGTTTTTCAGCTTGAGGGTTTTTTTTTTCACGCAATTTGCTGCTGGTAAGCTCTTCAAATTGATTATTCACCAACTCAACAATGCCTTTGCCTCTGTAAGTATTTTCAGAAATATCTCAATTGAGATATTTGCAAAAAGGAGGACTCGCAGTTACAGTACAACTATATTCAATACGTTTGCGACCTTGGTTGCTAACAAAAGAGGTTGTTGTTTATTTTGCTTGAAAACTTTTGACACTTTCGATATAAACATACCTTTTGGTAGTATTTCTGTCATTGGATAGATAGTGTAGTTAATAGCGAGCACATGATATGGTGTACCACCTATTCAGATGATATTAAGCATACGCTAGACCTTGAACTAGTAAAAGGAAAAAAATCGAACTAAAACCCCCATTGAGAATATGTCAATAAACCACAATCCAGGGTGATTAGAGTTGGGGTTAACGCTTACACTAAACAATGCAGCCATAGGTTTTTAATTAGTGCATAGCTTCGCATCAAATTAGGCAGTTTACACACATTTGACCAAAGTAAATAAGTAGAAGAACAATCAACATATCATGCAAGCGCTGATACTCTAATATTACATAATTATGCAAGAAACATTATTTGATCGGTAAACTAACGCCAAAGTAGCGCATTGCGACCAAAAACAAAACCTAGAATACACTTTCTATAAACCACCAACCTTAATCTGATATAGCTGAAGTTCTAGAGTAAGATCAATTGTGTTATGCAGAACCTTAATCGGGAACACTCCCTAATCTGATCATCTTGTTTACTGCGTGCCACAACATGGAAAGACACTAATATGCACTACAAAATTCGAGTAGTGCCCTTGAACACACAATGCTTACTTCTTGGTGCTGTACACATGATAAACTGTAATTACCAAAGAAAAACCTAGCGCATGAAAACGCAATGTATACGTAGAGGAACAAATAATGTATAAATAAAAAAGAAACAGATATTGCATACACACACACTATATGGATCCCGTGTTAGATGTTAGCTTTCCTTTTTTTCTTTTGGAACTCTTGAATATTCCTCTACGAAATATTCTGTCAGTTATATAATATTATAGTTGGATACAGGTGCTCAAGAAAATATACTTGGAGAAATCAAATTGCATCGGTAAACATAATATTTTTCATTAGCAGCAATCCACTGAGAAAATAATTTTGTGGACATTAAATATCTTCTATGTATCTGGATCAATCAGACATCGGAACACTGTGTGATATACAATATTGATAAAGAAGAAGAAAAATCAAAATAGCAACATGTAAAAAAAGATATGTGTGTACAAAAATCTATACTAGCTGAGGTGCGTTGTATACAGTTGTTAAAACTATGTGTACAAACATCATATATATAGAGAGAAGGATCAATAATGCATAACTTCCAAAGAGAAAGTAAGCGATATTGCGTTGTAAGTAAACAAAAAAAGGATCCATATTTTTGTAAGCATATTCTGTTGTAGCTAATTCATATATGTAGAGTGTACAAGAAAAACATGCAGTCAGATAATTTCTTTTTTCTGTATTATTTTTATTCACTGCGAACGGCAGCTTCAAGCTTCCTATCTATTTAGATACCTATCTAAAAAATAAAAAAAAAAGAAGCGTCAGTTATACAATTCTGAGTAACATCATATAAATACAAACCAAGATCCTGTTACACAGTATGTGAACATTAGCAGTATCTTTGCTCAGTTCTTGTCCTCAAAATTTTCAAAAAAAAAAAACCTCTTTTTTTTAATATTCGATTTGTTTTTGCAGAGATATCAATTCCTTGCATTTATTGTTTTCAATCTTTTCTTGTTTTGCACTCATACCAATGTCAAACAATAACAATAACAACAACCACATATCCTGGAGACTTCAGAAGTTGAAGGAACGCCAGCTCAAGATCCAGCAGCAGCAACAGCAACAACAGAAGATCAGTCACTCTTCTAATCCATTCACTGCCAATGCTTCTGCTGTCGCTATTCCAATCGGTGCAAGCACGCCATCATCAGCTTCCAGTATGAAGATTGGCCATCATCCTCCATGTGTCATCACTGATGATTCTGCTGCCTTGAGCCAGGGTGAGGTCTTGTCCACATATGTGAACCAGAACCCAATGATCAAACATAATCGTTTCTCTTCTGCATCTTCTTCATCAGCATCTTCATTTGGCATGGCCAGCAACTCTAATATGGCAGAAGACGAGTATTCCAGAAGAAATAGTCAGATCTCTACAAGTTCTTCAACCACAACATCATCAATCAAGAGCAATGATGCATATGCTGATTATTCCAAAAAGTACTTGGGCAGGGGAGTCAATGGCCACAATCAGGAATCTCTTAGGATTCTCTAGGATTTGGCCGATTTTTCGTGTCTTCTCCATCCATGTTTAGTGTAGCCATTTTAGAGGCACCCATTGAAAACTGGGGAGTGCTTCAATGTCCCTACTATGCTGGAATGTTTCTTGTATGATAGATCACATTTGTATGTCTTAGCCCACGCGGTTTTCTATTTTCGTCATGAAGAATCATGATTATTGTCATTTTTGTCTCACTCATATTCACGCTTCTCATTATTCTTTCATCTTCGTTTTTCAGGTATTATTTTTTACTACATTTTTCCACATTCTTTTTGTCATATTTTTTTTTCTACGGTTTTAATCAAATCTCTGTATTTTATCTTATCAATTTGTCTTGTCCAATTGGTCAAGTGTAGATTTTCGGGTTGACTGTCTCCAGACTCTGATTTTAAACCCCTCAGGGATTTTTGATTTTGGAGCAGCACCAGTGAGAGCACTAGCAACCCTTAAACATTTTTCAAGGTGACGAGAAGACTTTCACCAGCGTTTTTTCTACAACTAAGGTTATATTTATCACATCTATCATGAGAGGCTCTATGTGGTTAAACCTTGTGAATTTTCATCGCGGTGCGGTGAGACACATGCCACCACTGATAACTAGATATGTAATGGATGATATAAGCTCTCCGACCTATGACTTCTGTGTACCCACGTTGATCCCTGTTTTCTTTTTTTATTACACACAACAGCTATATTGACTCCTGAAATCTTCAGAAACGCGTTTCCTGGGTTACCCTTCCTTGTCCTTGATATCGTATGTACCAGCATTTCTGGTAGCGGTGAACCATTTAAGGTTACCGTAATTATATATGACTGCATCAACAATATTAGTGGGCCTCTAATCAGTACATATTTTAGTGAAATTGATCTTTTCATAGCGGAAGCGGAAATTTTTTTTTTAATTTTTTTCGTTGACTTTTCCGCGTTATTTTTTTTTTCATGTTTGTCTCATTTTTTTTACAATTCATAAACAAGGCATGCTTTTTTCTCTTTCTCCAATGTTAATAGAGGTTAGCAGTGATCCTCACGAACTGTTGCGAGCCCCTTCGAATTGTATTTTTTTAATCTACTACGTGAGATAAGAGAAAAAAGTATAAGTTTAGTGAAAAATAAAGTAGCGGTAAAATACTTTCATGGTTGTGTTAGTGTTATGAACTCATCCATTTTTCTGCGCGGTATGGGACTCATCCAGTAAAGTGCGTTATGAACCCACAGGGTTTTGTGTTATGAACACGCGAAAAATGTATATTATGAACCCTGGTCATATTACTTTTATTACAGAAACCACTGATTCACTAGAAGCCCTGCAAAAACGGAAAAAGATCAATATTGATGAGCGATGCTAAAGCACATGCAAAGGACGCGCTAGTGGATACTATTCTTACAGATGAAATTTCAACATTTCAATATAGTTTTTATCTCAAGGTTCACGTGATCCCAGACCTCAGGAAAAAAAAAAGAATATACTAAAATTTTTCACTGTAAATAGTGAATCACACAAAGTGTCCTTCAAACTTACTGGACTGTGAGAGCTTGAACCCCGTCAGTTGATTGACTGAAGATAAATACAGACAACATCAGATATTGCGATTTTGGCTCCTCTTAGATCCTTGTTTGACAGTTTTTATCTCATACCTCAATTCTCAATATGTACGCTCTTAGACTGGTTTCACGAGGCACTGCTGCTCACGCAACCCGTGCATTCAGCAGTGACATGATCTGCTTCTCTGGACACAACAAATGGTCGAAGATCAAACACGACAAAGCCAAGAACGATGCAGAGAAAAACAAAATGGCTAATAAGTTCTCCAACATGATCGCAGTGGCTGCAAGAACCGGTGGTGCTGACATAGGTAATAACGTCAGATTGGCTGCTGCCATAGAAGCCGCCAACAAGGCCAATATTCAGAAAAAAGTCATTGAAAATGCCATCAAAAGAGGTGCCGGGGACTCAGCAGACAAAAAACAAACAGACGAGGTCACATATGAAGCCGTAGGACCTGCTGGAGTATCGTTTATAATTGAAGCGTTGACAGACAAAAAGACAAGAGTGGTCAACGAGATCAGGGCAATTTTCAACAAATATGGTGGCTCCTTGTCTCCCTCATTATTCAATTTCGAACGAAAGGGCTATGTGGTCTGTGATCATGATACGTCAGTAACCGAGGATGAGTTGTTCGACAAAATCATCGAATCTGGAGGAGAAGACTACGAAGTTTATGCAAATGAAGACGAAAAACCAACAAGAGACAAAAGCGGAAACCTAATATCTATCCCCGACATCTTGGAGATCACCACTGATCCTAAGCAAACTAGTTCCGTCGCTAACTTCTTCAAAGATCAGAATTACAAAATCAGAGAAGTTGGCATTGCCTATGTTGCTAAACCAGACGCTTTGATGTCAATAGATGACGTCGAAATGCAGGAAAAGTTGGAGAAGCTTATCAATGCCTTGGAAGAGATTCCTGACATCACTGATGTTTATACTACTATCGACGAGAAATAAGCCATATCTTGTGTTTTGGTGTCGTTTCCGTGTCGCGAAACATTGAAAAAAAAAATGAATATCAATCACATATAAAGCGATATCTTGTGTGTGTTTATATGTAAATATTATCCTCCTCTATAGAAAATGTATTATGTTATATCATTCATTCTGCAACATCTAAGGTAATCTTTTTCCCACTTTTCTCTTCTCTTTTAAATCGCAATTTATGTATGTGCTTGGTAGGATTTCAGTTTCGATAAGTTGTGTTATTATTATTAGAGAAATCTATTGCATTGAATCTTTTTGATGACCTTCGAAGACCCCCTTCATTTCTAAAAATGATAACCATTTTGCCTATTTGGGAAGTTTGATGATTTAAAATATCCTCTCATTCTCAACCAATCATGTTTGTTTTAAAGTACTAATATAAAAACAACAACATCATAGGCTCGTAACCGCTCACGTGATTCGCTTTTTTTTTCTCTATCATTCTAGTAAGTGTTTTGCGGCCCTCAAAAATTTTATTCTTTTAAGCAAATAGAATAAGAAGAAATTTTTTTTTCTTATTTGTCAGCGATAGATAGTTAACCATGAAAGAATTTTTTTTGGTTTTTTTGTCTAACAAGCCAATAGAATATAATCATTGAGAATAATATATCTTACCTCAGTAATCTTCCTCCTAGTTAACTATATTATAGATTGCTTTTATATCATCCATATTTACATCCTTTCCCTAGATATCAATTACAACCCGCAGAAATGTTCAGATCCGCCTTCAGAAACCAATTCAGAGCCAACTTTGCTAGACCAGCAGCCAAGAGATTTTACAGCTCTCCAGCCGCAGACAAGAAGAAGGGATCAGGTATCCCAGTTGAATTAGCTCCATTATTTTTGGCTATGGGTATTGCTGTTTGCTCTGCTATCTACTTCAGTTCCAAGAAGTTTTTGTTTGACGACAGTTTAAGAGTTGGTAGAACTAACCCAGAATTATCTGGTCTTGAAAAGGTTTTGGAAGAACACAAGGACGAATAAATGTGTCCCAGACATCCAATCTACGACAGCATTGAGACTATGGAAAAAGCAGACAGTTTAACTCATAAAATATTCCGTTTAAAGAGAAGACAAGCAGAAAAAGAGTAATTCCAATTGTTCGGCAAAGCATTGCTAGTGTGTTTAAAAACTTCTAGCTAAAGATATACCTTGCTGTTCAATAATCCATTTTAATGATTCTTGATTACATTTAGATTCTTTACCAGAAGCTTCATTATTGGAACTTGAGAATAATTTGGTTCTATGGCAGATAGAAACACTAAGATACAAAAAAAAAGAAGGTATATGTACTAAGACAGCTTGTGTGAATCTGAGTATGGTGCCTAATGTCAAGTCAAAGAAGCCTCACGGGCTCTACGCTTTGATTCAAAATAAAAACTAATGCTGCAGAAAAGGTATTCTCATAGAGAAGATTGATCGCAAAGAAGCAATAAGAAATTCTAAAATTGTTGTTTATTTACTGTTAGAAAATGTTATATCTGTTCAACTAAACTATTCTTAATCATGTGATACTATTGCAATAAGTTCTATAAAATATATAATAACGTCAAGAATACTGATATAAATACAAAATCATCATCCTATTAAACATTCAAACTGCTGTAGGCCAGATCTAGTTTTTAAGATTGAAAAAAGAATTTCTTAGCTTTTCAAAGGTTTTTGAAAGCTTTAAGCTTTTAATAACTGGGGAAAATCAAACAAAATCAAGTACCAGCCTTGCAGTGTAGTGTCACCGGAATGAAGCAACAGCCGTACTGGTTTTTAACACTTGATACGTTGTCTTTTCTGCTTTTATATGTGCGTTAAATTCAACATAATAAATATTGCAAAAAATATAGGGTCTTTCATAGCTTGTTTCTGAAATTATTGATATTACTTTTTGCAATTCGATTGTTTAATTTTGTTAAATGTTTAGAATCTAATGAAGCTTGCAACGGCTAGTCTCCCATTTATCAGCTCATGCTTCTTACTATTTTTTCTATTGTGGGCAAGGTTTGGCAATGCCGAGTCATTTTGTCGATGTGAGAATGAGAAAGATCTATCCTACTTAGTTTTCCGAATTGATGAAGATTGGAAAAATTTCTTCATTGATGAGATTTCGCAAAAAAATGATGATGAGAAAGATGACTATTATTCTGATGATTGTTCTTTCTGCACTAAAATTAACTGTCAGACTGCATTCAATAAAAATGAAAACAAGGAAGCGTTGCTCTATGACTTAAAAGTAAGCTGTTTTCAAAGAGAGAGCTCTCGAGATAAAATCATTGTTTACGGTTTTTTCTTTGTAGTTTTTGGTTTGCTCTTTTTTTCATTGATAAAACGGTGTCAATAAATCTGTCCAAAGATATTAGTGAAAAAAAGGTTTAAAACATTTTGGATTTGTTGGTCTCAAGTATTATTTGTCTTAACCATCTGCTTCATAGTTCTCCAAATTTATCAAACTACTGCTATTTATCGGAACGAATGCAGATTTCTCTTCTCTTTTGAGAACTGTATTGTTATTTTCATCATCCAAGGATATTGCTATTGATCCCGTTAAGTCTGTGTTCTGTTGGTTGAATTTTTTTTCAAGCTTTCTTTGGTTGTTCTCACTTATTTCGATGTCGTACGTTTTAGTGAAACTATGAATCTGCTTTTTTAAGTTATTAGCCGACTCATTGCCCCATAATCTGTGTCTTCGTTTTTGTTGTTGACTATTCATGTTATGATTTGTATATAAGTTTAAGTTTTTTGTTGATTTTAGATTTAGTTTTTCGTTGCTTAAATGGTTATTGTTTACAACGTAACGCTTTCTACGCAGATAATTTCCAATTTTTTCACTTGGCGTTACCTGATATGCTTTGTCTGTGAGCTGAAAAGAATTCTCCATGTTTTTCTTGATTTCGTCTGTTTTCCCAGTATTATTATCAATGCGCTTCTTATTTTCGCTATTTGAAGATTCCAAAGATATATTATTTTTTCCATGATTATTCGTGATCAATTCAGTATTCTGAGTATTCTGTTCAAATTTTAGAGCTTCATTGATCTTATCTTGCCCAGACTTTTCTGACTTATAAAGTATATTAAATGCTTTGTCCAAGAATGCTGTAAATAATGACCTTTCCTTCTGTTTTTCATCACTACTGTTACTATTATTTGTTTCTAGTCTACTGTCATCCGATTTATCAAAGATTAGAATATCTTTAAATTTCTTGTCAGGTAGTACCTCTGCATCAGACCAAAAAATCCCATGTAATGTTGCAAAATTTAATTGAGGCTCGAAATCATGGTGCTTCTCTACAGATGGATTTATCAAGGAGCTTTTGATTCCAAAGTATTGAACATTCATCCAAGATGAAATAATCTCTAAAATGATGAAAAGTGATTTATGGTATAAACTAAACAAGTAAATTGTTGCTTCTAGTCCGTACAGAGCTCCAATGGTAGTTCCTTTCAATGTTTGTATCAAACCTTTTCTAGTTTTAAAAAGTATTACAATTATCAACAATGATCCAGATGCTGCGATATTAAAAAATATATTCAGTACTGCAATAATTATCCAATTGATCTTACTTGTATCATTTTTATTATCTTCATCTATTATTGTAGCACTTAAGTGCTCATTTTCATCGTCATGAAGCAATATGTTTCTACTATCAAGATTAACGCTGAATAATTTTTCAATAGCGCCGTCACCATTTTCAATTGTTTTAAATTCAGGATTTCCAGATAATGGAATTGGGGATAAATATGTAAAATATTCTATCTGTGATGAAGATTCCATATTCTCACTGTCAACTTCAGAGATTCGAACCATGCCAGTTATGGTATGTAGTTTGGATTTTACCTACTTTAAAATTTGGATTTAGTTTACTTTCTTGATATCTTCTTTGTTATGCCCAAAGAAGTTACACAATTTATTTAATAGTCTTTTTTTTTATTTTTTATTTTTTTTTTGATCCATAATGTCAAATATGAAACGTTTGGTCCATTAAATAAGTTAACTTTATCTTTAGCAAAACTAAATTGATAAAATTTATATTCATGTATTTATAGTCTTTCGTCTGACAATGGAGTTATCAGAAAATAATTAAATATACAAGTATAGCTAGGAAAACAAAGAAAAATTTATAAAATTCATCAATTAAGTTCTGAGCTAGAAACCTACGCAATTGTAAATATCAATCATTTCAATGCAAGTAGCATTCTATTTTCATCGCTTTTATCTAGCATTAACAATGATGAAATAACTGGTAATAATTGCTTTCTTTGCTCTTTTCTTTCCAAAAAGCCTAGCAAGACATTTCTAATATATGTGATATTTTCCTCTTTAAGGTTATTGTTATTCTCATCCTCAGATTTGGATAAATTAGACAAAGATATAGCAGAATTAGATTTAGAGGATATCGGGCTTTCGGGACTTCTATCTTTTAGCGCCTTATACTGAGAAACTACCAATTTGTAATTCTTCGTTAATCTATCGACCTTCGAAGATAATTCACTACTCAATTTTTGATACTTATTGACGGATTGCTCATATTCCCGAATTCGCATTTCTGAATTTCTTAATGACTCTCTGAGTTTGAAAATGAGCGAATCATCACTAGAGTGTTCGTCGATAGACTTCTGTCTCTCAAAACTTGTTTTTTCCTTTAACAAATTATTTAATTTATCATTCAATTCAGAATTCTTCAACTTTTCATTTTCTAGGTATGAGGTTAACTCCGATAATTTACTATCCAAATCTTGTATCATTCTAACTTTTTTCTTTAGATTCTTTTCAGAGTTATTTTCTAAATCTTCTTTCTCATTCTTCAACAGTTTAATTTGATTACTGAGTTCTCTTAAGTCGTCATTTTTACTTTGTTCTGCATCAGCTAATAACTTTCTCATCGTGTTGGTCTCTCTTGTTCTCTCTTGCAAATATCTTCTGCTTTCGTTTAACTCTTCTTCAACGGATTCCAACTTTATCTCTAATTCTTTATATCTCATTGTTAATTCCTCATACTGATTTCTAGATGAAACAAGCGTGTCGCTGACTGATGACTTGTTGTTCTCTAAGGTACTTAATTTTTCGGACATTGCACCAAAATTTTCGTTTAATTTCTCCTTTTCCTGTTTCAATGTGTCGAATTTTGCGGTAAGCTCTTTCTTAGAAATTTCAAACTCCTTGTTCTGTAATGTTAATACATCCAACTTTTCTTGCAAAGATTTCTCATTATTTTTGTAGTTATTATTCTCAATATTTAACTTTAGAATAGAACTGTTCAATTCTTTGGTGGAGCTTCTTAATTCCTTAATTGTAGCCTCGTTGTTTTCTATTTGCTTATTCTTGTGGTCCAAAGAAGTTTTTAAGGACACAACCTCTAATTTTAATGATGTTTCGTTACTTTTAGCTTTCTCAGCTTTTGAAACTTTGCCCTCTAAAATTTCAAGCTCCTTAGTTAATCTTTCGTTTTCGGAACTTAGGGTAGTTTTCAAATCTGCTAGACTTTTCATTTGCTTCAATGATTCACTATTGGCTTTATCAGATTTTTTCAAAAGTTCTAACTCCTTTTCGATTTGTGTCATCTTTTTAGTTTTTGAGTCTAATAATTTCTTGTTTTCCTTCACAGTTTTATTCAATTCTGGTATTTTCTTATTTTCAGTAGTTAACTTTTTTATGATTTCTTCTCTCTTAGCAATTTCAGTCTGCAATTTTTTAGTTTCAAGCTCCAACTTATTATTCTGCGATTCCGCCAGTGCTAATTCTGCTTTTAGTTCACTTACAAGTTTTTTATATTTTTGCTCTTGATCATTAAAATCCTGAGTAGAATTAGCTAGACTCAATTTTATTTCAGCAAAATTCATCAACATTTTTTCATTAGCTGCTAACTTTTTATCCTTTATATCGATCTCATCTTTCAACGCCTTTAATGACTCCCTTTTTGAATCATCCTTGAGCTTTAATTCATTTTTAGCAGCAACAAGATCATTTCCAATGTTTTTCATCATGTCTCTAAGATTTTCAACCTCCTCATCTTTGAGCTTCAATGAGTCAAACTTTGTTTTCAAATCTTCATAGTTGCTCTCAACTTTTACCAAAGAATCATATTTTGATTTAAGTTCATCAAAAGTTTTGATTAAATCATCATATTTTGACTTAAGCTCAAGGAGTTCGATCGATTCATCTTGACTTGAGTTCAACTTTCTCTCTGATTCATTCATATAAGATTTTTTTAAACTTTTTTCAGTTGCTTCAGTTGCTTCAGTTTTCTTCGTTTTTTGATTCTCCTGTTCGGATAATTTTTTTTTGAATAGTTCCAAAAGCTTTTTTGTTGACTCGAGTGACTTATTAGATTTCAGAAGATCCTCGTTTAACGACGCCAAATCAGATTTTTGTTTGGAAATCTCAGAGTTTTTAGTCTCGTTCTCAGATTTGATCTCTTCGAGTTCCTTTGTTCTTCCCAGTAAATTAGATTCTTTAATTGACAATTCATCATCTTTAGATTTTATAGTCTCTTTAAGGATATTTATTTCATTGTTTAAACTCTCACATTCCAGTTTCAATTCAGTTTTTTCTCTGGCAAGATTGGATTTGGCTTCTGTTATTTGATTTCTAGTTTTTACTAAACTTTCAACCTCAGAATGAAGCTCACTACATTTAGTCAGCAAGTCATGCTTCTCAGATTCTAACGATTTTACATTTCTGGATTGATTTTCTAACAGTTCTGAAGTTTTTAATCCTTGTTCTTTTAGATCCTTGATTTCCGATTCATACTGTAGGTTTTTAGATTTAAGATCTTCAATAGAATGAGATAAATCTTGCAAGGACTTCTCCTTTGAAGTCAATTGATCCTCGAGATCTTTGATTTTAGTAAGGGACACTTCGGTTGAATCTGAAATACTGTCCAGATCTTTCAGCTTGTCTGAAGTTTCATCAATGTTTTCATGAGCTTTCATGACAGATTCTTGTTGCTTTGTTTCTTTGGCATTCAATTGTTGTTGAAGTGATTCCACTTCACTGGACAATTTTTTATTCTCTTTGGTTGATTCACGAAGTTTATGTCTCAAATCGTCGGTCTTTTCCTTAGCTTCAGACAACTTCTTGTCAATAGATGAAATATTGTTATCGATTTGTTTTTGCAAATTCTCAATTTTTATATCTTTCTCCAATATTGAATTATTGGCCAGGTTGATCTGCGAATTGTAGTTTCTTAATTCTTGATTCAACAATTTGTTTTTCATATTAAGTGAATTGATAAAATTTTTGAACCCCTCTACATCTAATATGTTGGACACTGGTGATACTTCTTTCAAGCAATTTTCAAATACTTTGATAAACTCTGTCTTTTTCTTTTCAGTTTTGTAGGCATCAAGTAAAGCCGGATATTTCTTTTCGTATTTGTCAAATTTGCGCAACTTTGCGATAATTTGGGGCAGAATCTGAGCGGTAGGTTGTTCGTTGTCAGTAAGTTTGACTGGATCCTCGTTTTTCGACGATTTAGTGGTTTTATTGGCGTCAGAAACGCTTTGAACTGATAATGTAGACATGTCAGCTGCACCGTCGATTTCGTCAGCAGCATCTTTTGCAGCATAGGACTTCGCGCTATCAGCAATGCTATTCGCAGAGACACCATTTGAAGATATATTGTTCAGACTCAATGTCCCCTCGGGGTGCTTTTGCGTAGCGGCGTCGCTGTCGCCCATATTCATAAACTTGTCAATCTCTTCTGCGTCAACAGTTTCTCTGTGCAAAATCTTCTCGTTTTCGGGGGTATTCAAGCTCTCAGAATTGCCTGGGGTACTAGCATGCTGCAGCTCACTGAGCTTAGTTATCTCTCCCTGTATGTTCTTGCCGATCTGCGTGAATTTCTGGAACATCAGGTCTGGGTTTAGTTGTCTTTCCTTCTTCCAAGATACAGGGAAGCCTTTTCTTTTTTTTTTGAAAAAAATATCCTGAGGTCCAAAAATCCCTTAGCCAATATTCAATTGCTTCAATAAACGTTTTTTCAGAGAACTTTACTACTTTCTAGATGCATTAGAGTCAACTCATACAGATCCTTTAGGCGTTAGAGATAGACAGCTCACCCTGATACTCAAATCTGATATTCATGCTTTTGAAAGCTATAGAATACTGGAAAAAAAAAAAGTCTCCCGAGACGGTACATCCATTTGATGAGAAGCCCTGTGATCATTTTTTATTTTTTTTCCCGAGAATTTCTTTGCTGGGTCTCGCCACCTAAAAAAACGAGCAAAAAACAAAAATATCACCCCCCTCTTAACAATTTCATAAGCAAATTTCACAGTCTCGTCATAGATAATACTTGAAGTAACGGCAAGAGAAAGGTTAAAATTACCAATTTGATTAACATTATAGATCTATTTCTGTTGAACAGGTAGCATTTAATTAGACATTGGTTGAGAAATTTGCTGGAAGACAGAATCCAAAAGAATGAACCGACTTTTGCTTGGGCGTTTTAGGTTTGTTGGTGGTGCAACTCCCTTGAGTATTCTAGCGAGAAGAAGCTTCCAGTTGCAGAGCAACAGCAGTTTCAGAGCTATTCCTATAAGACTTGCGGGCCTTCATCGCAGACATTTCTCCGTTTACAAGGCCTTGGCGAACAGTAATATCGCTGGAGGTATCCAGCATATAAGTCAGCAGGACTTGGCAAAGAAGGAGCAGTTGGCCAACGATAACCTAACAGATCCTGCGGTTCAAGCAGATTTCTATCACACATTGTTGGCTGCAGACTATCCCCAGATCGTTATCACAAGGTTTGAAACCCCTAGTGTCTCCCAGAATCAGGATGCTGTCAAATATTACATCGAGGCTTTAGAGAAGACTGGTCAAGCTGAGAAGGCAGCAAACATTCGTTCTACTATGCTCTCCTCTTCTCCAGAAACCTCCAACTCATTTATGTCGAAGGGCTCTCAAACTGCGTCTTCTACCCCGGTATCTCCATTCGTTGGCGGAACAAAGGCCCAACCAATACATGTTATCATCAATGAGACAAAGTTGTCATTGTTTTTGAAAACCCTAAGATGGGTCGTTACTTTAGGAATTATTGTTTATTTTGCCCTCGAGGGTTTCAGCTGGTTGACTGAATCAAGTGGAATTATGAAAAATTCAGATATGGAATACAAATCTGTTGATGTCTCCAAGTCTAATGTGAAATTTGATGATGTTAAGGGTGTGGACGAAGCAAGAGCAGAATTAGAAGAAGTTGTTGAATTTTTGAAAGATCCTTCCAAATTCACTGGCCTCGGTGGTAAATTGCCAAAAGGTATATTGTTAACTGGTCCTCCAGGTACTGGTAAAACCATGCTTGCAAGAGCCACCGCTGGTGAAGCAGGTGTCCCATTTTTCTTCATGTCTGGTTCAGAATTTGAAGAATTATATGTAGGTGTTGGTGCTAAAAGAGTCCGTGAATTGTTTGCTCAGGCCAGAGAGAAATCCCCTGCTATTGTTTTCATTGATGAATTAGATGCAGTTGGTGGTAAAAGAAACCCAAAAGATCCTGCTTACGCAAAACAAACTTTAAATCAAATTTTAGTTGAATTGGATGGCTTCAAACAAAGTTCAGGTGTGATTATTATTGGTGCCACAAATTTCCCCGAATCTTTGGACAAAGCTTTGACCAGACCAGGAAGATTTGATAAGATCGTTGATGTGAGTTTACCCGACGTAAGAGGTCGTGCAGAAATTTTGAAGCAACATTTGCGAAATGTTGAAGTTTCACCAAACGTTGATACAACTATTATTGCAAGAAGTACTCCAGGATTCAGTGGTGCAGAGCTAATGAATTTAGTTAATCAAGCCGCTGTCCATGCGTCTCAAGAAAATGCTTTATCTGTTGATATGTCTCATTTCGAATGGGCCAAAGATAAGATTTTGATGGGTGCCGCAAAGAAATCAATGGTTATGACAGAAGAGACTCGTAGAGCTACTGCTTATCATGAAGCTGGTCATGCAATTATGGCAATGTTCACTCCAGGAGCAACCAGTTTATACAAAGCTACCATTTTACCAAGAGGTAGAGCTTTGGGTATCACTTTCCAATTACCAGAAATGGACAAACATGACGTTACTAGAAAGGAATTGTTGGCCTCACTTGATGTTGCGATGGGAGGAAAAATTGCCGAAGAGTTAATTTATGGTATTGAAAACGTATCAGGTGGTTGTGCTAGTGATTTAAGTAATGCCACTGGTACCGCAAGAGCAATGGTCACTCAATACGGTATGAGTGATAAAGTTGGACCAGTTCAACTTGCCCAAGATTGGGAAAAATGGTCACCTAAGGTACGCGATTCCGCAGATCAAGAAATTGTTCATTTACTAAGAGAAAGTGAAAGTAGAACTAGAAATATGTTGACTGATAAAAGACTTGAGTTGGAAAGATTAGCCAAGGGTTTAATAGAATATGAAACTTTGAATAAAGAGGAAATCGATAAGGTTTGCAAAGGTGAAAAGTTGGATAAGTTAAAAAATGTTACTAATACAATCGTTCCAGGAAGTGATAAAGAAAAAGTTCCATTAAATGCACAATAAACAATCAAGAATTAGCTTTTTAACATATCCTTTAAACTAGAATCAAAAAAAAAAAGCTTTAATCATATAAATCATGTATATACAAGTATATAAATAATTGTTTCGAAAAGATTTCAAGTTCAAAAAGTTGTTTGAAGAAAACATAATCATTATTCGAATTGTTCAAGTAGAAAAAAAGTTAGAGAAGTATAAAATTATTACATACAACTACTAGCAAAGAAAATTAAGCAGTTTTATTTTTCAGTATACATTCATAGTACATGGTACATATCTGGAAATAGGATTTTGAATAATGTTGGTTGTGATATGTTTGATATATATTTATTAAAGGAACTCAGCACCATCATAAGCAGGCTCCAAAACTTTCCACAGACATGAAATATTATTCTTTTTGAAAATAGCTAAAATTGAGTCGGCAACTTGTTCAAAATTTTCTGTTGCTAAAGCAAGAATGGTAGGACCTGCACCAGAAAGACAAATACCTAAAAGGCCTGGACACGACTGAGGTGTAAGGTTTGTAGTTATTTCTGTCAAACCAGGGATCAAGGTTTGTCTGTAAGGTTGATGAACCTTATCCTGCATTGCGGAATATATTAGATTAGCATTAGGAGTTGACTTTGTCAAGGCAGTAGTCAATACAGCCAATCTTTGCAAGTTAAATACAACGTCATCTCTGGTGTATGATGAAGGCAAGACTGATCTTGCATTGTCTGTAGAAACTTCAAAGTTTGGAATGATAGTGACGCACTTGATTTTTTTACACCAATCATATTGAACATAACTACCAAGATTCATAGGAGGAACAGGTGGCTTGGATCCTGTTATTTTTGATTCTGAGGCCTTTGGAAGAATATCAATTAATGGGATTTCAGTAGGTTTAATCTCACTTTCATTCAAGTTACGTAAAAAGCTACCAACAAAGCCACCCAACATTGCAGCTGCAATATTATCAGGGTGTCTCTCTATCATCAAGCAGAAGTCTAATAATCTAGTTTTGCTGAGCCCTAAATCGGCTACTCCGTTGGCTATCATAGCTCCTGCAACAATAGCTGCACCCGAGGATCCGAGGCCTCTGCCTAAGGGAATAGGGTTGCTGACATGTACGTGCGTTCCTAGGGGAAATTCGAAGATGTTATGGCATCTAAGAACGTACAATGCGGTGTTGGTAACTAAGTTTGCGTCTGATTCTAATGGAACGTTCTCTGAACCTTGGCCTCCGTATGTTATTTTGCAGTTGTATTTGTCGAATCCTTCTTGGGATTCTTGTGAAGAGGCATCGATTTGGACTTCAACCTCGAGATACAAATTCAAACCAATCCCAAGGACATCAAATCCAGGGCCAATGTTTGCGGATGATGCTGGAACCTTGATAGAAAACTTGTTAGGCATGATAATGCTCAGCGAGTTTTTCGAATTTGACAATAATTTGCCCTGCAATAGAGATTCTTGAGTATGAGGATCTAAAACTTAAGGAAAATCTTTACAATTTGTTAATAATTTCAGTATTTTGATTGAATTAAATTATATATTCGAAACATAAAGCCCTATTGTTTCTTTTTTTTTTTTTTTTTTTTTTCTAAATCATCAGATTTAGATACATAAGTACGTACTTTTTTTTTTCTCATTTTTCATCGTAGTTTCTCTCGAAATGTTCTTTAGTCATTTATTTTCTTTTAGTCATCGTTGAATATTCTTGTATGTCATCTAGGTCACATGATACACGTGATATTTTTTTTTTGCAAAAAAAAAAAACGGTTTTTCAGACTCACGTGATTTTTAGTTTTTTTTTATTTTTCCATTTTTCATTTTTCTCTTATGAACAATTTTTGACACATTCCCTATGAGTTGAGAACATTGTACATAAGGTACAGTGATTTTTTAGAATAACCTAACCCCCAAAGGTCATGAAAACTTACCCAACTATCTTAAAACTGCAACCAGAAAACTATCAACTATGCAAAGGTTATCGTTTAGCTCTAGTATTATTGTTGTGAAGCTTATATAGGTGCGCCAGACTTTTAGGCGGTCCATTTAGAATAAGTTGCATGCATGCTCATGCTTAGACGAGGCCTCAGCCAGCCATCGAAGACCATGTACCTGATTTTTTGTAGTGACCAAAGTGTATCTATTTTAGATACAAACAACCCAAACTATCAAAACCTGGTACTGGGGGCACATAAGTTAAGATTTCTGGTACACATTAGACCAGTATAGTGGATTAACGCATGGTAAGCAACCACTAAATTTGTATGTTCGTTAGTTCCAGACGGAATTGTTGGTAATAAAGAGTATGTCTGGAATCTGCTAGCTTAATATTTATAAGTTCTTATATTTACTCGCTTTTCTCCTTATTCGCTCTTATAGACTGTGGTGGATTTCGTTTAAATGATCTCTTAGATGGTAGTTTCTTTGAATTTTTTTTTTCTGATTTGCATATGCATATTGTGTTTCGATAGATATCCAGCTTTGATCTCAAATTTTATCGAAAGTATAAATTCACCTGGTCTTCCTGATTTATTATCTTCCTTTATTTTCGTTTTCTCTATTTTCACCTCATTTTTCCTTTTTAAAAAATTTATTTTTTTGATTTCTTTGTATTCTCCATTTTCCTTTGTTTTCTCGATAATTTTTGTYWTYTKTT